>JAWNKZ010000167.1:0-138195 GCA_035041615.1 Drosophila anomalipes
TGAACTAGCGTCCGATTTGCGCATTCTGGGGTATACGGTACCGCCAGCTCTCTTTTTATGCCGTTTTCCGATAAAAATTGATGGAATTCACGACTCACGTACTCAGGACCGTTATCGCTGCGGATTGCTTTTAGCTTTTTACCGCATTGTCTTTCGGCAAACACTACAAAGTCTTTAAACGCTTTTAGTATTTGGTCCCGCGACTTCAAGAAATACACAAAAGTATAACAGCGAATAATCGTCGATAAATGTCGCAAAGTACCGCGCCCCTCCGGCAGACGTCGTATTGATTGGTCCGCATATGTCTGTATGCACAAGACTTAACACTTCTTTTGTGCAACTCTCAGATGCCCTTCGAAACGATCCAACGCATATTTTGTTATTCGCGCAAGTTTCGCACAGATCGCCTTTCAAGTCTATGTTTTTCTTGATCGATTTCAAACCGTGCACGATCTCATCACTTGCCATTTTCTTTAAACTTGATATATTTAGATGGCCTAGACGATTATGCCATTTCCATAATTCACTGCAGCTTGCATTTGAGTACATACACTTTTCCATTTTCACATCAATCGTAAATAAGTCACTACACTTAGTAGCCTCCAGTATTGTCACATTTTGTGAGTGTCTTTTATTATGGCACTCTCTCAAACACCACTTTATACCCTTTTGCCACGGCTTTTGAAGATAAAGTAAGCTAAAAGAAATATAAAGTTTGTTTTCAATTCTCTAACGTACAAAACGTTTTTTAATTCGGTGCAAAAATTTCCCGAATTTACACATACAGTACCAATGCCGTCCGCTCTTATGAAATTTTCATCAGCGTGACGAATTTCTTCACTGTGCTCTTTAAAGTCAACAAACCACGATTTATCACAACACATGTGAGCAGTGGCGCCGCTGTCCAGGCACCACATCGATTTTGTCACGTTACTGTTACTCTGCTCACTCGCGTGTATAGCGAACGATCGTTTTGCGTCGTTGCTGTTTTTTCTATGTCATTTATTCCTTCTTTGCACTGAGCAATAAAATTACGGTCACGACCGCGTCTATAACACTTTTTGGCATGCATAGCACCGTTATTTTCATACACATTTTTGCTTCCTCTGTTCTACGTTGTACGTGTGTACGCGACACAAACACTTGCTGTCCACTTCGTCGGCTTTTTCTTTGCTTATTTTTTGTCCCACGCCTTCTTCAATTATTTTGATTTTAAGGTCAGACAATAATGGCAACTGCTCTCACGTTTCTATCGCGACTACAAAATTTTCAAACAAATTTTTTTCCAAGCCCAAGACAGCAACAAAATTGTCAAAATGTTTTCAGAAATTTCCATATCAATTTCCCTTAGCTTGTCCATTATACCGGTAGTGTAGTTTATGTAGTTTTGCATAGCCGAATTCTCCGACAAGCTTAACCGAAGCAATTTTCGAAACAACGTAATTTTTTGCCGAAACACAGTTCTTAATGAAACTTATCTGTGACTCTTTTACAGCCAGCCGTATACTTGCTAATGACTTTTCGTCACGCGTATCAAACTCAGCTTTTTCAGCCGAGGTTGCACTCTCCGATTTCACAATTCTTCCGCTAACAATTGGCCATAAGTCATTATGCACCAGGTCACTTTTCATACCACACCGCATTTTTTTCGCCATCGAACTTATCGATGGCATATAATCCTTGTCCACTCATGTTTATTATATTATTATTATAGCACACAGCAATTCAAAATAACAAACACTACTCTTCATGGCCCTGGGCCCTAACCTGTTGTAAATAGTGGGAATTTGAAGAGTCAAACGCAGTTTCTAATTATGGATTGTCTTTATTATGCGCGACTGTGTCTTTACTTGTTGAAGAATTGAGAGCAACTTAACTTAGGAGAACACAATGCAAAAAGAGATCACAATACATGTGTGACCAGAGCTTCGATATTAATCCGTATAACGATACTTACGTATTAATCGTTGTTGTGATATTCAAACATATTTCAACAGTTTGAAATGCGATTCTAGAACGAAACTCATTTTAAAATTCTTCTCTCAAAAAATGCTCTTTGGACTGTTCAAGTCTTTCCAAAGACATAACTTTGTCAAAAGTGTCCCTAGTTTCGAAAACTGACGCTTTGTGATCACGTGTTGAAATGTTTATGAGAACTGCAGTCCATGTAAGAAAAGCGACTCTAGCTCGAAACTCATTGTAAAATTCTTCGTACAGAAAGTTTGTCAAGAATTACCATATTTAAAAAAACCATAGTTTTTTTTTATCATTTGATTAGTTTTATATGAGAACTGCATTCAAAGTAAAGTGCGCAAATCTAGCACGAAACTCATGTTAAAATAATTCGTTCAGCAAATCCTTCTAATGACAGTTCCAACAATGCCAAACCAATGACATTGTCGAAAATGCCCCGATTCTCAAAAACCAGGTCTTTTTGATTATGCTTTAACATATATATGAGAGTTGCATTCCATTTTTGTGTTGTAAATAAAATGGCAAAATTAAGAGTAAAACACAGTTTCTAATTATGGATTATCTTTATTAGCCGCGAATGCGTCTTTACTTATTGAAGAATTGAGAGCAACTTATCAACTGTGACCAGAGCTTCAATATTAATCTGTATAGCGATACTTAAGTATTAATCGTTGCTGTGATTAGCATTCAGCTCTCGAACATAATGTTACTTAATATCAATATGTTTGTTACGATTATGCAACGTTGCGCTTTGAATGTCGCAATGTAATAAGACAGATTTAGTTTCTTTAAATCCCATCTCATGTAACAAAATTTTTCATTTTTTTTTTCTCGCCGTAGTAGATTATGCAATGTACTCGGCTTCAGTACTGCTCAAAGATACCAGACTTTGCTTTTTAGACTCCCACGAAATCACGCCTCCTGCTCAAATGGAGACGAATCTACTATATGATTTGCGGTCTTCAGTATCGTTTGCCCAATCCGCGTCGACGTAGCTATGTAACGCTTTTCCCATTTACAGCCTATGGCTCTCTTGTCCTCTGGCAAATCTACAAGTTCCCAGGTGTTATTTGCTTCAAGTGGTTGAAATTCCTTCTGTATTGATGCCGACGATTCTCTACTCATTTTTTAATTAATAGCATCACCTATACTTGCGGGGATTGGCACATTCTCTGCTCTTAAAATATTAATTAACATATTAAATACCTTCCTGGGACGGCCCGGCTTCCCAGTCCTTAACTTTTGTAGGCGACCTGGTCCTCGAACTTCACATAATTCGGGTGACTCAAATTCACTGTCATTCAGTCTTCGGTCTCGTTACTTTCATTACTTTGATTGTCTGAATCAATACCGGCTTTTGCCTACACTTCTTCATTGCGGCATACTACATTGAGCGTTTGAGACTGCTGATTTGGTAACACACATTCATCAAATAATGATATATCTCTGTTGTCCCTCGCAGATTCTACAAAATCTTTTTCCAAGAATATAACATCTCTGCTTTCAATCACCTTTTCGGATTCTGGACAATACAGCCGATACGCTTTTGTTGTTAACGAAAAACCTATCATTACATACTCGCTACCCTTTGGGCTGAACTTCTTTTTGTGCCACTTATTGAGTGCAATCACCTTTGCGACGAATATTCTTAAATATGACACAGTTGGCATTTTACCGGTCCACATCTTATACGGTGTCTTGTCTATCAACGTTTTATCTCCGACCTATTGCGCAGATAGGTAGCATTCTGTACTGCCTCTCCCCAAAGGGTCTCTTTCGCAACAGAATATATCAACATACTCCTGGCCATCTGAACTAGCGTCCGATTTGCGCATTCTGGGGTATACGGTACCGCCAGCTCTCTTTTTATGCCGTTTTCCAATAAAAATTGATTGAATTCACGACTCACGTAGTCAGGACCGTTATCGCTGCGGATTGCTTTTAGATTTTTACTGCATTATCTTTCGGCAAACACTACAAAGTCTTTAAACGCTTTTAATATTTGATCCCGCGACTTCAAGAAATACAGAAAAGTATAAAGCGAATAATCGTCGATAAATGTCACGAAGTACCGCGCCCCTCCGGCAGGCGTCATATTGATTGGTCCGCATATGTCTGTATGCACAAGACTTAACACTTCTTTTGTGCAACTCTCAGATGCCCTTGGAAACGATCCAACGCATATTTTGTTATTGGCTCAAATTTCGCACAGATCACCTTTCCAGTATATGTTTTTCTTGATCGATTTCAAACCGTGCACGATCTCATCACTTGCCATTTTCTTTAAACTTGACATATATTTAGATGGCCAAGGCGATTATGCCATTTCTATAATTCACTGCAGCTTGCATTTGAGGACATACACTTTTCCATTTTCACATCAATCGTAAATAAGTCACTACGCTTAGTAGCCTCTAGTATTGTCACATTTTGAGTGTCTTTTATTATGGCTCTCTCTGTCTCTCTCTCTCTCTCTCTATCTCTCTCTCTCTCTCTCTCTCTCTGTCTCTCTCTCTATCTCTCTCTCTCTCTCTCTCAAACACCACTTAATACCTTTTTCCACGGCTTTTGAAGATAAAGTAAAGTAACAGAAATATAAAGTTTGTTTGCAATTCTCTAACGTACAAAACGTTTTTTAATTTGGTCCAAAAATTTCCCGAATTTACACATACAGTACCAATACCGTCGGCTCTTATGAAATTTTCATCAGCGTGACGAATTTCTTCACTGTGCTCTTTAAAGTCAACAAATTTATCACATTTCACGATTTATCACAACACATGTGAGCAGTGGCACCGCTGTCCAGGCACCACATCGATTTTGTCACTTTACTGTTACTCTGCTCACTCGCGAGTATAGCGAACGATCGTTTTGCGCCGTTGCTGTTTTTTCTTTGACATTTATTCCTTCTTTGCACTGAGCAATAAAATTACGTTCACGACCGCGTCTATAACACTTTTTGGCATGCATAACACCGTTATTTTCATACAGATTTTTGCTTCCTCTGTTCTACGTTGTACGTGTGTACGCGACACAAACACTTGCTGTCCACTTCGTCGGCTTTTTCTTTGCTTATTTTTTGTCCCACGCCTTCTTCAATTATTTTGATTTTAAGGTCAGACAATAATGGCAACTGCTCTCACGTTTCTATCGCGACTACAAAATTTTCAAACAAATTTTTTTCCAAGCCCCGACAGCAACAAAATTGTCAAAATGTTTTCAGAAATTTCCATATCAATTTCCCTTAGCTTGTCCATTATACCGGTAGTGTAGTTTATGTAATTTTGCATAGCCGAATTCTCCGACAAACTTAACCGAAGCAATTTTCGAAACAACGTAATTTTTTGCCGAAACACAGTTCTTAATGAAACTTATCTGTGACTCTTTTACAGCCAGCCGTATACTTGCTAATGACTTTTCGTCACGCGTATCAAACTCAGCTTTTTCAGCCGAGGTTGCACTCTCCGATTTCACAATTCTTCCGCTAACAATTGGCCATAAGTCATTATGCACCAGGTCACTTTTCATACCACACCGCATTTTTTTCGCCATCGAACTTATCGATGGCATATAATCCTTGTCCACTCATGTTTATTATATTATTATTATAGCACACAGCAATTCAAAATAACAAACACTACTCTTCATGGCCCTGGGCCCATAAGTCAAACGCAGTTTCTAATTATGGATTATCTTTATTATGCGCGACTATGTCTTTACTTGTTGAAAAATTGAGAGCAACTTAACTTAGGAGAACACAATGCAAAAAGAGACACAATACATGTGTGACCAGAGCTTCGATATTAATCCGTATAACGATACTTACGTATTAATCGTTGTTGTGATATTCAAACATATTTCAACAGTTTGAAATGCGATTCTAGAACGAAACTCATTTTAAAATTCTTCTCTCAAAAAATGCTCTTTGGACTGTTCAAGTCTTTCCAAAGCCATAACTTTGTCAAAAGTGTCCCTAGTTTCGAAAACTGACGCTTTGTGATCACGCGTTGAAATCTTTATGAGAACTGCAGTCCATGTAAGAAAAGCGACTCTAGCTCGAAACTCATTGTAAAATTCTTCGTACAGAAAGTTTGTCAAGAATTACCATATTTAAAAAAACCATAGTTTTTTTTATCATTTGATTAGTTTTATATGAGAACTGCATTCAAAGTTAAGTGCGCAAATCTAGCTCGAAACTCATGTTAAAATAATTCGTTCAGAAAATCCTTCTAATGACAGTTCAAACATTGCCAAACCAATGACATTGTCAAAAGTGCCACAATTTTCAAAAACCAGGTCTTTTTGATTATGCTTTAACATATATATGAGAGTTGCATTCCATTTTTGTGTTGTAAATAAAATGGCAAAATGAAGAGTAAAACACAGTTTCTAATTATGGATTATCTTTATTAGCCGCGAATGCGTCTTTACTTATTGAAGAATTGAGAGCAACTTATCAACTGTGACCAGAGCTTCAATATTAATCTGTATAGCGATACTTAAGTATTAATCGTTGCTGTGATTAGCATTCAGCTCTCGAACATAATGTTACTTAATATCAATATGTTTGTTACGATTATGCAACGTTGCGCTTTGAATGTCGCAATGTAATAAGACAGATTTAGTTTCTTTAAATCCCATCTCATGTAACAAAATTTTTCATTTTTTTTTTTCTCGCCGTAGTAGATAATGCAATGTACTCGGCTTCAGTACTGCTCAAAGATACCAGACTTTGCTTTTTAGACTCCCACGAAATCACGCCTCCTGCTCAAATGGAGACGAATCTACTATATGATTTGCGGTCTTCAGTATCGTTTGCCCAATCCGCGTCGACGTAGCTATGTAACGCTTTTCCCATTTACAGCCTATGGCTCTCTTGTCCTCTGGCAAATCTACAAGTTCCCAGGTGTTATTTGCTTCAAGTGGTTGAAATTCCTTCTGTATTGATGCCGACGATTCTCTACTCATGTGTTAAATAATAGCATCACCTACACTTGCGGGGATTGGCACATCTCTCTGCTCTTAACATATTAATGAACGTATTAAATACCTTTCTGGGACGGCCCGGCTCACCAGCCCTTAACTTTTGCGGACGACCTGGTCCTCGAACTTCACATAATTCGGGTGACTCCACTTCATTGCTTCACTCACAGTCTTCGGTCTCGTTACTTTCATTTACTCTGCCTGCACTTCTTCATTGCCGCATTCTACACTGGCTGTTTGTGCCTGCTGATTTGGTAACACACATTCATCAAATAATGATATATCTCTGTTGTCCCTCGCAGATTCTACAAAATCTTTTTCCAAGAATATAACATCTCTGCTTTCAATCACCTTTTCGGATTCTGGACAATACAGCCGATACGCTTTTGTTGTTAACGAAAAACCTATCATTACATACTCGCTACCCTTTGGACTGAACTTCTTTTAGTGCCACTTATTGAGTGCAATCACCTTTGCGACGAATATTCTTAAATATGACACAGTTGGCATTTTACCGGTCCACATCTTATACGGTGTCTTGTCTATCAACGTTTTATCTCCGACCTATTGCGCAGATAGGTAGCATTCTGTACTGCCTCTCCCCAAAGGGTCTCTTTCGCAACAGAATATATCAACATACTCCTGGCCATCTGAACTAGCGTCCGATTTGCGCATTCTGGGGTATACGGTACCGCCAGCTCTCTTTTTATGCCGTTTTCCGATAAAAATTGATGGAATTCACGACTCACGTAGTCAGGACCGTTATCGCTGCGGATTGCTTTTAGATTTTTACTGCATTATCTTTCGGCAAACACTACAAAGTCTTTAAACGCTTTTAATATTTGGTCCCGCGACTTCAAGAAATACAGAAAAGTATAAAGCGAATAATCGTCGATAAATGTCACGAAGTACCGCGCCCCTCCGGCAGGCGTCATATTGATTGGTCCGCATATGTCTGTATGCACAAGACTTAACACTTCTTTTGTGCAACTCTCAGATGCCCTTGGAAACGATCCAACGCATATTTTGTTATTGGCTCAAATTTCGCACAGATCACCTTTCCAGTATATGTTTTTCTTGATCGATTTCAAACCGTGCACGATCTCATCACTTGCCATTTTCTTTAAACTTGACATATATTTAGATGGCCAAGGCGATTATGCCATTTCTATAATTCACTGCAGCTTGCATTTGAGGACATACACTTTTCCATTTTCACATCAATCGTAAATAAGTCACTACGCTTAGTAGCCTCTAGTATTGTCACATTTTGAGTGTCTTTTATTATGGCTCTCTCTGTCTCTCTCTCTCTCTCTATCTCTCTCTCTCTCTCTCTCTCTCTCTCTCTCTCTCTCTCTATCTCTCTCTCTCTCTCTCAAACACCACTTTATACCCTTTTGCCACGGCTTTTGAAGATAAAGTAAAGTAACAGAAATATAAAGTTTGTTTGCAATTCTCTAACGTACAAAACGTTTTTTAATTGGGTGCAAAAATTTCCCGAATTTACACATACAGTACCAATACCGTCCGCTCTTATGAAATTTTCATCAGCGTGACGAATTTCTTCACTGTGCTCTTTAAAGTCAACAAACCACGATTTATCACAACACATGTGAGCAGTGGCGCCGCTGTCCAGGCACCACATCGATTTTGTCACGTTACTGTTACTCTGCTCACTCGCGTGTATAGCGAACGATCGTTTTGCGTCGTTGCTGTTTTTTCTATGTCATTTATTCCTTCTTTGCACTGAGCAATAAAATTACGGTCACGACCGCGTCTATAACACTTTTTGGCATGCATAACACCGTTATTTTCATACAGATTTTTGCTTCCTCTGTTCTACGTTGTACGTGTGTACGCGACACAAACACTTGCTGTCCACTTCGTCGGCTTTTTCTTTGCTTATTTTTTGTCCCACGCCTTCTTCAATTATTTTGATTTTAAGGTCAGACAATAATGGCAACTGCTCTCACGTTTCTATCGCGACTACAAAATTTTCAAACAAATTTTTTTCCAAGCCCAAGACAGCAACAAAATTGTCAAAATGTTTTCAGAAATTTCCATATCAATTTCCCTTAGCTTGTCCATTATACCGGTAGTGTAGTTTATGTAATTTTGCATAGCCGAATTCTCCGACAAACTTAACCGAAGCAATTTTCGAAACAACGTAATTTTTTGCCGAAACACAGTTCTTAATGAAACTTATCTGTGACTCTTTTACAGCCAGCCGTATACTTGCTAATGACTTTTCGTCACGCGTATCAAACTCAGCTTTTTCAGCCGAGGTTGCACTCTCCGATTTCACAATTCTTCCGCTAACAATTGGCCATAAGTCATTATGCACCAGGTCACTTTTCATACCACACCGCATTTTTTTCGCCATCGAACTTATCGATGGCATATAATCCTTGTCCACTCATGTTTATTATATTATTATTATAGCACACAGCAATTCAAAATAACAAACACTACTCTTCATGGCCCTGGGCCCATAAGTCAAACGCAGTTTCTAATTATGGATTGTCTTTATTATGCGCGACTATGTCTTTACTTGTTGAAAAATTGAGAGCAACTTAACTTAGGAGAACACAATGCAAAAAGAGATCACAATACATGTGTGACCAGAGCTTCGATATTAATCCGTATAACGATACTTACGTATTAATCGTTGTTGTGATATTCAAACATATTTCAACAGTTTGAAATGCGATTCTAGAACGAAACTCATTTTAAAATTCTTCTCTCAAAAAATGCTCTTTGGACTGTTCAAGTCTTTCCAAAGACATAACTTTGTCAAAAGTGTCCCTAGTTTCGAAAACTGACGCTTTGTGATCACGTGTTGAAATGTTTATGAGAACTGCAGTCCATGTAAGAAAAGCGACTCTAGCTCGAAACTCATTGTAAAACTCTTCGTACGAGAAAGTTTGTCAAGAGTTACCATATTTAAAAAAACCATAGTTTTTTTTATCATTTGATTAGTTTTATATGAGAACTGCATTCAAAGTTAAATGCGCAAATCTAGCTCGAAACTCATGTTAAAATAATTCGTTCAGAAAATCCTTCTAATGACAGTTCAAACATTGCCAAACCAATGACATTGTCAAAAGTGCCACGATTCTCAAAAACCAGGTCTTTTTGATTATGCTTTAACATATATATGAGAGTTGCATTCCATTTTTGTGTTGTAAATAAAATGGCAAAATGAAGAGTAAAACACAGTTTCTAATTATGGATTATCTTTATTAGCCGCGAATGCGTCTTTACTTATTGAAGAATTGAGAGCAACTTATCAACTGTGACCAGAGCTTCAATATTAATCTGTATAGCGATACTTAAGTATTAATCGTTGCTGTGATTAGCATTCAGCTCTCGAACATAATGTTACTTAATATCAATATGTTTGTTACGATTATGCAACGTTGCGCTTTGAATGTCGCAATGTAATAAGACAGATTTAGTTTCTTTAAATCCCATCTCATGTAACAAAATTTTTCATTTTTTTTTTCTCGCCGTAGTAGATTATGCAATGTACTCGGCTTCAGTACTGCTCAAAGATACCAGACTTTGCTTTTTAGACTCCCACGAAATCACGCCTCCTGCTCAAATGGAGACGAATCTACTATATGATTTGCGGTCTTCAGTATCGTTTGCCCAATCCGCGTCGACGTAGCTATGTAACGCTTTTCCCATTTACAGCCTATGGCTCTCTTGTCCTCTGGCAAATCTACAAGTTCCCAGGTGTTATTTGCTTCAAGTGGTTGAAATTCCTTCTGTATTGATGCCGACGATTCTCTACTCATTTTTTAATTAATAGCATCACCTATACTTGCGGGGATTGGCACATTCTCTGCTCTTAAAATATTAATTAACATATTAAATACCTTCCTGGGACGGCCCGGCTTCCCAGTCCTTAACTTTTGTAGGCGACCTGGTCCTCGAACTTCACATAATTCGGGTGACTCAAATTCACTGTCATTCAGTCTTCGGTCTCGTTACTTTCATTACTTTGATTGTCTGAATCAATACCGGCTTTTGCCTACACTTCTTCATTGCGGCATACTACATTGAGCGTTTGAGACTGCTGATTTGGTAACACACATTCATCAAATAATGATATATCTCTGTTGTCCCTCGCAGATTCTACAAAATCTTTTTCCAAGAATATAACATCTCTGCTTTCAATCACCTTTTCGGATTCTGGACAATACAGCCGATACGCTTTTGTTGTTAACGAAAAACCTATCATTACATACTCGCTACCCTTTGGGCTGAACTTCTTTTTGTGCCACTTATTGAGTGCAATCACCTTTGCGACGAATATTCTTAAATATGACACAGTTGGCATTTTACCGGTCCACATCTTATACGGTGTCTTGTCTATCAACGTTTTATCTCCGACCTATTGCGCAGATAGGTAGCATTCTGTACTGCCTCTCCCCAAAGGGTCTCTTTCGCAACAGAATATATCAACATACTCCTGGCCATCTGAACTAGCGTCCGATTTGCGCATTCTGGGGTATACGGTACCGCCAGCTCTCTTTTTATGCCGTTTTCCGATAAAAATTGATTGAATTCACGACTCACGTAGTCAGGACCGTTATCGCTGCGGATTGCTTTTAGATTTTTACTGCATTATCTTTCGGCAAACACTACAAAGTCTTTAAACGCTTTTAATATTTGATCCCGCGACTTCAAGAAATACAGAAAAGTATAAAGCGAATAATCGTCGATAAATGTCACGAAGTACCGCGCCCCTCCGGCAGGCGTCATATTGATTGGTCCGCATATGTCTGTATGCACAAGACTTAACACTTCTTTTGTGCAACTCTCAGATGCCCTTGGAAACGATCCAACGCATATTTTGTTATTGGCTCAAATTTCGCACAGATCACCTTTCCAGTATATGTTTTTCTTGATCGATTTCAAACCGTGCACGATCTCATCACTTGCCATTTTCTTTAAACTTGACATATATTTAGATGGCCAAGGCGATTATGCCATTTCTATAATTCACTGCAGCTTGCATTTGAGGACATACACTTTTCCATTTTCACATCAATCGTAAATAAGTCACTACGCTTAGTAGCCTCTAGTATTGTCACATTTTGAGTGTCTTTTATTATGGCTCTCTCTGTCTCTCTCTCTCTCTCTCTATCTCTCTCTCTCTCTCTCTCTCTCTCTCTCTCTCTATCTCTCTCTCTCTCAAACACCACTTAATACCTTTTTCCACGGCTTTTGAAGATAAAGTAAAGTAACAGAAATATAAAGTTTGTTTGCAATTCTCTAACGTACAAAACGTTTTTTAATTTGGTCCAAAAATTTCCCGAATTTACACATACAGTACCAATACCGTCGGCTCTTATGAAATTTTCATCAGCGTGACGAATTTCTTCACTGTGCTCTTTAAAGTCAACAAATTTATCACATTTCACGATTTATCACAACACATGTGAGCAGTGGCACCGCTGTCCAGGCACCACATCGATTTTGTCACTTTACTGTTACTCTGCTCACTCGCGAGTATAGCGAACGATCGTTTTGCGCCGTTGCTGTTTTTTCTTTGACATTTATTCCTTCTTTGCACTGAGCAATAAAATTACGTTCACGACCGCGTCTATAACACTTTTTGGCATGCATAACACCGTTATTTTCATACAGATTTTTGCTTCCTCTGTTCTACGTTGTACGTGTGTACGCGACACAAACACTTGCTGTCCACTTCGTCGGCTTTTTCTTTGCTTATTTTTTGTCCCACGCCTTCTTCAATTATTTTGATTTTAAGGTCAGACAATAATGGCAACTGCTCTCACGTTTCTATCGCGACTACAAAATTTTCAAACAAATTTTTTTCCAAGCCCCGACAGCAACAAAATTGTCAAAATGTTTTCAGAAATTTCCATATCAATTTCCCTTAGCTTGTCCATTATACCGGTAGTGTAGTTTATGTAATTTTGCATAGCCGAATTCTCCGACAAACTTAACCGAAGCAATTTTCGAAACAACGTAATTTTTTGCCGAAACACAGTTCTTAATGAAACTTATCTGTGACTCTTTTACAGCCAGCCGTATACTTGCTAATGACTTTTCGTCACGCGTATCAAACTCAGCTTTTTCAGCCGAGGTTGCACTCTCCGATTTCACAATTCTTCCGCTAACAATTGGCCATAAGTCATTATGCACCAGGTCACTTTTCATACCACACCGCATTTTTTTCGCCATCGAACTTATCGATGGCATATAATCCTTGTCCACTCATGTTTATTATATTATTATTATAGCACACAGCAATTCAAAATAACAAACACTACTCTTCATGGCCCTGGGCCCATAAGTCAAACGCAGTTTCTAATTATGGATTATCTTTATTATGCGCGACTATGTCTTTACTTGTTGAAAAATTGAGAGCAACTTAACTTAGGAGAACACAATGCAAAAAGAGGACACAATACATGTGTGACCAGAGCTTCGATATTAATCCGTATAACGATACTTACGTATTAATCGTTGTTGTGATATTCAAACATATTTCAACAGTTTGAAATGCGATTCTAGAACGAAACTCATTTTAAAATTCTTCTCTCAAAAAATGCTCTTTGGACTGTTCAAGTCTTTCCAAAGCCATAACTTTGTCAAAAGTGTCCCTAGTTTCGAAAACTGACGCTTTGTGATCACGCGTTGAAATCTTTATGAGAACTGCAGTCCATGTAAGAAAAGTGACTCTAGCTCGAAACTCATTGTAAAACTCTTCGTACGAAAAGTTTGTCAAGAGTTACCATATTTAAAAAAACCATAGTTTTTTTTATCATTTGATTAGTTTTATATGAGAACTGCATTCAAAGTTAAATGCGCAAATCTAGCTCGAAACTCATGTTAAAATAATTCGTTCAGAAAATCCTTCTAATGACAGTTCAAACATTGCCAAACCAATGACATTGTCAAAAGTGCCCCGATTCTCAAAAACCAGGTCTTTTTGATTATGCTTTAACATATATATGAGAGTTGCATTCAATTTTTGTGTTGTAAATAAAATGGCAAAATGAAGAGTAAAACACAGTTTCTAATTATGGATTATCTTTATTAGCCGCGAATGCGTCTTTACTTATTGAAGAATTGAGAGCAACTTATCAACTGTGACCAGAGCTTCAATATTAATCTGTATAGCGATACTTAAGTATTAATCGTTGCTGTGATTAGCATTCAGCTCTCGAACATAATGTTACTTAATATCAATATGTTTGTTACGATTATGCAACGTTGCGCTTTGAATGTCGCAATGTAATAAGACAGATTTAGTTTCTTTAAATCCCATCTCATGTAACAAAATTTTTCATTTTTTTTTTTCTCGCCGTAGTAGATAATGCAATGTACTCGGCTTCAGTACTGCTCAAAGATACCAGACTTTGCTTTTTAGACTCCCACGAAATCACGCCTCCTGCTCAAATGGAGACGAATCTACTATATGATTTGCGGTCTGCAGTATCGTTTTCCCAATCCGCGTCGACGTAGCTATGTAACGCTTTTCCCATTTACAGCCTATGGCTCTCTTGTCCTCTGGCAAATCTACAAGTTCCCAGGTGTTATTTGCTTCAAGTGGTTGAAATTCCTTCTGTATTGATGCCGACGATTCTCTACTCATTTTTTAATTAATAGCATCACCTATACTTGCGGGGATTGGCACATTCTCTGCTCTTAAAATATTAATTAACATATTAAATACCTTCCTGGGACGGCCCGGCTTCCCAGTCCTTAACTTTTGTAGGCGACCTGGTCCTCGAACTTCACATAATTCGGGTGACTCAAATTCACTGTCATTCAGTCTTCGGTCTCGTTACTTTCATTACTTTGATTGTCTGAATCAATACCTGCTTTTGCCTACACTTCTTCATTGCGGCATACTACATTGAGCGTTTGAGACTGCTGATTTGGTAACACACATTCATCAAATAATGATATATCTCTGTTGTCCCTCGCAGATTCTACAAAATCTTTTTCCAAGAATATAACATCTCTGCTTTCAATCACCTTTTCGGATTCTGGACAATACAGCCGATACGCTTTTGTTGTTAACGAATAACCTATCATTACATACTCGCTTCCCTTTGGGCTGAACTTCTTTATGTGCCACTTATTGAGTGCAATCACCTTTGCGACGAATATTCTTAAATATGACACAGTTGGCATTTTACCGGTCCACATCTTATACGGTGTCTTGTCTATCAACGTTTTATCTCCGACCTATTGCGCAGATAGGCAGCAGTCTGTACTGCCTCTCCCCAAAGGGTCTCTTTCGCACCAGAATATATCAACATACTCCTGGCCATCTGAACTAGCGTGCGATTTGCGCGCTCTGCAACGCCGTTCTGTTTCGGGGTATACGGTACCGTCAGCTCTCTTTTAAGTCGTTTTCCGATAAGAATTGATTGAGTTCACGACTCACGTACTCAGGACCGTTATCGCTGCGGATTGCTTTTAGATTTTTACCGCATTGTCTTTCGGCAAATACCACAAAGTCTTTAAACGCTTTTAGTATTTGGTGCATCGACTTCAAGAAATACACAAATGTATAACGCGAATAATCGTCGATAAACGTCGCATATTTTGCTATTCGCGCAAGTTTCGCACGCATCGCCAAGTAAATGTTTTTCTTGATCGATTTCAAACCGTGCACGATCTCATCACTTGCCATTTTCTTTCAACTTGACATATTTAGATGGCCTAGACGAGTATGCTATTTCCATAATTCACTACAGCTTGCATTTGAGTACATGCACTTTTCCATTTTCACATCAATCGTAAATAAGTCACAACACTTAGTAGCCTCCAGTATTGTCACATTTTGAGTGTCGCTTATTATGGCTCTCTCTATCTCTCTCGAACAGCACTTTATATCCTTTTGCCACTTCTTTTGAAGATAAAGTAAAGTAACAGAAATATAAAGTTTGTTTGCAATTCCCTAATTCTGTTTTAATTCAATGCAAAAATTTCCCGAATTTAAACACACAGTCCCAATCCCGTCGGCTCTTTTGAAATTTTCGCCAGCGAGAAGAATTTTTTCATTGTGCTCTTTAAAGTCAACAAACCACTATTTATCACAACACACATCGATTTTGTCAGTTACTGTTACTCTGCACTCTCGCGAGTATAGCGAACGATCGTTTTGCCTCGCTGCTTTATTCTTTTCCTTTGTCATTTATTCTTTCTTTGCACTGAGCAATAAAATGACCTTCACGGCCGCATCTATAACACTTTTTGGCATGCATAGCACCGTTATTTTCATACACATTTAGGCTTGCTCTGTTGTACGTTGTACGTGTGTACGCGACACAAACGGTTGCTGTCGACTTCGTCGGCTTCTTCGTTGCTTATTTTTTGTCTCTCGCCTTCTTCAATTATTTTGATTTTAAGGTCAGACAATAATGGCAACTGCTCTCGCGTTTCGATCGCGATTACAAAATTTTCAAACAAATTTTTTTCCAAGTCCCGACAGCAACAATATTGTCAAAATGTCTTCAGAAATTTCCATATCAATTTCCCTTAGCTTGTCCATTATACCGGTAGTGTAGTTTATGTAATTTTGCATAGCCGAATTCTCCGACAAACTTAACCGAAGCAATTTTCGAAACAACGTAATTTTTTGCCGAAACACAGTTCTTAATGAAACTTATCTGTGACTCTTTTACAGCAAGCCGTATACTTGCTAATTACTTTTCGTCACGTGTATCAAACTCAGCTTTTTCAGCTGAAGTTGCACTCTCCGATTTCACAATTCTTCCGCTAACAATTGGCCATAAGTCATTATGCACCAGCACACTTTTCATACGCACCGACCGCATATTGTTTTCGCCATCCAACTTATCGATGGCATATAATCCTTGTCCACTCATGTTTATTATATTATTATTATAGCACACAGCAATTCAAAATAACAAACACTACTCTTCATGGCCCTGGGCCCATAACCTGTTGTAAATAACGTGGGAATTTGAAGAGTCAAACGCAGTTTCTAATTATGGATTATCTTTATTATGCGCGAGTGCGTCTTTACTTGTTGAAGAATTGAGAGCAACTTAACAACTGTGACCAGAGCTTCGATATTAATCGGTATAGCGATACTTAAGTATTAATCGTTGCTGTGATATTCAAACATATTTCAACACGGTCTCTCAATGATTACATACTTAACAACATACCAAGATTAATAACAATTCATTTCATTAATACATTTCACATTTTTGTTCTGTTGTATATTCTTGGTTAATATATCAGACATCATATCGCTTGTACATACATATTCAATTTCTATCTCGTTGTTAGCATACAACTCTCGACCATGATGGTACTTAATATCAATATGTTAGATGACGATTATGCAATGTTGGATTCTTAGCTAGACTTTGTCCGCTTTGAATGTCGCAATATAATAAGACAGATTTAGTTTCTTTAAATACCATCTCATGTAACAATTTTTTGAGATACATCGCATCTCTCGCCGAAGTTGATAATGCAATGTACTCGGCTTCAGTACGGTTCAAAGATACCAGACTTTGCTTCTTAAACTCCCACGAAATCAAGTCTCCTGCTGCAATGAAGACGAATCCACTATATGATTTGCGGTCTGCAGTATTATTTGCCCAATCTGCATCAACGTAGCCATGTAACGGTTTTCCCATTTACAGCCTATGGCTCTCTTGCCCTCTGGCCAATCTACAAGTTCGCAGGTATTAATTGCTTTAAGTGCTTGAATTTCCTTCTGTATTGATGCTGACGATTCTCTACTCATTTCTGAATTAATAGCATCACCTACACTTGTGGGGATTGGCACATCTTCTGCTCTTAACATATTAAGAGTATTAAATACCTTTCTGGGACGGCCCGGCTTACCAGCCCTTAACTTTTGTAGACGACCTGCTCCTCGAACTTCACATAATTCGAGTGACTCCACTTCATTGCTTTACGCACAGTCTTCGGTCTCGTTACTTTCATTACTTTGTTTGTTTGACTCAATACCTGCTTCTGCAGCCTATGGCTCTCTTGCCCTCTGGCCAATCTACAAGTTCCCAGGTATTAATTGCTTTAAGTGCTTGAATTTCCTTCTGTATTGATGCTGACGATTCTCTACTCATTTCTGAATTAATAGCATCACCTACACTTGTGGGGATTGGCACATCTTCTGCTCTTAACATATTAAGAGTATTAAATACCTTTCTGGGACGGCCCGGCTTACCAGCCCTTAACTTTTGTAGACGACCTGCTCCTCGAACTTCACATAATTCGGGTGACTCCACTTCATTGCTTTGCGCACAGTCTTCGGTCTCGTTACTTTCATTACTTTGTTTGTTTGACTCAATACCTGCTTCTGCCTGCACTTCTTCATTCTCGCATTCTACATTGATCGTTTGAGTCTGCTGATTTGGTAACACACATTCATCAAATAACGCTATATCTCTGTTGTCCCTCGCAGATTCTACAAAATCTTTTTCCAAAAATATAACTTCTCTGCCTTCATTCACCTTTTTAGATTCTGGACAATACAGACCTTGTGGTGAACTTTTTGTTCCACTTATTGAGTGCAATCACCTTTGAGCCGAATATACTTATATATGACAGGGTTGGCTTTTTACCGGTCCACATCTTATACGGTGTCTTGTCTATCATCGTTTTGTCTCCGACCTATTGCGCAGATAGGCAGCAGTCTGTACTGTCTCTCCCCATAGGGTCTCTTTCACAGCAGAATATATCAACATGCTCCTGGCCGCCTCAACTAGCGTGCGCTTTGCGTGCTCTGCAACACCGTTCTGTTTCGGGGTATACGGTACCGCCAGCTCTCTTTTTATGTCGTTTTCCGATAAGAATTGATTGAGTTCACGACTCACGTACTCAGGACCGTTATCGCTGCGGATTGCTTTTAGATTTTTACCGCATTGTCTTTCGGCAAATACCACAAAGTCTTTAAACGCTTTTAGTATTTAGTCCCTCGACTTCAAGAAATACACAAATGTATAACGCGAATAATCGTCGATAAACGTCGCATATTTTGCTATTCGCGCAAGTTTCGCACGCATCGCCCAGTAAATGTTTTTCTTGATCGATTTCAAACCGTGCACGATCTCATCACTTGCCATTTTCTTTCAACTTGACATATTTAGATGGCCTAGACGATTATGCTATTTCCATAATTCACTACAGCTTGCATTTTAGTAGATACACTTTTCCATTTTCACATCAATCGTAAATAAGTCACTACGTTTAGTAGCATCTAGTATTGTCACATTTTGAGTGTCGCTTATTATGGCTCTCTCTGTCTCTCTCTCTCTCTCTCTCTCTCTATCTCTCTCTCTCTGTCTCTCTCTATCTCTCTCTCTCTGTCTCTCTCTATCTCTCTCTCTCTCTCAAACACCACTTTATACCCTTTTGCCACGGCTTTTGAAGATAAAGTAAAGTAACAGAAATATAAAGTTTGTTTGCAATTCTCTAACGTACAAAACGTTTTTTAATTGGGTGCAAAAATTTCCCGAATTTACACATACAGTACCAATACCGTCCGCTCTTATGAAATTTTCATCAGCGTGACGAATTTCTTCACTGTGCTCTTTAAAGTCAACAAACCACGATTTATCACAACACATGTGAGCAGTGGCGCCGCTGTCCAGGCACCACATCGATTTTGTCACGTTACTGTTACTCTGCTCACTCGCGTGTATAGCGAACGATCGTTTTGCGTCGTTGCTGTTTTTTCTATGTCATTTATTCCTTCTTTGCACTGAGCAATAAAATTACGGTCACGACCGCGTCTATAACACTTTTTGGCATGCATAGCACCGTTATTTTCTTGCACCTTTTTGCTTGCTCTGTTGTACGTTGTAGGTGTGCACGCGACACAAACACTTGCTGTCCACTTCGTCCACAGTTTTTAATTATGGATTATTTTTATTACGCGCGAGTGCGTCTTTACTTATTGAAGAATTGAGAGCAACTTAACAACTGTGACCAGAGCTTCGATATTAATCGGTATAGCGATACTTAAGTATTAATCGTTGCTGTGATATTCAAACATATTTCTATACTCTCTCTGAATGATTACATACTTAACTACATACCAAGATTAATAACAATTCATTTCATTAATACGTTTTACATTTTTGTTCTGTTGTTTATTCTTGGTTAATATATCAGATGTCATATCGTTTGTAGATACATATTCAATTTTTATCTTTTTGTTAGCATACAACTCTCGAACATGATGGTAATTAATATCAATATGATTGATGACGATTATGCAATGTTGGATTCTTAGCTAGACTTTGTCCGCTTTGAATGTCGCAATATAATAACACAGATTTAGTTTCTTTAAATACCATCTCATGTAACAATTTTTTGAGATACATCGCATCTCTTGCCGAAGTTGATAATGCAATGTACTTGGCTTTAGTACTGCTCAATGACACCAGACTTTGCTTCTAAAACTCCCACGAAATCACGTCTCCTGCTCCAATGAAGACGAATCCACTATATGATTTGCGGTCTTCAGTATCAATTGCCCAATCCGCGTCGACGTGTCCATGTAACGGTTTTGCCATTAACAGCCTATGGCTCTCTTGCCCTCTGGCAAATCTACAAGTTCGCAGGTATTATTTGCTTCAAGTGCTTGAATTTCCTTCTGTATTGATGCTGACCATTCTCGACTCATTTTTTAATTAATATCATCACCTGCACTTGCTGGGATTGGCACACCCTCTGCTCTTAACATATTAAGATTATTAAATACCTTCCTGGGACGGCTCGGCTTACCAGTCATTATTTTTTGTGGACGACCTGGTCCTCGAACTTCACATAATTCGGGTAAATCCACTTCATTGCTTCGCGCACCGTCTTCGGTCTCGTTACTTTCATTACTTTGATTATCTGACTCAATACCTGCTTCTGGCTGCACTTCTTCATTGCCGCATTCTACACTGGCTGTTTGAGCCTGCTGATTCATCAAGTAACGCTATATCTGTGTTATCGCTCAAAAATCTTTTTCCAAGAATATAATATCTCTGCTTTCAGTCACCTTTTCGGATTCTGGACAATACACCCGATACGCTTTTGCTGTTAGTGAATAACCTATCATTACATACTCGCTACCCTTTGGCCTGAACTTCTTTTTGTGCCACTTATTGAGTGCAATCACCTTTGAGCCGAATATTCTTAAATGTGACGCGATTGGCTTTTTACCGGTCAGCTCTCTTTTTGTGCCGTTTTCCGATAAGAATTGATTGAATTCGCGACTCACGTACTCAGGACCGTTATCGCTGCGGATTGCTTTTCGACTTTTACCGCATTGTCTTTCGGCAAACACTACAAAGTCTTTAAATGCTTTTAATATTTGGTCGATAAATGTCACAAAACACCGCGCCCCTCCGGCAGACGTCGTATTGTTTGGTCCGCATATGTATGTATGCACAAGACTTAATAGTTCTTTTGCACAACTCTCAGATGACCTTGGAAACGATCCAACGCATATTTTGTTATTCGCGCAAGTTTCGCACACATCGCCTTTCAAGTCTATGTTTTTCTAGATCGATTTCAAACCGTGCACGATCTCATCACTTGCCATTTTCTTTAATGCATTTTGATGGCCAAATGATTATGCCATTTTCATAATTCACTGCAGCTTGCATTTGAGTACATACACTTTTCAATTTTCACATCAATCGTAAATCAGTCACTACACTTAGTAGCCTCCAGTATTGTCACATTTTGAGTGTCTTTTATTACGGCTCTCTCTCTCTCTCAAACACCACGTTATACCCTTTTGCCACGGCTTTTGAAGATAAAGTAAAGTAAAAGAAATATAAAGTTTGTTTGCAATTCTCTAACGTACAAAACGTTTTTTAATTCGATGCAAAAATTTCCCAAATTTACACACACAGTCCCAATCCCGTCGGCTCTTTTGAAATTTTCGCCAGCGAGACGAATTTTTTCATTGTGCTCTTTAAAGTCAATAAACCACTATTTATCACAACACATATCGATTTTGTCAGTTACTGTTACTCTGCACTCTCGCGAGTATAGCGAACGATCGTTTTGCGTCTTTGCTTGTTTCTTTTCCTTATCATTTATTCTTTCTTTGCACTGAGCAATAAAATGACCTTCACGGCCGCATCTATAACACGTTTTGGCATTCATAGTGTCATTATTTTCATAAACTTATTCGGTTGCTCTGTTTTTTGTACCCGACACAAACGCTTGCTGGCGCTGCACACTGTTGTCGGATTCTTCGTTGCTTATTTTTTGTCTCTCGCCCTCAGTTATTTTGATTTTAAAGTCAGACAATAATGGCAACTGCTCTCACGTTTCGAGGGCGACGACCAAATTCTCAAAACTTTTTCCAAGTCCCGGCAGCAACAAAATTGTCAAAATGCCTTCAGAAATTTCCATATCAATTTCCTTTAGCTTGTCCACTATATCGGAAAACTCATTTATGTAGTTCTGCATAGCCGACTTCGCCGACAAGCCTACCCGAAGCAATTTTCGAAACAACGTAATTTTTCTGGCAGGTCCACGTGGCTGATACACACCGGAGAGCTTATCCCAAGCTTCTTTTGCCGAAACACAGTTCTTAATGAAACTTATCTGCTTTTTCGTCACGCGTATCAAACTCAGCTTTTTCAGCCGAAGTTGCACTATCCGATATCACAATTCTTCCGCTAACAATTCCGCTAAGGCCATAAGTCATTATAGTCATACCAGCACACTTTTCATATGCACCGACCACATCGCATTTTCTTCGCCATCGAACTTATCGATGGCATATAATCCTTGTCCAAGATAACAAACACTACCCTTAATGGCCCTGGGCCCATAACCTGTTGTAAATAAAGTGGGAATTTGAAGAGTCAAACGCAGTTTACTTGTTGAAGAATTGAGAGCAACTTAAGTTAGGAGTACACAATGCAAAAAGAGAACACAATACATGTGCGACCAGAGCTTCGATATTAATCCGTATAGCGATACTTACGTATTAATCGTTGTTGTGATATTCAAACAATTTTCAACAGTTTGAAACGCGATTCTAGAACGAAACTCATTTTAAAATTCTTCTCTCAAAAAATGCTCTTTGGACTGTTCAAGTCTTTCCAAATGCATAACTTTGTCAAAAGTGCGGCTAGTTTCGAAAACTGACACTTTGTAATCACGCGTTGAAATCTTTATGAGAACTGCATTCCATGTAAGAAAAGTGACTCTAGCTCGAAACTCATTGTAAAACTCTTCGTACGAAAAGTTTGTCAAGAGGTACCATATCTAAAAAGCAAATCATAGTTTTTTTTTTATCATTTGATTACTTCTATATTAGAACTGCATTCAAAGTTAAATGCGCGAATCTAGCTCGAAACTCATGTTAAAATAATTCGTTCAGAAAATCCGTCTAATGACAGTTCAATTATTGTCAAACCAATGTCATTGTCAAAAGTATCACAATTTTCAAAAACCAGGGCTTTTTGATTATGCTTAACATATATATGAGAGTTGCATTCAATGTTTGTGTTGTAAATAAAGTGCATTTTGTTCTGCTGTAAATTCTTGGTTAATATATCAGACATCAAATCGTTTGTGGATACATATTCAATTTCTATCTCGTTGTTAAGATACAACTCTCCAACATGATGGTATTTAATATCAATATGTTTGATGACGATTATGCAACGTTGGATTCATAGCTAGACTTTGTCCGCTTTGAATGCCGCAATATAATAACACAGATTTAGTTTCTTTAAATACCATCTCATGTAGGAATTTTTTGAGATACATCGCCTATCTCGCCGTAGTTCATAATGCAATGTATTCGGCTTCAGTACTGATCAAGGATACCATACTGTGCTTCTTAGACTCCCATGAAATCACGCCTGCCCTCTAATGAAGACGAATCCACTAAATGATTTGCGGTCTGCAGTATCATTTGCCCAATCCGCGTCGACGTGTCCATGTAACGGTTTTGCCATTAACAGCCTATGGCTCTCTTGCCCTCTGGCAAATCTACAAGTTGCCAGGTATTATTTGCTTCAAGTGCTTGAATTTCCTTCTGTATTGATGCTGACCATTCTCTACTCATTTTTTAATTAATATCATCACCTGCACTTGCTGGGATTGGCACACCCTCTGCTCTTAACATATTAATATTATTAAATACCTTCCTGGGACGGCCCGGCTTACCAGTCATTATTTTTTGTGGACGACCTGGTCCTCGAACTTCACATAATTCGGGTAAATCCACTTCATTGCTTCGCGCACAGTCTTCGGTCTCGTTACTTTCATTACTTTGATTATCTGACTCAATACCTGCTTCTGGCTGCACTTCTTCATTGCCGCATTCTACACTGGCTGTTTGAGCCTGCTGATTTGGTAACACACATTCATCAAGTAACGCTATATCTCTGTTATCGCTCACAGATTCGATAAAATCTTTTTTCAAGAATATAATATCTCTGCTTTCAGTCACCTTTTCGGATTCTGGACAATACACCCGATACGCTTTTGCTGTTAGTGAATAACCTATCATTACATACTCGCTACCCTTTGGCCTGAACTTCTTTTTGTGCTACTTATTGAGTGCAATCACCTTTGAGCCGAATATTCTTAAATGTGACGCGGTTGGCTTTTTACCGGTCAGCTCTCTTTTTGTGTCGTTTTCCGATAAGAATTGATTGAATTCGCGACTCACGTACTCAGGACCGTTATCGCTGCGGATTGCTTTTTTTTTACCGCATTATCTTTCGGCAAACACTACAAAGTCTTTAAACGCTTTTAGTATTTGGTCTCGCGACTTCAAGAAACACACAAAAGTATAACGCGAATAATCGTCGATAAATGTCCCAAAGTACCGCGCCCCTCCGGCAGACGTCGTATTGATTCGCACACATCGCCTTTCAAGTTTATGTTTTTCTTGATCGATTTCAAACCGAGCATGCTCTCATCACTTGCCATTTTCTTTAAACTTGCCATACTTAGATGGTCTAGACGATTGTGCCATTTCCATAGTTCACTGCAGTTTGCATTTGAGTACACACACTTTTCCATGTGAGAAGTGGCGCCACTGTCCAAACACCACATCGATTTTGTCACTTTACTGTTGCGATCGTTTTGTGTCGTTGCTTTTTTCTTTTCCTTATCATTTATTCTTTCTTTGCACTCAGCAATAAAATGACCTTCACGGCCGCATCTATAACACTTTTTGGCATGCATAGCACCATTATTTTCATAAACTTTTTCGGTTGCTCTGTTTTTTGTACGCGACACAAGAGCTTGCTGTCGCTGCCCACTGTTGTCGGCTTCTTCGTTGCCTATTTTTTGTCTCTCGCCTTCAATTATTTTGATTTTAAGGTCAGACAATAATGGCAACTGCTCACAAAATTGTCAAAATGTCTTTAGAAATTTCCATATCAATTTCATTTAGCTTGTCCACTATATCGGAAAACTCATTTGTGTCGTTTTGCCCAGCCGAATTCGCTGACAAGCTGAACCGGAGCAATTTTCGAAACAATGTAATTTTTCTGGCAGGTCCACGCGGCTGAGACACACCGGAGAGCTTATCCCAAGCTTCTTTTGCCGAAACACAGTTCTTAATGAAACTTATCTGTGACGCTTTTACACCAAGCAGTATACCTGCTAATGCCTTTTCGTCACGCGTATCAAACTTAGCTTTTTCAGTCGAAGTTGCACTCTCCGATTTCACAATTCTTCCGCTAACAATTGGCCATAAGTCATTATTGTCATACCAGCACACTTTGATATGCACCGACCACATCGCATTTTTTTGCCATTCAACTTATCGATGACATGTAATCCTTGTCCACTCGTGTTTCTTATATTATAATTATAGCACACAGCAATTCAAAATAACAGACACTACCCTTCATGGCCCTGGGCCCATAACCTGTTGTAAATAACGTGGGAATTTGATGAGTCGAACGCAGTTTCTAATTATGGATTATCTTTATTATGCGCGAGTGCGTCTTTACTTGCTAATTGAGAGCAACTTAACTTAGAAGAACACAATGCAAAAGAGAACACAATACACGTGTGACCAGAGCTTCGATATTAATCCGTATAGCGATACTTAAGTTTTAATCGTTGTTGTGATATTCAAACACTGTTCGACTGTTCAAGTCTTTCCAATGACAGAACTTTGTGAAAAGTGTCCCTAGTTTTGATGACTGGCGCTTTGTGATCACGCGTTGAAATCTTTCTGAGAACTGCAGTCCATGTAAGAAAAGTGACTCTAGCTCGAAACTCATTGTAAACTTCTTCGATCAAAAAGTTTGTCAAGAGTTACCATATTTAAAAAAACAATAGTTTTTTTTTTATCATTTAATTATTTTTATATGAGAACTACATTCAAAGTTAAGTGCGCAAATCTAGCTCGAAACTCATGTTAAAATAATTCGTTCAGAAAATCGTTCTAATGACAGTTCAGACATTGCCAAACCAAGGACATTGTCAAAAGTGCCCATATTTTCAAAACCCAGGGCTTTTTGATTATGCTTTAACATATATATGAGAGTTGCATTCAATGTTTGTGTTGTAAATAAAGAGGCAAAATGAAGAGTCAAACACAGTTTTTAATTATGGATTATTTTTATTACGCGCGAGTGCGTCTTTACTGGTTGAAGAATTGAGACCAACTTAACAACTGTGACCAGAGCTTCGATATTAATCCGTATGGCGATACTTAGGTATTAACCGTTGCTGTGATATTCAAACATATTTCAATACTCTCTCTCAATTATTACATACTTAACTACATACCACGATTAATAACAATTAATTGCATTAATACATTTAAAATGTTTTTTTTTTGGAAATTCTTGGTTAACATATCAGACATCATATTCAATGTCTATCTCGTTATCATATATTTCTCGAATATGATGTTCATTAATATCAATATGTTTGATGACGATAATGCAACGTTGGATTTTTAGCTACACTTTGTCCGCTTTGAATGTCGCAATATAATAAGACTGATTTAGTTTCTTTAAATCCCATCTTATGATAGTTCAATGTACTCGGCTTCAGTACTGCTCAAAGATACCAGACTTTGCTTCTTAAACTCCCACGAAATCACGCCTCCTGCTCCAATGAAGACGAATCCACTATATGATTTGCGGTCTGCAGTATCATTTGCCCAATCCGCGTCGACGTAGCCATGTAACGATTTTCCCATTTACAGCCTATGGCTCTCTTGCCCTCTGGGAAATCTACAAGTTGACAGGTATTATTTTGATTCAAGTGCTTGAATTTCATTGTGTATTGATGCTGACGATTCTCTACTCATTTTTGAGTTAATAGCATCATCTACACTTGCGGGGATTGGCACATCCCGGCAGACCAGTCCTCAACTTTTGTGGACGACCTGGTCCTCGAACTTCACATAATTCGGGTGACTCCACTTCATTGCTTCACGTACAGTCTTCGGTCTCGTTACTTTCATTACTTTGTTTGTTTGACTCAATACCTGCTTCTGCCTGCACTTCTTCATTGCCGCATTCTACATTGACCGTTTGAGCCTGCTGATTTGGTAACCCACATTCATCAAACAACGCTATATCTCTGTTGTCCCTCATAGATTCTAAAAAATCATTTTCCAAGAATATAACATCTCTGCTTTCAATCACCTTTTCGGATTCTGGACAATACAGCCGATACGCCTTTGCTATTAACGAATAACCGATCATTACATACTCCCTACCCTTTGGCCTGAACTTCTTTTTGTTCCACTTGTTGGGTGTAATCACCTTTGAGCCGAATACTCTTAATATAACGCGGTTGGCATTTTACTGGTCCACATCTCATACGGCGTCTTGCCTATCAACGTTTTTGTCTCCGACCTAATGCGCAGAGAGACAGCAGTTTGTACTGTCTCTCCCCATAGGGTCTCTTTCGCACCGGAATATACAACATACGTTCTGCAACGCCGTTCTATTGCAGGGTATACGGTACCGTCAGCTCTCTTTTTATGCCGTTTTCCGATATGAATTGATTGAATTCGCGACTCACGTACTCTGCGGATTGCTTTTCGCTTATTACCTCATTATCTTTCGGCAAACACTAGAAAGTCTCTAGACGCTTTTAGTATTTGGTCCCGCGACTTCAAGAAATTCACAAAAGGATAACGCGAATAATCGTCGAAAAATGTCACAAAGTACAGATGTCGCATTGCTTGGTCCGCATATGTCTGTATGCACAAGACTTAACACTTCTTTTGCGTGACTCTCAGATGCCCTTGGAAACGATCCAACGCATATTTTGTTATTCGCGTAAGTTTCGCACTCATCGCCTTTCGTGTCTATGTTTTTCTTGATCGATTTCAAACCATGACATATTTAGATGGCCTAGACGATTATGCCATTTCCATAATTCACTGTAGCTTGCATTTGAGTACATACACTTTTCCATTTTCCCATCAATCGTAAATAAGTCACTATACTTAGTAGCCTGCAGTATTGTCACATTTTGAGTGTCTTTTATTATGACTCTCTCTCTCTCTCTCTCTCAAACACAACTTTATACCCTTTTGCCATGGCTTTTGAAGATAAAGTAAAGTAACAGAAATATAAAATTTGTTTGCAATTCTCTAACGTACAAAACGTTTTTTAATTCGATGCAAAAATTTCTCGAATTTACACACACTGTACCAATGCCGTCGTCTCTTATGAAATTTTCGTCAGTGAGAAGAATTTTTTCATTGTGCTCTTTAAAGTTAACAAACCACGATTTTTCACAACACATGAATTAATCGAGTCCTTATTGTTTTTAATAACAAAGAAACAGGATTGTTCTGTTCGGGTGCTTTATTAAGACTTTTTTCTCAGTACATCGAAGAAGAAGAAGGAATGCTTCGTCTATCAAGTTACACATTCACCACGGCCGCATCAATCAGCTGTGTCGCAATCTCTGCACATTTCTGTCCCACGTTGCCGAAATATGCTGACGAGGCTGATATTAATTCGAAAGCGTTGGTTTTAGTTAGTCGTAATAGTAAATGTTAGCTCCTCCCCCTTTAAATGCGGACGTCCTCGGACGCGATTTAGAATCTTGTTTGGATGGTTTGACTCTGCTCCATGGGATTGTCTTCCTGTCTATTAATTTCTCTTGTGCCAGATTTTTGTTTTATCCAACTGGTGACTATGATCGTTAGTATGGTGAAGAGCATGGTTGAGACTCCAAAATTTACTATTGTTGTGGTTGTGCTACTGTTTCGGAGTGTTTTAAGACCTTTGTATTATTAATTATTAATGTTTATTTCCTTTAACATTTGCAATGAGAGTAGTTCTTCGACTTCTGATTTTCTGTGAAGATTATTACTTTTGATGTACCATAGAGGTTCATGCGCAGATTCTGAAGTGGCCAAACAAATAGCCAGCATCTCCTTTTCGTTAGTTGCGTAATTTTCTTCCGTTTTCGAGAGTGTGCGCGATATGTAAGTAATGGGTTTACCTTCTTGCTCTAGGACTGCGCCGGTGGCGAAATTTGATGCATCGTTTGTTAAATGAAACTCTTTGGGTAAATTGGGGTACGGTAGTACCACGTCGTTTGAGCTGAGCGTGCCTTTAATTTTTTCAAATGCTTTAATTGCATTACTGTCAAGTGTTACTTCTGTCTTATTGGAAAGATTCTTTGAGAGTCTACCGTTTTCTCATCTTGGGAGAGTTGTGAGGGGTTTGGCCAATTTGGCATAATCACGAATGAATCTTCTGTAATAGCTCGATAAACCCAACAAAGAACGTAAGTGTTTGAGGCTTTTGGGTGTTGGAAAACTTTTGATAGCTCTTACTTTTTCGCAATTGGTTTTAATTCCATCTGCTGAAATAGTGAAACCTAGGAAATCGACTTCGGTTTTGAAAAACTCGCATTTGTCGATTTGAATTTTCATGTTTGCCTTATCTAAGGTCGTGAAGACCGTATTTAAATGCTTGATGTGTTCGTCTTCCGACTTGGTAAAGACAATAATATCGTACATGTAAATGTAACAAATTTTTCCGACGTGATATCGTCTAATGCTCGTTGGAATATTGATGGCGAATTTTTTAGTTCAAACGTAAGTCTGGTAAATTCGTATTTTGCACCATTAACTGCGAATGCAGTTTTTTCTGTCTTTTGCTATGAGAGGGATTTGATGAAATCCACTTTTCAAATCTAGTACGGAAAAATACTTATTTTCGCCCAATTGTGCGATGATTTCTCCAATCTCGGGGATCGGGTATCAATCCGAAATTGTTACAGAATTATGTTTTCTATAGTCGATGACTATTCGAAACTTTCTTTCGCCTGAAGCGTTGCTCTTTTTTTGTGCTATCCCCACCAGGGGTGCGTTGTATGGTGACCGTGAAGGTCTTATTATGCCGCCTCGCAGCAACTGATCTATTTGTTTTTCGACCTCTCCTCGTAACGAAGTAGGGTATTGGTATTGCTTGCTATATACTGGAAAATCTGATGTGGTTCTAATTTCGCCTAACACTCTGGTGGTGTAGGTCAGTTTCTCGTCTGGTTATGCGAACAGCGTTGTACGAGTCTTAGTAACGTGATCTATGAAACTTTTTTGTTTGTTTGTCATGTGCTCTGTCCGTATCTTTATGTTATTTACTGGCTGTGTTTCTAGTTGTCTTATTTTAATCTTATAGTTTCCGTCAATAATTAGTGTTTCATTATTGACGTCACTAACAGCGTTCAGCTGTTTCAAGGTATCGTTACCTAGGATATCATGGAAGGTTGGTAGCAAGAAAAATTTGATTGGTCTATTTCTTTGACCGAATAAACTAAGGAAAGTGTGGTGGGATATTTTTGTTTGTTCACCAACTGACGTTGCATTAAATACTTTTTGGTTTGGTTTCGCATTTGGAACTAAATTCGGTTGGATATAAATTTAATTCGAGCCTGTATCTATTAAAAAAGTCAATGGGTTGCCGTTCCTCCTGAAAATAGGACAGAGAAGAACTACTTAATCTAAAAAAAATGAACGTCGGAAGCATCAACCGTTGTTGGTTGGTATTCATAGTTAATTCCGTTTTCTATCTCATAAGGTAGGACGTAGGCTCCATCCAGTTCGGCAGGTTCGTGATAGGTTTGTTCCTCATTTTTCATGTCGTAAGGGTTTGGTTGTTCAACCCATTCTTCTGATGGTTCTGTCGCGATTTGGAACTGTCGTTGAATTTTTGGAGGCTGAACGCTGGGTGCGTTGATGGGGTGTTTGCCAACGAAATCATTGATCCTTGGCTTGTTCATGTAGTTAACGTTTCTGGTTTTGATGGAGTTATCTATCCCCATTGGTACAGGTTTTGGCTCTGGTTTTGGAAAAAATGTGCGCGTAGGCGCTTGGTATCCCTGTCTAGGATTGAAAAATTGTTGCGGCTGCGTATATTGGCCACGGAGTGGTTGACGGAATTGTTTATGTTGTTGCATCATCTGATGATTCATATTTGGTTTTGGGGTGTGGTATAAGTTTGGGTCGAAATTCCTCCATTGTACAGGGTTATTGGTTTGAGGCAATTTATGTAATGGATTATGATATCTGGGGGGTAAAGGTGGTGTTTGATGTCTTGATTTGGGTAAGAAAGCATTTCTATGTTCTTGGTTCTCCACCAAGTTACACAGATGCAAGGCATGGCTCAGGTCCCTTGGCTCTTTGATTGCTAAGAGTCTAGGAAGGTCTCCATTTAAACCTCTCACGAACGTATCTAAGGCATTACCTCGATAAATATTCGTCAAAGCTCTAATACCCTCTGGTGCGTCTTCGTGTGCGCTTATTTGGTTAAGGATGGGAGATAATTGATGATATACCATCTGGTAGAACTCTTAAACGGACAGACGTACCTGAGTTAAGTAAAACATTTGGTATTCGAGAGTTCTTAAGTCTCTTTTGTCCGCAAAATGTTCTGTAAGGCACTTGGAAATTGCCTTCCAGTTCATAGGGGTGTTATAGGATTCGAGCACTGCATCGGCTTCTCCTATTATTTTGTTTCGGATTGACAGGGTTATCAAATAATATTTGTGGGTTTCTTCTTGGCCATTATAAATGGTCATTATTCTTTCCACATTTTTTTCCAAGAACCGAATGTGGTTCGGTCTCCGGAAAAATCTCTAATCAGCCGCGTTATTTCGGGAACCTTCTCCTGCTCTTCCCCTAATTTCGGACTGGTAAATGGGATATCATTAATATAATCGCTACTTTCGGTATTTATTGCTTGCCTTATTATATCGCCACCCTGGAGAGTTTCTTTTATCAGAGACTCAATAGTATCTTTCAGGCTTTGGTTTGCATTGGCTGCGTTGCCTGATTGGGTATTTCTTCAGTTTCATGTTGGCTAGGGATTCGGACAATTCGTTTGACTGCATTTTGTAATGTTGTCTTTTACGAATTTAGGTACATTTATATTCGGACCACTTTTAGGAATTTTTAAATTTGTAGTTTGATATTATTTATAAAAAATTAATTGGCTATTAAAAATGTTTACTCTGTCTAAACTTCTTTTTGGATTTATGGTTTCTTTTTTTTTTTTTGCTCGGATTTTACGGAAGTCTTGTTACTTAATTTATAATTTATTTGTTTCGTAACATTTTTTTTTTCTTCTTGATTCTCTTAGTATTAATATTTCTTAATCTTTACTTTATTTATTTATTTTCTAACTTTTTTGGTTTTCTTAACTTTAATGTTTTTGAACCTTAATTTATTTATTCTCTTTTTATATATTTGGATTCTTAATTTTTTTCTTTATTATTTTTACAAGATAATCAGCATTCCGGCAAATCTCCCGCGATGATCCTTTAGAAATTGTCTCTTTTGTCCCATGACGATTCCGAGTCGAGATGGGTGACTCAATTTCCTCTGGATACTATCACTCACGGTACCCTGCGGACGGACACTACAGGGTTGTCGGCTGTGTTGTTGTGGCACCGGTACGGATATATTTTGCACCTTTTGTTTTTTTTCGAGTTTGAATCTGCGGCTGCTTGAGGCGCTTTTGATCAAACTGTCTTGTTCGTATCTGCGACTACTTGAGGCGCTTTTGATAGAACTGGCACTGGTCTTGTTCGTATCTGCGGCTACTTGAGGCGCTTTTGATAAAACGTGTCACTTTTTGACACTGGCTGTTTTCGCGAAATTGTGTTTGAGTTATCGGCTGCTTGAGGCGTTTGACAAGAAGTAGTTGATTCACTTTCAATAACTCGCGATAACTTATATTTCCGCACCGGTCCCTGCTCGTGAGCCAATTAATCGAGTCCTTATTGTTTTTAGTAAAAAAAAAACAAGATTATTCTGTTCGGGTGCTTTATTAAGACTTTTTTTTCATCGAAGTACATAAAAGAAGAAGACGGAATGCTTCTTCTATAAAGTTACACATTCACCACGGCCGCATCAACCAGCTGTGTTGCAGTCTCTGCACATTTCTGCCTGAGTTCCACGTTGCCGAAATATGCTGACGAGGTGCACGTGTTTTATGATATTAATTCAAGTGCGTTGGTTTCAGTTATTCGTAATAATAAATGTTAACTCATGTGAGCAGTGGCGCCACTGTCCAGACACCACGTCGATTCTGTCACTTTACTGTTACTCTGTATACTCGCGAGTATAACGAACGATAGTGTTGCGTCATTGCTTTTTTCTTTTCGTTTGTCATTTATTTTGCACTGAACAGTAAAATGACTTTTACGGCCGCATCTATAACACTTTTGGGCATGCATAGCACCGTTATTTTCATGCACTTTTTTGCTTGCTCTGTTGTACGTGTGTACGCGACACAAACGCTTGTTGTCCACTTCGTCGGCTTCATCGTTGCTTATTTTTTTTCTTTCGCCTTCTTCAATTATTTTGATAAAAATGGCAACTGCTCTCGCGTTTCGATCGCGACTACAAAATGTTCAAAACAAAATTTTTTCCAAGTCCCGACAGCAACAAAATTGTCAAAATGTCTTCAGAAATTTCCATATCAACTTCCTTTAGGTTGTCTAATATAGCGGAAAACTCATGTTTATTATATTATAATCATGGCACACAGCAATTAAAAATAACAAACACTACTCTTCGGTGGCCCTGGGCCCATAACCTGTTGTAAATAAAGTGGGAGTTTGAAGAGTCAAACGCAGTTTCTAATTATGGATCATATGTATAATGCGCGAGTGTTTCTTTACTTGTTGAAGAATTGAGAGCAACTTAACTTAGGAGATCACAATACATGTGCGACCAGAGCTTCGATATTAATCCGTATAACGATACTTACGTATTAATCGTTGTTGTGATATTCAAACATATTTCAACAGTTTGAAACGCGATTCTAGAACGAAACTCATTTTAAAAATCTTCTCTCAAAAAATGCTCTTTGGACTGTTCAAGTCTTTTCAAAGCCATAACTTTGTAAAAAGTGTCCCTAGTTTCGAAAACTGGCGCTTTGTGATGGCGCGTTGAAATCTATTTCAGAACTGCAGTCCATGTAAGAAAAGCGACTCTAGCTCGAAACTCATTGTAAAATTCTTCGTACAGAAAGTTTGTCAAGAATTACCATATTTAAAAAAACCACACTTTTTTTATCATTCGATTATTTTTATATTAGAACTGCATTCACAGATAAGTGCGCAAATCTAGCTCGAAGTCATGTTAAAATAATTCGTTCAGAAAATCCTTCTAATGACAGTTCAAACATTGCCAAGCCAATGGGATTGTCAAAAGTGTCCCAATTTTCAAAAACCAGGTCTTTTTGATTATGCTTTAACATATATATGAGAGTTGCATTCAATTTTTGTGTTGTAAATAAAATGGCAAAATGAAGAGTCAAACACAGTTTCTAATTATGGATTATCTTTATTAGCCGCGAGTGCGTCTTTACTTGTTGAAGAATTGAGAGCAACTTCTCAACTGTGACCAGAGCTTCGATATTAATCGGTATAGCGATACTTAAGTATTAATCGTTGCTGTGATATTCAAACATATTTTAATACTCTCTCTCTCAATGATTACATTCTTAACTACACACCAAGATAACAATTCATTTCATTAATACATTTCACATTTTTGTTCTGTTGTAAATTCTTGGTTAATATATCAGACATCATATCGCTTGTGTATGTACAATTTCTATCTCGTTGTTAGCATACATTTCTCGAACATGATGGTAATTAATATCAATATGTTTGATGACGATTACGCAACGGTGGATTCTCAGCTAGACTTTGTGTGCTTTGAATGTCGCAATATAATAAGACAGATTTAGTTTCTTTAAATCCCATCTCACCTAACAATTTTTGAGATACATCGCCTCTTTCGCTGCTGTTGATAATGCAATTTGGCTTCAGTACTGCTCAAAGATACCATACTTTGCATCTTAGACTCCCACGAAATCACGCCTCCTGCTCCAATGAAGACGAATCCACTATATGATTTGCGGTCTGCAGTATCATTTGCCCAATCCGCGTCGACGTAGCTATGTAACGCTTTTCCCATTTACAGCCTATGGCTCTCTTGTCTCTGGCAAATCTACAAGTTTCCAGGTATTATTTACTTCAAGTGCTTGAATTTCCGTCTGTATTGATGCTGACGATTCTCTAATCATGTGTTAAATAATAGTATCACCTACACTTACGGGGATTGGCACATCTTCTGCTCTTAACATATTAAGAGTATTAAATACCTTTCTGGGACGGCCCGGCTCACCAGCCCTTAACTTTTGCGGACGACCTGGTCCTCGAACTTCACATAATTCGGGTGACTCCACTTCATTGCTTCACGCACAGTCTTCGGTCTCGTTACTTTCATTTACTCTGCCTGCACTTCTTCATTGCCGCATTCTACACTGGCTGTTTGTGCCTGCTGATTTGGTAACACACATTCATCAAATAATGATATATCTCTGTTGTCCCTCGCAGATTCTACAAAATCTTTTTCCAAGAATATAACATCTCTGCTTTCAATCACCTTTTCGGATTCTGGACAATACAGCCGATACGCTTTTGTTGTTAACGAAAAACCTATCATTACATACTCGCTACCCTTTGGACTGAACTTCTTTTAGTGCCACTTATTGAGTGCAATCACCTTTGCGACGAATATTCTTAAATATGACACAGTTGGCATTTTACCGGTCCACATCTTATACGGTGTCTTGTCTATCAACGTTTTATCTCCGACCTATTGCGCAGATAGGTAGCATTCTGTACTGCCTCTCCCCAAAGGGTCTCTTTCGCAACAGAATATATCAACATACTCCTGGCCATCTGAACTAGCGTCCGATTTGCGCATTCTGGGGTATACGGTACCGCCAGCTCTCTTTTTATGCCGTTTTCCGATAAAAATTGATGGAATTCACGACTCACGTAGTCAGGACCGTTATCGCTGCGGATTGCTTTTAGATTTTTACTGCATTATCTTTCGGCAAACACTACAAAGTCTTTAAACGCTTTTAATATTTGGTCCCGCGACTTCAAGAAATGCAGAAAAGTATAAAGCGAATAATCGTCGATAAATGTCACGAAGTACCGCGCCCCTCCGGCAGGCGTCGTATTGATTGGTCCGCATATGTCTGTATGCACAAGACTTAACACTTCTTTTGCGCAACTCTCAGATGCCTTTGGAAACGATCCAACGCATATTTTGTTATTGGCTCAAGTTTCGCACAGATCGCCTTTCCAGTATATGTTTTTCTTGATCGATTTCAAACCGCGCACGATCTCATCACTTGCCATTTTCATTAAACTTGACATATTAAGATGGCCTAGACGATTATGCCATTTCCATAATTCACTGCAGCTTGCATTTCAGTACATACACTTTTCCATTTTCACATCAATCGTAAATAAGTCACTACACTTAGTAGCCTCTAGTATTGTCACATTTTGAGTGTCATTTATTATGGCTCTCTCTCTCTTTCTCTCTCTCTCCAACACCACTTTATACCCTTTTGCCACGGCTTTTGAAGATAAAGTAAAGTAACAGAAATATAAAGTTTGTTTGCAATTCTCTAACGTACAAAACGTTTTTTAATTCGATGCAAAAATTTCTCCGAATTTATACATACAGTCACCAATGCCGTCGGCTCTTATTGACATTTTCGTCAGCGTGACGAATTTCTTCACTGTGCTCTTTAAAGTCAACAAACCACGATTTATCACAACACATGTGAGCAGTGGCGCCACTGTCCAGACACCACATCGATTTTGTCACTTTACTGTTACTCTGCACACTCGCTAGTATAGCGATCGATCGTTTTGTTTCGTTGCTTTTTTTTGTCTTTGTCATTTATTCCTTCTTTGCACTGAGCAATAAAATTACCTTCACGGCCGCGTCTATAACACTTTTTGGCATGCATAGCACCGTTATTTTCATACACATTTTTGCTTGCTCTGTTGTACGTTGTACGTGTGTACGCGACACAAGCGTTTGCTGTCCACTTCGTCGACTTTTTCGTTGCTTATTTTTGTATCTCGCCTTCTTCAATTATTTTGATTTTAAGGTCAGACAATAATGGCATCTGCTCTCGCGCTTCGATCGCGACTAGCAACATTTTCAAACAAATTTTTTTCCAAGTTCCGACAGCAACAAAATTGTCAAAATGTCTTCAGAAATTTCCATATCAATTTCATTTAGCTTGTCCACTATACCGGAAAACTCATTTATGTAGTTTTGCATAGCCGAATTCGCCGACAAGCTTAACCGAAGCAATTTTCGAAACAACGTAAATTTTCTGGCAGGTCCACGCGGCTGGTACACACCGGCGAGCTTATCGCAAGCTTCTTTTTCCGAAACACAGTTCTTAATGAAACTTATCTGTGACGCTTTTACACCAAGCAGTATACTTGCTAATGCCTTTTCGTCACGTGTATCAAACTCAGCTTTTTCAGGCGAAGTTGCACTCTCCGATTTCACAATTCTTCCGCTAACAATTGGCCATAAGTCATTATGCACCAGCTCACTTTTCATACCACACCGGATTTTTTTCGCCATCGAACTTATCGATGGCATATAATCCTTGTCCACTCATGTTTATTATATTATTATTATAGCACACAGCAATTCAAAATAACAAACACTACTCTTCATGGCCCTGGGCCCATAACCTGTTGTAAATAAAGTGGGAATTTGAAGAGTCAAACGCAGTTTCTAATTATGGATCATCTTTATTATGCGCGAGTGCGTCATTACTTGTTGAAGAATTGAGAGCAACTTAACTTAGGAGAACACAATGCAAAAAGAGAACACAATACATGTTTGACTAGAGCTTCGAGTATTAATCCGTATATCGATAATTAAGAAATAATCGTTGCTGTGATATTCAAACATATTTCACCACTCTCTCTCAATGATTACATGCTTAACCACATACCAACATTAAATACAATTAACTCCATTAATAAATTTCTCATTTATGTTCTTTTGTAAATTCTGGGTTAATATATCAGACATCATATCGCTTGTACATACATATTCAATTTCTATCTCGTTGTCAGCATTCAGCTCTCGAGCATAATGGTACTTAATATCAATATGATTGCTACGATTGTGCAACGTTGGATTCTTAGTTAGACATTGTGCGCTTTGAATGTCGCAATGTAATAAGACAGATTTAGTTTCTTTAAATCCTATCTCATCTAACAATTGTTCTCTGGCAGATACAATTACCGGCTTATCTGCTCAAGTGCTTGCCGCAGTTGATAATGCAATTACTGGCTTCAGTATGCTCAAAGATACCAGACTTTGCTTATTCAATCCCACTAAATCCCGCCTCCTGCTCCAATGAAGACGAATCCACTATATGATTTGCGGTCTGCAGTATCATTTGCCCAATCCGCGTCGATGAATCCATAAAACGGTTTTCCCACTTACAACATATGGCTCTCTTGCCCTCTGGCAAATCTACAAGTTCCCTGGTATTATTTGCTTCAAGTGGTTGAATTTTTGAGCCTGCTGATTGTGCTGAACACTACAGATTCTGACTAAAATTCTTCTTCGCATAGTAATGTAACATCTCTGGACTGCGTTTACACCATCATCAACTTGTTCGCGATGTCCTCGGATTCAATATCAGCCGATACGCTTTTACATGCTTGCTCACCTTTCGGTCTCAATACTTCTTACTTTGTAGCTCACTTAATACCTGCAGTGCAATGCACCTTTGAGCCGAATATTCTTTAATATGACACAGTTGGCATTTTACCGGTCCACAATCTTCTTACGGATGTCTCTGTCTATCAACGTTTTATCTCTCGACCTATTGCGCAGATACGCAGCAGTCTTGTACTGCCTCTCCCCAATTAGTGTCTCCTTTGCGCAACAGAATCATTTTACCCTCACACATAGGTCTCTTGCGCAACGTATCTGAACTATCGCAGATAGGCAGATTTGCGCATTCTGGGGTATACGGTACCGCCAGCTCTCTTTTTATGCCGTTTTCCGATAAGAATTGATTGAATTCACGACTCATGTTCTCAGTACCGTTATCGCTGCGGATTGCTTTTAGCTTTTTACTGCATTATCTTTCGGCAAACACTACAAAGTCTTTAAACGCTTTTAGTATTTGGTCCCGCGACTTCAAGAAATTCAGAAAAGTATAAAGCGAATAATCGTCGATAAATGTCACGAAGTACCGCGCCCCTCCGGCAGGCGTCGTATTGATTGGTCCGCATATGTCTGTATGCACAAGACTTAACCCTTCTTTTGCGCAACTCTCAGATGCCTTTGGAAACGATCCAACGCATATTTTGTTATTGGCTCAAGTTTCGCACAGATCGCCTTTCCAGTATATGTTTTTCTTGATCGATTTCAAACCGCGCACGATCTCATCACTTGCCATTTTCATTAAACTTGACATATTTAGATGGCCTAGACGATTATGCCATTTCCATAATTCACTGCAGCTTGCATTTAAGTACATACACTTTTCAATTTTCACATCAATCGTAAATAAGTCACTACACTTAGTAGCCTCTAGTATTGTCACATTTTGAGTGTCATTTATTATGGCTCTCTCCCTCTTTCTCTCTCTCTTCAACACCACTTTATACCCTTTTGCCACGGCTTTTGAAGATAAAGTAAAGTAAAAGAAATATAAAGTTTGTTTGCAATTCTCTAACGTACAAAACGTTTTTTAATTCGATGCAAAAATTTCCCGAATTTATACATACAGCACCAATGCCGTCGGCTCTTATGAAATTTTCGTCAGCGTGACGAATTTCTTCACTGTGCTCTTTAAAGTCAACAAACCACGATTTATACAACACATGTGAGCAGTGGCCCACGTCCAGACACCACATCGATTTTGTCACTTTACTGTTACTCTGCACACTCGCAAGTATAGCGAACGATCGTTTTGCGTCGTTGCTTGTTTTTTCTTTGTCATTTATTCCTTCTTTGCACTGAGCAATAAAATTACCTTCACGGCCGCGTCTATAACACTTTTTGGCATGCATAGCACCGTTATTTTCATACACATTTTTGCTTGCTCTGTTGTACGTTGTACGTGTGTACGCGACACAAGCGTTTGCTGTCCACTTCGTCGACTTTTTCGTTGCTTATTTTTGTATCTCGCCTTCTTCAATTATTTTGATTTTAAGGTCAGACAATAATGGCAACTGCTCTCGCGCTTCGATCGCGACTACAACATTTTCAAACAAATTTTTTTCCAAGTCCCGACAGCAACAAAATTGTCAAAATGTCTTCAGAAATTTCCATATCAATTTCATTTAGCTTGTCCACTATACCGGAAAACTCATTTATGTAGTTTTGCATAGCCGAATTCGCCGACAAGCTTAACCGAAGCAATTTTCGAAACAACGTAAATTTTCTGGCAGGTCCACGCGGCTGGTACCACCCGAGCTTATCCAAGCTTCTTTTTCCGAAACACAGTTCTTAATGAAACTTATCTGTGACGCTTTTACACCAAGCAGTATACTTGCTAATGCCTTTTCGTCACGTGTATCAAACTCAGCTTTTTCAGGCGAAGTTGCACTCTCCGATTTCACAATTCTTCCGCTAACAATTGGCCATAAGTCATTATGCACCAGCACACTTTTCATACCACACCGCATTTTTTTCGCCATCGAACTTATCGATGGCATATAATCCTTGTATACTCATGTTTATTATATTATTATTATAGCACACAGCAATTCAAAATAACAAACACTACTCTTCATGGCCCTGGGCCCATAACCTGTTGTAAATAAAGTGGGAATTTGAAGAGTCAAACGCAGTTTCTAATTATGGATCATCTTTATTATGCGCGAGTGCGTCATTACTTGTTGAAGAATTGAGAGCAACTTAACTTAGGAAAACACAATGCAAAAAGAGAACACAATACATGTTTGACTAGAGCTTCGATATTAATCCGTATATCGATAATTAAGTAATAATCGTTGCTGTGATATTCAAACATATTTCACCACTCTCTCTCAATGATTACATGCTTAACCACATACCAACATTAAATACAATTAACTCCATTAATAAATTTCTCATTTATGTTCTTTTGTAAATTCTGGGTTAATATATCAGACATCATATCGCTTGTACATACATATTCAATTTCTATCTCGTTGTCAGCATTCAGCTCTCGAGCATAATGGTACTTAATATCAATATGATTGCTACGATTGTGCAACGTTGGATTCTTAGCTAGACATTGTGCGCTTTGAATGTCGCAATGTAATAAGACAGATTTAGTTTCTTTAAATCCTATCTCATCTAACAATTTTTTCAGATACATCGCCTCTCTCGCCGCAGTTGATAATGCAATGTACTCGGCTTCAGTACTGCTCAAAGATACCAGACTTTGCTTCTTCAACTCCCACTAAATCCCGCCTCCTGCTCCAATGAAGACGAATCCACTATATGATTTGCGGTCTGCAGTATCATTTGCCCAATCCGCGTCGATGAATCCATAAAACGGTTTTCCCACTTACAACATATGGCTCTCTTGCCCTCTGGCAAATCTACAAGTTCCCTGGTATTATTTGCTTCAAGTGGTTGAATTTTTGAGCCTGCTGATTTGGTAACACACAGATTCTACAAAATCTTCTTCCAAGAATGTAACATCTCTGTTTTCAATCACCTGTTCGGATTCTGGACAATACAGCCGATACGCTTTTACATACTTGCTACCTTTGGCCTAAACTTCTTTTTGTGCCACTTATTGAGTGCAATCACCTTTGAGCCGAATATTCTTAAATATGACACAGTTGGCATTTTACCGGTCCACATCTTATACGGTGTCTTGTCTATCAACGTTTTATCTCCGACCTATTGCGCAGATAGGCAGCAGTCTGTACTGCCTCTCCCCAAAGGGTCTCTTTCGCAACAGAATATATCAACATACTCCTGGCCATCTGAACTAGCGTGCGATTTGCGCATTCTGGGGTATACGGTACCGCCAGCTCTCTTTTTATGCCGTTTTCCGATAAGAATTGATTGAATTCACGACTCATGTTCTCAGACGTTATCGCTGCGATTGCTTTTAGCTTTTTACTGCATTATCTTTCGGCAAACACTACAAAGTCTTTAAACGCTTTTAGTATTTGGTCCCGCGACTTCAAGAAATGCACAAAAGTATAAAGCGAATAATCGTCGATAAATGTCACGAAGTACCGCGCCCCTCCGGCAGGCGTCGTATTGATTGGTCCGCATATGTCTGTATGCACAAGACTTAACACTTCTTTTGCGCAACTCTCAGATGCCTTTGGAAACGATCCAACGCATATTTTGTTATTGGCTCAAGTTTCGCACAGATCGCCTTTCCAGTATATGTTTTTCTTGATCGATTTCAAACCGTGCACGATCTCATCACTTGCCATTTTCATTAAACTTGACATATTTAGATGGCCTAGACGATTATGCCATTTCCATAATTCACTGCAGCTTGCATTTAAGTACATACACTTTTCAATTTTCACATCAGTCGTAAATAAGTCACTACACTTAGTAGCCTCTAGTATTGTCACATTTTGAGTGTCATTTATTATAGCTCTCTCTCTCTCTCTTCTCTCTCCAACACCACTTTATACCCTTTTGCCACGGCTTTTGAAGATAAAGTAAAGTAATAGAAATATAAAGTTTGTTTGCAATTCTCTAACGTACAAAACGTTTTTTAATTCGATGCAAAAATTTCCCGAATTTACACATACAGCACCAATGCCGTCGGCTCTTATGAAATTTTCGTCAGCGTGACGAATTTCTTCACTGTGCTCTTTAAAGTCAACAAACCACGATTTATTACAACACATGTGAGCAGTGGCGCCACTGTCCAGACACCACATCGATTTTGTCACTTTACTGTTACTCTGCACACTCGCAAGTATAGCGATCGATCGTTTTGCGTCGTTGCTTGTTTTTTCTTTGTCATTTATTCCTTCTTTGCACTGAGCAATAAAATTACCTTCACGGCCGCGTCTATAACACTTTTTGGCATGCATAACACCGTTATTTTCATACACATTTTTGCTTGCTCTGTTGTACGTTGTACGTGTGTACGCCCAAACGTTTGCTGTCCACTTCGTCGACTTTTTCGTTGCTTATTTTTTGTCTCACGCCTTCTTCAATTATTTTGATTTTAAGGTCAGACAATAATGGCAACTGCTCTCGCGTTTCGATCGCGACTACAACATTCTCAAACAAATTTTTTTCCAAGTACCGACAGCAACAAAATTGTCAAAATGTCTTCAGAAATTTCCATATCAATTTCATTTAGCTTGTCCACTATACCGGAAAACTCATTTATGTAGCTTTGCATAGCCGAATTCGCCGACAAGCTTAACCGAAGCAATTTTCGAAACAACGTAAATTTTCTGGCAGGTCCACGCGGCTGATACACACCGGCGAGCTTATCCCAAGCTTCTTTTGCCGAAACACAGTTCTTAATGAAACTTATCTGTGACGCTTTTACACCAAGCAGTATACTTGCTAATGCTTTTTCGTCACGCGTATCAAACTCAGCTTTTTCAGGCGAAGTTGCACTCTCCGATTTCACAATTCTTCCGCTAACAATTTACAGACAATAATGGCAACTGCTCTCGCGTTTCGATCGCGACTACAACATTTTCAAACAAATTTTTTTCCAAGTCCCGACAGCAACAAAATTGTCAAAATGTCTTCAGAAATTTCCATATCAATTTCATTTAGCTTGTCCACTATACCGGAAAACTCATTTATGTAGTTTTGCATAGCCGAATTCGCCGACAAGCTTAACCGAAGAAATTTTCGAAACAACGTAAATTTTCTGGTAGGTCCACGCGGCTGATACACACCGGCGAGCTTATCCCAAGCTTCTCTTGCCGAAACACAGTTCTCAATGAAACTTATCTGTGACGCTTTTACACCAAGCAGTATACTTGCTAATGCCTTTTCGTCACGTGTATCAAACTCAGCTTTTTCAGGCGAAGTTGCACTCTCCGATTTCACAATTCTTCCGCTAACAATTTACCATAAGTCATTATGCACCAGCACACTTTTCATACCACACCGCATTTTTTTCGCCATCGAACTTATCGATGGCATATAATCCTTGTCTACTCATGTTTATTATATTATTATTATAGCACACAGCAATTCAAAATAACAAACACTACTCTTCATGGCCCTGGGCCATAACCTGTTGTAAATAAAGTGGGAATTTGAAGAGTCAAACGCAGTTTCTAATTATGGATCATCTTTATTATGCGCGAGTGCGTCATTACTTGTTGAAGAATTGAGAGCAACTTAACTTAGGAGAACACAATGCAAAAAGAGAACACAATACATGTTTGACTAGAGCTTCGATATTAATCCGTATATCGATAATTAAGTAATAATCGTTGCTGTGATATTCAAACATATTTCACCACTCTCTCTCAATGATTACATGCTTAACCACATACCAACATTAAATACAATTAACTCCATTAATAAATTTCTCATTTATGTTCTTTTGTAAATTCTGGGTTAATATATCAGACATCATATCGCTTGTACATACATATTCAATTTCTATCTCGTTGTCAGCATTCATCTCTCGAGCATAATGGTACTTAATATCAATATGATTGCTACGATTGTGCAACGTTGGATTCTTAGCTAGACATTGTGCGCTTTGAATGTCGCAATGTAATAAGACAGATTTAGTTTCTTTAAATCCTATCTCATCTAACAATTTTTTCAGATACATCGCCTCTCTCGCCGCAGTTGATAATGCAATGTACTCGGCTTCAGTACTGCTCAAAGATACCAGACTTTGCTTCTTCAACTCCCACTAAATCACGCCTCCTGCTCCAATGAAGACGAATCCACTATATGATTTGCGGTCTGCAGTATCATTTGCCCAATCCGCGTCGATGAATCCATAAAACGGTTTTCCCACTTACAACATATGGCTATCTTGCCCTCTGGCAAATCTACAAGTTCCCTGGTATTATTTGCTTCAAGTGGTTGAATTTCCTTCTGTATTGATGCTGACCATTCCTTACTCATTTTTGAAATAATAATCCTCTGCTCTTAACATATTAAGAGTATTAAATGCTTTTCTGGGACGGCCCGGTTTACCACCAGTCATTAACTTTTGTGGACGACCTGGTCCTCGAACTCCACATAATTCGGGTAACTCCACTTCATTGCTTCGCGCACAGTCTTCGGTCTCGTTACTTTCATTACTTTGATTGTCTGACTCAATACCTGCTTCTGTCTGCACTTCTTTTTTGCCGCATTCTATACTGGCTTTTTGAGCCTGCTGATTTGGTAACACAGATTCTACAAAATCTTCTTCCAAGAATGTAACATCTCTGTTTTCAATCACCTGTTCGGATTCTGGACAATACAGCCGATACGCTTTTACATACTTGCCACCTATGGCCTAAACTTCTTTTTGTGCCACTTATTGAGTGCAATCACCTTTGAGCCGAATATTCTTAAATATGACACGGTTCGTTTTTTATGCCGTTTTCCGATAAGAATTGATTGAATTCACGACTCACGTACTCAGGACCGTTATCGCTTCGGTTTGCTTTTAGCTTTTTACCGCATTGTCTTTCGGCAAACACTACAAAGTCTTTAAACGCTTTTAGTATTTTGTCCCGCGACTTCAAGAAATACACAAAAGTATAAAGCGAATAATCGTTGATAAATGTTGCAAAGTACCGCACGCCGTATTGATTGGTCGGCATATGTCTATATATGTATGCACAAGACTTAACACTTCCTTTGCGCAACTCTCAGATGCCTTTGGAAACGATCCAACGCATATTTTGCCATTCGCGCAAGTTTCGCACACATCGCCTTTCAAGTCTATGGTTTTCTTGATCAATTTCAAACCGTGCACGATCGCATCTCTTGCCATTTTGTTTAAACTTGCCATATTTAGATGGCCTAGATGATTATGTCATTTCCATAATTCACCGCAGCTTGCATTTAAGTACATACGCTTTTCAATTTTCACATCAATCGCAAATAAGTCACTACACTTAGTAGCCTCTAGTATTGTCACATTTTGAGTGTCTTTTATTGTGGCTCTCTCTCAAACACCACTTTATATCGTTTTTCCACTGCTTCTGAAGCTAAAGTAAAGTAACAGAAATATAAAGTTTGTGTGCAATTCTCTAACGTACAAAACGTTTTTTAATTCGACACAATAGTTTTCCGAATTTACACACACAGTACCAATGCCGTCGGCTCTTATGAAATTTTCGTCAGCGAGAAGAATTTTATCATTGTGCTCTGTAAAGTCAACAAACCACGATTTATCACAACACATGTGAGCAGTGGCGCCACTGTCCAGACACCACATCGATTTTGTCACTTTACTGTTACTCTGCACACTCGCTAGTATAGCGAACGATCGTTTTGATTTGTTGCTTTTTTTTTCTTTGTCATTTATTCTTTCTTTGCACTGAGCAATAAAATTACCTTCACGGCCGCGTCTATAACACTTTTTGGCATGCATAGCACCGTTATTTTCTTACACTTTTTTGCTTGCTCTGTTGTACGCTGTAAGTGTGCAGAACACAATGCAAAAAGAGAACACAAGACATGTGTGACCAGAGCTTCGATATTAATCGGTATAGCGATACTTAAGTATTAATCATTGCTATGATATTCAAACATATTTCAGCATTCTCTCTCAATGGTAGCATACTTAACTACATACCAAGATTAATAACAATTCATTTCATTAATGCATTTCATATGTTTGTTTTTTGGAAACTCTTGGTTAATATATCAGACATCATATCGCTTGTGTATGTACAATTTCTATCTTGTTGTTAGCATACATTTCTCAAACATGATGGTACTTAATATCAATATGTTTGATGACGATTATGCAACGTTGGATTCTTAGCTAGACTTTGTGCGCTTTGAATGTCGAAATATAATAAGACAAATTTAGTTTCTTTAAATCCCATCTCATGTAAAATTTTTTTGAGATACATCGCCTCTCTCGCCGCAGTTGATAATGCAACTTGGCTTCAGTACTGCTCAAAGATGCCATACTTTGCTTCTTAAAGTCCCACGAAATCACGCCTCTTGCTCCAATGGAGACGAATCCACCATATGATTTGCCCAATCCACGTCGACGTAACTATGTAACGGTTTTCCTATTTACAGCCTATGGCTCTCTTGCCCTCTGGCAAATCTACAAGTTCCCAGGTATTATTTGCTTCAAGTGGTTGAATTTCCGTCTGTATTGATGCTGACGATTCTCTACTCATTTTTTAATTAATAGCATCACCCATACTTGTGGGGATTGGCACATTCTCTGCTCTTAAAATATTTATTAACATATTAAATACCTTCCTGGGACGGCCCGGCTTACCAGTCCTTAATTTTTGTAGACGACCTGGTCCTCGAACTTCACATAATTCGGGTAACTCAACTTCATTGTCATTCAGTCTTCGGTCTCGTTACTTTCATTACTTTGATTGTCTGAATCAATACCTGCTTTTGCCTGCACTTCTTCATTGCGGGATACTACATTGACCGTTTGAGCCTGCTGATTTGGTAACACACATTCATCAAATAACGATATATCTCTGTTGTTCAATCACATTTTCGGATTCTGGACAATACAGCCGATACGCTTTTGCTGTTAACGAATAACCTATCATTACATACTCGCTACCCTTTGGCCTGAACTTCTTTTTGTGCCACTTATTGAGTGCAATCACCTTTGAGCCGAATATTCTTCAATATGACACAGTTGGCATTTTACCGGTCCACATCTTATACGGTGTCTTGTCTATCAACGTTTTATCTCCGACCTATTGCGCAGATAGGCAGCAGTCTGTACTGCCTCTCCCCAAAGGGTCTCTTCGCACCAGAATATATCAACATACTCCTGGCCATCTGAACTAGCGTGCGATTTGCGCATTCTGGGGTATACGGTACCGCCAGCTCTCTTTTTATGCCGTTTTCCGATAAGAATTCATTGATTATCGCTACGAATTGCTTTTAGCTTTTTACTGCATTATCTTTCGGCAAACACTACAAAGTCTTTAAACACTTTTAGTATTTGGTCCCGCGACTTCAAGAAATGCACAAAAGTATAAAGCGAATAATCGTCGATAAATGTCACGAAGTACCGCGCCCCTCCGGCAGGCGTCGTATTGATTGGTCCGCATATGCCTGTATGCACAAGACTTAACACTTCTTTTGCGCAACTCTCAGAAGCCTTTGGAAACGATCCAATGCATATTTTGTTATTGGCTCAAGTTTCGCACAGATCGCCTTTCCAGTATATGTTTTTCTTGATCGATTTCAAACCGTACACGATCTCATCACTTGCCATTTTCATTAAACTTGACATATTTAGATGGCCTAGACGATTATGCCATTTCCATAATTCACTGCAGCTTGCATTTAAGTACATTCACTTTTCAATTTCACATCAGTCGTAAATAAGTCACTACACTTAGTAGCCTCTAGTATTGTCACATTTTGAGTGTCATTTATTATAGCTCTCTCTCTCTCTTTCTCTCTCCAACACCACTTTATACCCTTTTGCCACGGCTTTTGAAGATAAAGTAAAGTAATAGAAATATAAAGTTTGTTTGCAATTCTCTAACGTACAAAATGTTTTTTAATTCGATGCAAAAATTTCCCGAATTTATACATACAGTACCAATGCCGTCGGCTCTTATGACATTTTCGTCAGCGTGACGAATTTCTTCACTGTGCTCTTTAAAGTCAACAAACCACGATTTATTACAACACATGTGAGCAGTGGCGCCACTGTCCAGACACCACATCGATTTTGTCACTTTACTGTTACTCTGCACACTCGCAAGTATAGCGAACGATCGTTTTGCGTCGTTGCTTTTTTTTTCTTTGTCATTTATTCCTTCTTTGCACTGAGCAATAAAATTACCTTCACGGCCGCGTCTATAACACTTTTTGGCATGCATAGCACCGTTATTTTCATACACATTTTTGCTTCCTCTGTTGTACGTTGTACGTGTGTATGCGCCACAAACGCTTGCTGTCCGGTTTGTCTGCGTTTTCTTTGCTTATTTTTTGTCTCTCGCCTTCTTCAATTATTTTGATTTTAAGGTCAGACAATAATGGCAACTGCTCTCGCGCTTCGATCGCGACTACAACATTCTCAAACAAAGTTTTTTCCAAGTTCCGACATCAACAAAATTGTCAAAATGTCTTCAGAAATTTCCATATCAATTTCATTTAGCTTGTCCACTATACCGGAAAACTCATTTATGTAGTTTTGCATAGCCGAATTCGCCGACAAGCCTACCCGAAGCAATTTTCGAAACAACGTAATTTTTCTGGCAGGTCCACGCGGCCGGTGTGTATCAGCCGAGCTTATCCCAAACGTCTTTTGCCGAAACACAGTTCTTAATGAAACTTATCTGTGACGCTTTTACACCAAGCGGTATAATTGATAATGCCTTTTCGTCACGTGTATCAAACTCAGCTTTCTCAGCCGAGGTTGCACTCTCCGATTTCACAATTCTTCCGCTAACAATTGGCCATAAGTCATTATGCACCAGCTCACTTTTCATACCACACCGCATTTTTTTCGCCATCGAACTTATCGATGGCATATAATCCTTGTCCACTCATGTTTATTATATTATTATTATAGCACACAGCAATTCAAAATAACAAACACTACTCTTCATGGCCCTGGGGCCATAACCTGTTGTAAATAAAGTGGGAATTTGAAGAGTCAAACGCAGTTTCTAATTATGGATCATCTTTATTATGCGCGAGTGCGTCATTACTTGTTGAAGAATTGAGAGCAACTTAACTTAGGAGAACACAATGCAAAAAGAGGACACAATACATGTTTGACTAGAGCTTCGATATTAATCCGTATATCGATAATTAAGAAATAATCGTTGCTGTGATATTCAAACATATTTCACCACTCTCTCTCAATGATTACATGCTTAACCACATACCAACATTAAATACAATTAACTCCATTAATAAATTTCTCATTTATGTTCTTTTGTAAATTCTGGGTTAATATATCAGACATCATATCGCTTGTACATACATATTCAATTTCTATCTCGTTGTCAGCATTCAGCTCTCGAGCATAATGGTACTTATTATCAATATGATTGCTACGATTGTGCAACGTTGGATTCTTAGCTAGACATTGTGCGCTTTGAATGTCGCAATGTAATAAGACAGATTTAGTTTCTTTAAATCCTATCTCATCTAACAATTTTTTCAGATACATCGCCTCTCTCGCCGCAGTTGATAATGCAATGTACTCGGCTTCAGTACTGCTCAAAGATACCAGACTTTGCTTCTTCAACTCCCACTAAATCACGCCTCCTGCTCCAATGAAGACGAATCCACTATATGATTTGCGGTCTGCAGTATCATTTGCCCAATCCGCGTCGATGAATCCATAAAACGGTTTTCCCACTTACAACATATGGCTCTCTTGCCCTCTGGCAAATCTACAAGTTCCCTGGTATTATTTGCTTCAAGTGGTTGAATTTTTGAGCCTGCTGATTTGGTAACACACAGATTCTACAAAATCTTCTTCCAAGAATGTAACATCTCTGTTTTCAATCACCTGTTCGGATTCTGGACAATACAGCCGATACGCTTTTACATACTTGCTACCTTTGGTCTAAACTTCTTTTTGTACCACTTATTGAGTGCAATCACCTTTGAGCCGAATATTCTTAAATATGACACAGTTGGCATTTTACCGGTCCACATCTTATACGGTGTCTTGTCTATCAACGTTTTATCTCCGACCTATTGCGCAGATAGGCAGCAGTCTGTACTGCCTCTCCCCAAAGGGTCTCTTTCGCAACAGAATATATCAACATACTCTTGGCCATCTGAACTAGCGTGAGATTTGTGCATTCTGGGGTATACGGTACCGCCAGCTCTCTTTTTATGCCGTTTTCCGATAAGAATTGATTGAATTCACGACTCATGTTCTCAGTACCGTTATCGCTGCGGATTGCTTTTAGCTTTTTACTGCATTATCTTTCGGCAAACACTACAAAGTCTTTAAACGCTTTTAGTATTTGGTTACTCCGCAACTTCAAGAAATTCAGAAAAGTATAAAGCGAATAATCGTCGATAAATGTCACGAAGTACCGCGCCCCTCCGGCAGGCGTCGTATTGATTGGTCCGCATATGTCTGTATGCACAAGACTTAACACTTCTTTTGCGCAACTCTCAGATGCCTTTGGAAACGATCCAACGCATATTTTGTTATTGGCTCAAGTTTCGCACAGATCGCCTTTCCAGTATATGTTTTTCTTGATCGATTTCAAACCGCGCACGATCTCATCACTTGCCATTTTCATTAAACTTGACATATTTAGATGGCCTAGACGATTATGCCATTTCCATAATTCACTGCAGCTTGCATTTAAGTACATACACTTTTCAATTTTCACATCAATCGTAAATAAGTCACTACACTTAGTAGCCTCTAGTATTGTCACATTTTGAGTGTCATTTGTTATGGCTCTCTCCCTCTTTCTCTCTCTCTTCAACACCACTTTATACCCTTTTGCCACGGCTTTTGAAGATAAAGTAAAGTAAAAGATAAGTTTGCATTCCTAATCACGATTTGCAAAATTATTTTCCGAATTCTACTAACATACAGCACCAATGCCGTCGGCTCTTATGAAATTTTCGTCAGCGTGACGAATTTCTTCACTGTGCTCTTTAAAGTCAACAAACCACGATTTATCACAACACATGTGAGCAGTGGCGCCACTGTCCAGACACCACATCGATTTTGTCACTTTACTGTTACTCTGCACACTCGCAAGTATAGCGAACGATCGTTTTGTTTCGTTGCTTTTTTTTTCTTTGTCATTTATTCCTTCTTTGCACTGAGCAATAAAATTACCTTCACGGCCGCGTCTATAACACTTTTTGGCATGCATAGCACCGTTATTTTCATACACATTTTTGCTTGCTCTGTTGTACGTTGTACGTGTGTACGCGACACAAGCGTTTGCTGTCCACTTCGTCGACTTTTTCGTTGCTTATTTTTGTATCTCGCCTTCTTCAATTATTTTGATTTTAAGGTCAGACAATAATGGCAACTGCTCTCGCGCTTCGATCGCGACTACAACATTTTCAAACAAATTTTTTTCCAAGTCCCGACAGCAACAAAATTGTCAAAATGTCTTCAGAAATTTCCATATCAATTTCATTTAGCTTGTCCACTATACCGGAAAACTCATTTATGTAGTTTTGCATAGCCGAATTCGCCGACAAGCTTAACCGAAGCAATTTTCGAAACAACGTAAATTTTCTGGCAGGTCCACGCGGCTGGTACCACCGGCGAGCTTATCCAAGCTTCTTTTTCCGAAACACAGTTCTTAATGAAACTTATCTGTGACGCTTTTACACCAAGCAGTATACTTGCTAATGCCTTTTCGTCACGTGTATCAAACTCAGCTTTTTCAGGCGAAGTTGCACTCTCCGATTTCACAATTCTTCCGCTAACAATTGGCCATAAGTCATTATGCACCAGCACACTTTTCATACCACACCGCATTTTTTTCGCCATCGAACTTATCGATGGCATATAATCCTTGTATACTCATGTTTATTATATTATTATTATAGCACACAGCAATTCAAAATAACAAACACTACTCTTCATGGCCCTGGGCCCATAACCTGTTGTAAATAAAGTGGGAATTTGAAGAGTCAAACGCAGTTTCTAATTATGGATCATCTTTATTATGCGCGAGTGCGTCATTACTTGTTGAAGAATTGAGAGCAATGAGAGCAACTTAACTTAGGAAAACACAATGCAAAAAGAGAACACAATACATGTTTGACTAGAGCTTCGATATTAATCCGTATATCGATAATTAAGTAATAATCGTTGCTGTGATATTCAAACATATTTCACCACTCTCTCTCAATGATTACATGCTTAACCACATACCAACATTAAATACAATTAACTCCATTAATAAATTTCTCATTTATGTTCTTTTGTAAATTCTGGGTTAATATATCAGACATCATATCGCTTGTACATACATATTCAATTTCTATCTCGTTGTCAGCATTCATCTCTCGAGCATAATGGTACTTAATATCAATATGATTGCTACGATTGTGCAACGTTGGATTCTTAGCTAGACATTGTGCGCTTTGAATGTCGCAATGTAATAAGACAGATTTAGTTTCTTTAAATCCTATCTCATCTAACAATTTTTTCAGATACATCGCCTCTCTCGCCGCAGTTGATAATGCAATGTACTCGGCTTCAGTACTGCTCAAAGATACCAGACTTTGCTTCTTCAACTCCCACTAAATCCCGCCTCCTGCTCCAATGAAGACGAATCCACCACTATATGATTTGCGGTCTGCAGTATCATTTGCCCAATCCGCGTCGATGAATCCATAAAACGGTTTTCCCACTTACAACATATGGCTCTCTTGCCCTCTGGCAAATCTACAAGTTCCCTGGTATTATTTGCTTCAAGTGGTTGAATTTTTGAGCCTGCTGATTTGGTAACACACAGATTCTACAAAATCTTCTTCCAAGAATGTAACATCTCTGTTTTCAATCACCTGTTCGGATTCTGGACAATACAGCCGATACGCTTTTACATACTTGCTACCTTTGGTCTAAACTTCTTTTTGTACCACTTATTGAGTGCAATCACCTTTGAGCCGAATATTCTTAAATATGACACAGTTGGCATTTTACCGGTCCACATCTTATACGGTGTCTTGTCTATCAACGTTTTATCTCCGACCTATTGCGCAGATAGGCAGCAGTCTGTACTGCCTCTCCCCAAAGGGTCTCTTTCGCAACAGAATATATCAACATACTCTTGGCCATCTGAACTAGCGTGAGATTTGTGCATTCTGGGGTATACGGTACCGCCAGCTCTCTTTTTATGCCGTTTTCCGATAAGAATTGATTGAATTCACGACTCATGTTCTCAGTACCGTTATCGCTGCGGATTGCTTTTAGCTTTTTACTGCATTATCTTTCGGCAAACACTACAAAGTCTTTAAACGCTTTTAGTATTTGGTCCCGCAACTTCAAGAAATTCAGAAAAGTATAAAGCGAATAATCGTCGATAAATGTCACGAAGTACCGCGCCCCTCCGGCAGGCGTCGTATTGATTGGTCCGCATATGTCTGTATGCACAAGACTTAACCCTTCTTTTGCGCAACTCTCAGATGCCTTTGGAAACGATCCAACGCATATTTTGTTATTGGCTCAGGTTTCGCACAGATCGCCTTTCCGGTATATGTTTTTCTTGATCGATTTCAAACCGCGCACGATCACATCACTTGCCATTTTCATTAAACTTGACATATTTAGATGGCCTAGACGATTATGCCATTTCCATAATTCACTGCAGCTTGCATTTAAGTACATACACTTTTCAATTTTCACATCAATCGTAAATAAGTCACTACACTTAGTAGCCTCTAGTATTGTCACATTTTGAGTTTCATTTGTTATGGCTCTCTCCCTCTTTCTCTCTCTCTTCAACACCACTTTATACCCTTTTGCCACGGCTTTTGAAGATAAAGTAAAAGTAAAAGTTATAAAGTTTGTTTGCAATTCTCTAAGGTACAAAACGTTTTTTAATTCGATGCAAAAATTTCCCGAATTTACACATACAGCACCAATGCCGTCGGCTCTTATGAAATTTTCGTCAGCGTGACGAATTTCTTTCTTTCAGACACCACATCGATTTTGTCACTTTACTGTTACTCTGCACACTCGCGAGTATAGCGAACGATCGTTTTGTTTCGTTGCTTTTTTTTTCTTTGTCATTTATTCCTTCTTTGCACTGAGCAATAAAATTACCTTCACGGCCGCGTCTATAACACTTTTTGGCATGCATAGCACCGTTATTTTCATACACATTTTTGCTTGCTCTGTTGTACGTTGTACGTGTGTACGCGACACAAACGTTTGCTGTCCACTTCGTCGACTTTTTCGTTGCTTATTTTTGTCTCTCGCCTTCTTCAATTATTTTGATTTTAAGGTCAGACAATAATGGCAACTGCTCTCGCGTTTCGATCGCGACTACAACATTTTCAAACAAATTTTTTTCCAAGTCCCGACAGCAACAAAATTGTCAAAATGTCTTCAGAAATTTCCATATCAATTTCATTTAGCTTGTCCACTATACCGGAAAACTCATTTATGTAGTTTTGCATAGCCGAATTCGCCGACAAGCTTAACCGAAGCAATTTTCGAAACAACGTAAATTTTCTGGCAGGTCCACGCGGCTGGTACACACCGGCGAGCTTATCGCAAGCTTCTTTTTCCGAAACACAGTTCTTAATGAAACTTATCTGTGACGCTTTTACACCAAGCAGTATACTTGCTAATGCCTTTTCGTCACGTGTATCAAACTCAGCTTTTTCAGGCGAAGTTGCACTCTCCGATTTCACAATTCTTCCGCTAACAATTGGCCATAAGTCATTATGCACCAGCTCACTTTTCATACCACACCGCATTTTTTTCGCCATCGAACTTATCGATGGCATATAATCCTTGTCTACTCATGTTTATTATATTATTATTATAGCACACAGCAATTCAAAATAACAAACACTACTCTTCATGGCCCTGGGGCCATAACCTGTTGTAAATAAAGTGGGAATTTGAAGAGTCAAACGCAGTTTCTAATTATGGATCATCTTTATTATGCGCGAGTGCGTCATTACTTGTTGAAGAATTGAGAGCAACTTAACTTAGGAGAACACAATGCAAAAAGAGGACACAATACATGTTTGACTAGAGCTTCGATATTAATCCGTATATCGATAATTAAGAAATAATCGTTGCTGTGATATTCAAACATATTTCACCACTCTCTCTCAATGATTACATGCTTAACCACATACCAACATTAAATACAATTAACTCCATTAATAAATTTCTCATTTATGTTCTTTTGTAAATTCTGGGTTAATATATCAGACATCATATCGCTTGTACATACATATTCAATTTCTATCTCGTTGTCAGCATTCATCTCTCGAGCATAATGGTACTTAATATCAATATGATTGCTACGATTGTGCAACGTTGGATTCTTAGCTAGACATTGTGCGCTTTGAATGTCGCAATGTAATAAGACAGATTTAGTTTCTTTAAATCCTATCTCATCTAACAATTTTTTCAGATACATCGCCTCTCTCGCCGCAGTTGATAATGCAATGTACTCGGCTTCAGTACTGCTCAAAGATACCAGACTTTGCTTCTTCAACTCCCACTAAATCACGCCTCCTGCTCCAATGAAGACGAATCCACTATATGATTTGCGGTCTGCAGTATCATTTGCCCAATCCGCGTCGATGAATCCATAAAACGGTTTTCCCACTTACAACATATGGCTTCTTGCCCTCTGGCAAATCTACAAGTTCCCTGGTATTATTTGCTTCAAGTGGTTGAATTTCCTTCTGTATTGATGCTGACCATTCCTTACTCATTTGAAATAATAATCCTCTGCTCTTACATATTAAGAGTATTAAATGCTTTTCTGGGACGGCCCGGTTTACCACCAGTCATTAACTTTTGTGGACGACCTGGTCCTCGAACTCACATAATTCGGGACTCCACTTCATTGCTTCGCGCACAGTCTTCGGTCTCGTTACTTTCATTACTTTGATTGTCTGACTCAATACCTGCTTCTGTCTGCACTTCTTTTTTGCCGCATTCTATACTGGCTTTTTGAGCCTGCTGATTTGGTAACACACAGATTCTACAAAATCTTCTTCCAAGAATGTAACATCTCTGTTTTCAATCACCTGTTCGGATTCTGGACAATACAGCCGATACGCTTTTACATACTTGCTACCTTTGGCCTAAACTTCTTTTTGTGCCACTTATTGAGTGCAATCACCTTTGAGCCGAATATTCTTAAATATGACACAGTTGGCATTTTACCGGTCCACATCTTATACGGTGTCTTGTCTATCAACGTTTTATCTCCGACCTATTGCGCAGATAGGCAGCAGTCTGTACTGCCTCTCCCCAAAGGGTCTCTTTCGCAACAGAATATATCAACATACTCCTGGCCATCTGAACTAGCGTGAGATTTGCGCATTCTGGGGTATACGGTACCGCCAGCTCTCTTTTTATGCCGTTTTCCGATAAGAATTGATTGAATTCACGACTCATGTTCTCAGGACCGTTATCGCTGCGGATTGCTTTTAGCTTTTTACTGCATTATCTTTCGGCAAACACTACAAAGTCTTTAAACGCTTTTAGTATTTGGTCCCGCGACTTCAAGAAATGCACAAAAGTATAAAGCGAATAATCGTCGATAAATGTCACGAAGTACCGCGCCCCTCCGGCAGGCGTCGTATTGATTGGTCCGCATATGTCTGTATGCACAAGACTTAACACTTCTTTTGCGCAACTCTCAGATGCCTTTGGAAACGATCCAACGCATATTTTGTTATTGGCTCAAGTTTCGCACAGATCGCCTTTCCAGTATATGTTTTTCTTGATCGATTTCAAACCGCGCACGATCTCATCACTTGCCATTTTCATTAAACTTGACATATTTAGATGGCCTAGACGATTATGCCATTTCCATAATTCACTGCAGCTTGCATTTAAGTACATACACTTTTCAATTTTCACATCAATCGTAAATAAGTCACTACACTTAGTAGCCTCTAGTATTGTCACATTTTGAGTGTCATTTATTATGGCTCTCTCCCTCTTTCTCTCTCTCCAACACCACTTTATACCCTTTTGCCACGGCTTTTGAAGATAAAGTAAAGTAACAGAAATATAAAGTTTGTTTGCAATTCTCTAACGTACAAAACGTTTTTTAATTCGATGCAAAAATTTTCCGAATTTACACATACAGTACCAATGCCGTCGGCTCTTATGAAATTTTCGTCAGCGTGACGAATTTCTTCACTGTGCTCTTTAAAGTCAACAAACCACGATTTATCACAACACATGTGAGCAGTGGCGCCACTGTCCAGACACCACATCGATTTTGTCACTTTACTGTTACTCTGCACACTCGCTAGTATAGAAAAAAATATTTCTGGGAAGATTGTCGGCAGTAAGTGGTTTCCAGAGGGCCATTCCTGATCATCAGTTTCGCTTCAGGCACCACCATGGTACACCAGAGCAAGTTCATCGAGTAGTACAGAATGTCCTCGAGGCCTTGGAAAATAAGCAGTATAGCTCTGCCGTCTTTCTGGATATCCATCATCCGGCATTTGATCGCGTATGGCATGATGGCCTGCTTTTTAAGCTTAAGTCCCTACTACTATCTGGCCAGGTCTTACCTGCTTGGCCGTTCTTTTATGGGCGAAGTTGGGGGCGAGGGATCAAACATCCGCCCCATTAGAGCGGGCGTACCGCAGGGTACCTGCCTTATATACATTGTACACCACGGAGTTGCCGATCCCAGTAGCCAGAAACACGCAGCTTGCCACATACGCGGATGACACTGTGTTCCTTGCTAATTCCACCACTGCTTGGAGAGCACCTGCGGCTACGCAAAGGTTCTTGGATGGCTTTAGTACTTTGGCCAACCGGTGGAACATCTACGTCAATGAGAGCAAGTTTCAGCACTACACGTTTATGCTCAGGACTGGTAACTGTCCAACTGTTCGACTCAACAACATGGTCATACCTCAGGAGAACCATGTTCGTTACCTGGGTATGTATCTGGACAGGAAACTTACCTGGCGCAAGCATATCCAGATCACGGCAACAGCGTGTAGATCCAAAAAACGAAACTCTACTGATTGCTGAGGCCATCTAGCAAACTCAGATTGAGCAACAAGCTGCTGGTGTACAGGAGATTCATCGTGCCCACATGGACATATGGGATCCCTGTTTGGGGCACAGCTGCAAAATCTTGATAAACCAAATTCAAGTCTTGCAGAACAAGGTGCTCTGAGTCCTCTCTCCACCATACGTGGGTAACAGGACGCTGCACAATGACTTCGGTCTGCCGACAGTCACGCAACAAATTAACCGACATACGAGTCGGTAACCACGTCGACCCGTTGGCTTGTACACTTGGGTCAAATACAACGTGCAGGAGGTTGAAGCGCCTCCACACCAGTGACCTCTGGACTGTTAGCCGTTAAATTAATGTGCTACAAATGTAATATTTAATGTTATTTATTATCTGCTAAAACCAGTTCTATGTTTATGTTATAGATTCTAGTTCACTGCTATCTTTCATTCATACCTTTACAAATCAATGTTTTTTAGCCTTTAAATAGGTTGATTAATAATAAAATGCTACACAAAAATCTCCTATCAAGTACGTGAAATTGGAACTTATCACGCAATAAATATTCGCAGCTAATTCTCGCTAATCTTCCATCTATCGTGTCATATTATCATGTGGTGTAATGGTCAGTAAGCCACTTAAGAAATATAGAGTTGCAGCACTAACCGATTGCGAGAAATTTGTTGACTGTGGACGGTAGATAAACTAAGCAATGCACCCAAGTGCAAAAAAACTGAGTTCATAAAAAAAACGTTTAAGCTGATCCAAACGTGAGTTGCAGAAAAATGAAAACGTCGATTTGCAGAAACTCTTTATAGCTAAAAGCACGTGGAAGCTGCGCCAAAAGTAAATACCATTTAAACAACAGTTAAAACTATACAAATTAATAAAAAAAAATTTTAACATAATTAAAGCTAGAAAAAAAAGACAAGCTGTACGATTTCTTCAAAAGCAGAAAATCTTACGCTGCAGATAGCGCACATACCCAATAAAACAAATATGCACCCGACCCATTGGTTGCATGTAGATATGGGTTGTCGCACCATCTGTCGGACGGCCTGAAGTAAGCAGATTTTATCATACGCAGCGTCGTAAATAAGAAAATATTAAGACATGGTATATGTAAACGCATAAATAAGGATTGATTGTTGGGTCAACTGTAAATAGAATAACTATCCCTAAGCAAAGATTATCGTCTAAGAATTTTGTATATAAACCATTCATTCTTTATGAAATAAACCAGTACGAAAATAACTCCGTACGTATTCACATCATTCAGTCCAATTTGTTTTAAGTACCGATTGCGGCGATACTTTGTTACTGGTACATGAACCGGTAGCATACCAAACAAATTTCAGCATACCCAAAGAATTGACAGTAAGAAGTCAATCTTTATTTACACAAACCTAAATGAAGTGCAAGCCCCAGCAACGAATAAATTTATTTCGAAGATTGGACGATCCACACACTATCAAGTGACCCGGAGGTACGTCCTTAACATCTGAACTTTGGAAGCTCAGAGCCACCACCGTGCAACTACTCCAGAAGACTCCAGAAGACCTCAGAAGAAGCCCCACTGTCCGTTATCTCGGCTCCGCACCTAAAGGAATGGAAGCCTCATTTTTTCATCATCCTGAATTCGGTTATAGCATTTCCTGTAGCCGCAGACAAACCGGCAATTTATTTAATTAATTTTCTTAAATAACCAGTCCCAAACCAAAAACATAATACAAGAAAAAAACAAGAGACAACTTTGCAGTCGAGCGCACCGACTGCGAAATACTTAAGTGCTATAAGTTATTCCAGCATTATTCTTTATGGCCACACCCACGCCTGAGCCCGTAATCGCCAATGCCGATATTTCGGCAAGTGTAAAGCGATGAACCCGCATATCTCCCGCAATTTTAAAGATAGAGTAACCAAACTTGGCCCGAAGTTCCTGGGGGGCGGGTGTAGGCGTGATCTGAAAATGAAATTTGCCGATCCTTGGAGGAGATTACCAGCAAGTTATCTTCCAAGCTTGGTCAAATTTCAAGTCTCTATCTCTAAGAGTGTTGAAAAAAGTTGGGTTCATACTGACGGACAGACGGACAGACAGCGTTACGGACATTGCACAAAACTAATACACTATGATACCTTCGGCAATAACCATTTCAAATTTGGTGACTCTAGCTTTCAAATTGTCTGAGATATATGGTCTTATCGATTTACACAAACAGATGTATCAGTTTAGGGAGGCGGACTAATAGTTGCCATCAAATTTTTTTACGACCTCTTGGGCAAGTTACCAGTATGTTACGTTAGGTTAAAACGGTTATCAACCGATACGTTGATACACACAGGCCATGTTTTGCCTGCTGTGATGCCGTGTGGCATCTAGAGTGGATTTCTCCTACACTCGTGTATTAAAAACATAAAAGTCAAAGATTTGACCAGCCATTTGCGTCTATAAATTTCGCAATCCTAGCGGGGCTCATATTCGCTAGCTCTGATAAGCTAGTTAAGGTATGTCTTCCTACGATTGCCAACCGATCCCTGACAGGTACTAGCCAAAGCAGAAAAAGGGTTCCGGGCATTATACTTCTTTCTATTCTTTGTAGCTTCTGCAGAAATCATTATGCGGCACTTGGAGTCGATTGGCATGGATGCCGACTAACTAATGTCCTGTTAAAAAAACGGATTACTGCAGAACAGTTCGTGCGACTTGGCCATGTTTGGTGTGCTGTCCGACCGCAGTTTGTCATTTGCCCTGCGTCTACTTTCTGCCTCGATATTGAGCTTGCAGGTAGCTATTGGCATATTTATACTTTCCTTATCGTGAGGAGGGGGTAACAGAGTTCCTCTACTAGCGAGCTCAGCCTTACTATGTGGGAAGACTAAAGAATAGCTGTGTATTGAGTTGCTCGGCTAGCTTTGAGCTATCTGTGAAGAATATAACGGCCGCCGGTGGTCGGGGATCAATCTTGTGCTTCTCGCACTCCAGAACGAGGGATCTTGTGATCTCCTTTGGTGGTGGTCTAGTGCTGTCGTGGCCCATATATGCAGACAGTAGCCATATCGGAGTTGGCTGTCGACAGCGACCAGCTTCGCACCAGGGTAGATCCCGCCGATCTCTGCTACAGCTACTTTATAAAGCTCCACCAAGCGTGCGTCTTCGCAAGCAATGACTTTAGTATTACCCTGGTACCAACCAGCTTCTCTACATACCTGGTGGCCCAGGTACCTTGCTCAGTATCTGGAAGCAGCGCACAGCTAAGGCTCCTTCCACCCATTTCCACTGGTTCTTGGGAATTCTTCCGTTCGTATTGCCCTTGTCGAGGATCCCTATTTCCCCGGCTGCCCTTTCCCCGTTTTGCAACGGGTCACTCCACTTCTTGAGAGCGTTGCCTTTTCGATTGGCTCTGCTTCTTGCTGGGTAGTGCCTCGCTGAAATTTGGCAACACCTTTTTGGGCCACTCTATCTTGTTCCGCCATTCGGCTGGTGGATTGGCCGCCGCATTCACGTTCTGCCGCTTGAGAATGCTTGCCGCATTCCGGCTCTCGGCATATGTGCATTTTTTCACCACGTTGGCTGCATTGTGCTTTGCCTTTCTACCAAGGAGTCGGATGTGGCAGGGTTTGTGCCAACCGCACCCGAACCACTAGATTAGGCAAATAAGTTTTTCAAACATTTACTACTTATGGGCTCCCAGCCAGGCTGACTATTGGCACGGGTCGCATTCCACCTTAGTCCGGCCCGTTGCCTCGAAACCATGACTCGGTCCTTTGCCAGGTGCATGACTATGGAGACAGACCATGTCCGAAGTTCGGAGCGCGAGTTTTAGCTAGCATCGGTACCTAACGGACAACTGTAGTGTAGTATTACCAGTCGGAACCCTCGTGGAGGGTTCAGTTGAGGAATTTTTGCAGGTTTTTAAGTTTTTTAAGCTCGAAAAATAAGGTTCCGAAGATTCGGCACTGCGCACACAAAACCATTATAACAACAACAATACACAAGTAGCTTTGTATATTAAAATGTTCAACGAAACCGTGAGAGCTAGAACCTAAAGCACACACAAAAACAAAACACAGTTGCTAACCGCGCACTTTAAAAATGTACGAGAAAAGATTTTTAAGATTTACTAATCAGAGAGATTGCTGACAGAAACCCCAAATTACCAAAGCATAGACAGAAAAATAACAAGAATATAGGTACAGGGAAACAAGAGAGTTATTTTATTATATTAATCAAATTAAATATGCGAGATAAATTGATTAAGATCACAAACTAGACAAAGCAGTGCAAAGAAACAGAACTGATCACCGCAAATACTAAGACTTTCTTGACTAACACACAATTACTCCTCCAGGGAAATGTCGACTCTTCTATGACATCCAGGGCAAGTATATTGTCCACTTCAGTAAACATTATTTTCTCAATGGCTGGCGATAGGAGCCAATGTCGTTGTTTAACTGGAATAGCGGATCAAACATCTACCGAATGAGTTGCTAAAATAGTTCAACCTAATCACTCAGTACTGAATTATGTAATCACACTTATTATTTTGTCCAGACTTTTCTTTCCTTCTACAGAGAGAATGAAATTTTTGGTCTTCAGTGGGATTGGAAGTTCCAACATCTAATTCGGATATTTCAATAATTAGAGTAATCTTATTTAAAAGTGTGAATTTCTCCAAGAAGGCTATACCTAGATACACATTTTCCTTAAGTTCAGGGGTATGATAAATAATTCAAGGTCAGCAATGCAATCTCGATAGCTTATATTCGTATTAAGGTTAGCTACTATCTTACTAACGATTCCATTTGCTGTTCGAATTGTTCCTACACGCTTGCTATGTGTAAAAAATTCTTTCCCAGCGCTTCCTAAATACAACTGATCGCTTACAGTGTACAAGTGCCCTTCCCTGTTATTAAAGCTGCACAGTTTGGCAGTTCTAGCGCGACAAACGTATTTCGCCGTTAACTTGCTGTTAATCTGTTGGTTGGGCAATACGGATAATAAGTTTACAAACTCCTTTACGCCGTGTCCGTAGTGCGCACGTGCAGCGGTACAGCGAATCAGCGCCCAAGTACCAGACTGTCAGCTATTGTACTTTCTGTGTAATGCGCATCCGATATCCAACTTCTTATTGGCATAAAATGCACCTACTTGTGCAAGTAACATTTCCTATGTGAACGCGGTTGACCGAAACATTATGAACAAATAGTTAACGCACTACGGCGAACTTTCGATTATCTTAGGCTGAACTCTACAAAGCCATATTCAATAATTTAGTTAAACCTTGGGTTAAATTACCATTGAATGAATTTGTGAACAATTAATATTTACTTTTATAAAGAGTTAGCTAAACTTTGTATGGTATGCATATGTAATATCAGCTGTTATATTGTCTTAACCGGTTTCAAGTTCACACATCAACGTCATCCGTCTTCAGGCCTGTCGACTACGAGAAGTGAAAAGTATGCTAGTCGAATAAGGGTCATCAAATTCCTTTGACCAACGCTTAATAAAACTAAGAACTTGAAATGCTTTATGAATTTTTGGCAGTGAATTTAATATGACTTGACCTTACACTTAGAGCAGTTTACATGAAGCAAATTGAGAGGGCATATCATTATACGTCAAGTACAACTTGACGTCATCCGAATACACTAGTACGTTAAAATGCAATATTACAGAATGAAGGTCATTAATAAAATGACAAAAAGCCTTAGAGGTAACTAGGATAGGTTTAGAAATTAATGTTTTGAAGACAACTTTTTGGTTAACAGAATCAAAGGCCTTACTGAAGTCTGTATAAACAACATCAGTATGCATTTTATTTTGAAATCCTTTGATCACAGGGGAAGTAAATTCAAGAATATTAGTGGTAGTAGACCTACATTTCACAAAACCATGCTAGAAATGTGAAATAATGGATCTATAAGTGTTGCAGTTGAGTTGTTACTATTTTCTCAAATGCTCTAGGTATTGCGGACAATTTGGAAATACCTCTGTAGTTTTTTACATCAGACTTTGAGACATTTTTATGGAGAGGAGTAATAAAGGAATCCTTCAAAGTAGCTGGAAAAGAACAAGCTTCAACAGACAAAGTAAATAATTTAAATAAAGGTTTACAAAGATACTTATAGCAGAATACATATCTGGCGAATACCCAGGCTTGATTGTGTGTAGGTTGGCAAGAAGTGGATTTTCAGTTATCACAGGACCAAAATGCAATTAGACCTTTGAACAAGATAAGGATATGGTAGATTGGGTGAATAGTTCGAAAAGGAATACGTAGATTGAAAATACTCGGCAAACAGATCGGCTGCAGCCTGATCATTCATTGCTTTTATATCTTCATACGAGACGAAGTTCGGTAATGAAGACGATTTGCGTTTCATATGTACAAAGTTTAACTATAATTGTACAACTGCGTAGGATCCCGTGCAAATTGCACGATCCAGCGAGTAAGATAATTATAATAACAACGCGAGTTATGAATAATAAAAGTTGCTTTAGCAACCAAGCATCAAGAGTAATCAAAAGGACTACTAGCCCGGCTAGCTCAATCGGTAGAGCATCGGACTCTTAATCTCAGGGTCGTGCGTTCGTGCCCCACGTTCAAAATGTTCGATGCATAAAGTGATTTTTATGCAAACATTAAACTTCAGATCTGGGCGGTGTTTAAACTATTTAAATTAACAAGTTTATTTATGACCGAAAATAAAGCACGCCTCTGGCTTGGTCGAATCTCCAACTCTGACTCTTCGATAGTGAAAACTATCGATATTTACTAAAATTACAATGTAGTGTTTACATAAGTGAATAATATTTAACAGAGTTATGTAAAGTAGCGATAAATTGACAAATTAACAGCTGATCATTCAATATCAGTTGTATTCAAATTAGTTTGACCAAACAATATCTTAAAATTCTTAAAATACCTTCACATTTTCAGTCTGGCTAATTCCCGCGAAAACCAGGGTTGTCTATTTTCCTTCATAGGATTCGTACGGGGAACACAAGCATCGAAATGTGAGTTTATGGTTGTATAAATATCCATATTGGCACATGAATTTAATTCTGACCCATCAGTGTCTAATAATAATTGGTTAACTTTCAAAAAAACTGCTTTGCGGCAGCAACGATTCTTACGTGTAGAATCCGTTGCTACAAAATACATAAGAGTTGGCAGGTCTACAATCAAATCGAGCGTAGTATGATAAGGATCTTCAGGAAAAACAAATGGATCACAGCGAGAGATAGTCCTACAAGTAGGATCTGATACAAATATTAAATTAGGTAAACGAGCGTTACAGCTTTGAATAGGGTTAACTTGAGACAGTGACAACTCAAGAAGCTCATCAATAAATTCATTTGAATTGAGTGGCACCAATAAATTTGGTGGAACGAACCATATAATATCAGGAAGATTAAAGTTACCACATACAATCAAATAGTCTCTATCAGAAAGTATACACGAAATATATTGGATAGCGGATAGATGATTTAAACAGATAGAGACATCTGATTGAGATGGAATATAGGAACATGTGATTAATAATGAAAAAGTATTAAGCAGAATTTTAGTACTTATAAATTCAATTCATTCAAGACAGAATGGTGGTAAGAAATAATCCGAAGAAAGATCAGAATCAAAAGCAATCAGACAAACACCATTGTATAAGGGGTGTATCTGTTAGAAAATATTCAATCATCGGAAATATCTGGCTTTAACCAAGATTCGGTAAATGCTAGAATATCAAATTCAAAAGAAAGACTGTCAACAAATAGTCTAGAAAGATTAATTAAGACCTCTAACATTCTGATAAGCCAGAGAAAGAGAGGATTTTAGTTTGTTGGTTCAAAATTAGAAGAAGAAACATATTTCTCTTTAATAATTGGATTTAAATTCTTCAACTGCTATCCCCTTCATAACATCTACTGATATATCAGGAGCAAGACGTGAAATAAAAATCTGCTTTAGAGGTGCAACCGCTATAAGAGACTTGGGAGCACTGCTAGAAAGAAGGATGACTTAAATCGGACAAAATGGAATTGGACATATTAGTGCCCCCACAATTGATTGCAGGTGATGCAGTAGAAATAAACTGCATCAGCTGCTGACCATTATCGGCAGTTGGCATTAATCTTATAGGGGGTGATGCCAGGACCGGAGCCAATAAATTTGATTAGCGATGCACAGGCTCAGTTGACCGTTTCTGCTTAAGAGGTTCATTTAATAGTTTTACACTATTAAAATGATTCTCCAATGCATCAAAATCTGCACTGATTATGGAAGCCCCGTCTAGTTTGGCTCATAAAAACCTGGATATCGAATTCGGCACCGCGGCATCGTTCGCAACACCACTTTAACCCCTTACCCGTTGCGTTAAACCAGCACATTTTATGTATACCACCTTGTTACACAAGGTACCGAAGATTCGGCACTGCACAGAGAAAATAACAAAAACAAAAAGCGTACAGCAAGATAAAATTCGAAACAACAACACCAAGCTTTAGCGCTGCGCGAATAAACTACCAATATAGACAAAAACCTTCGACAGCTAAAACAACAAACCGTATAAACACAATTAGGAGAGCACACAAAAATCAAGAGAAAATGACTGTTCCAATGGAAGGTAATGCCATTCGGACTCCGTTCGGCACCAGCCACGATTGGACCCCAAATTATGCCGCATCCGTTTGCATATTTAGATGACATTATTGTGATCGGAAAAACACGCGACGAACACATGCACAACTTGAGAGAAGTGTTCCGACGGTTGAGAGCAGCGAATCTGACGGTCAATGTGGACAAGTGCGACTTCTTCAAGAAGGAGCTTAAATACCTTGGCCATCAGGTGACCGAAGATGGGATACGCACGGATCCGGAGAAAGTAGCTGGTATCGCCGAATTGAAACCCTCTAGAAACGTCAAGGAATTACGACAGTGCAAAACGGCAATGGACCGGAGAGCACCAAGAAGCTTTCGAAAAGATCAAAGCTAAGCTGACACAATCCCCTGTGTTAGCATGCCCAGACTTCTCAATGCCATTTTGCTTGCAGACGGATGCTAGCAATTATAGCTTAGGAGCGATACTGACCCAAAACTCAGAGGAGGGCGAACGGGTTATATCGTATTCAAGCAGATCTTTAAATAGTGCGGAGCGTAATTATTTTGCGACCGAAAAAGAGTAATCTGGGGCATAAGGAAGCTAAGGCCGTACTTGGAAGGATACCACTTCACTGTCATTACGGATCATATGGCACTGAATTGGCTGAACTCCATCGAAAGCGCCTCAGGAAGGATCGCGAGATAGACACTGGAATTGCAATAGTTCGACTTTGATGTCAAATACAGGAAGAGAAATCTCAATGTTGTTGCAGATGCCCTATCCCGACAACCCCTGAAGGATAAGTGCCTAAGAGTCTCGACTCTGGACCACGCTATGGACCAGGCAAACAAGAGCTGTAACTGGATCCAAAAGATGCGGTCTAACTTAGCGAAAAATCCGAGGAAGTTCCCAGACTATAGTAAAGAATCCAGAGATCTATATAAACACATCCCGCATAGAGTTGGAACCGAGGATGTGGTAGCATGGAAACTGTGTGTGCCCACCGGAAAGAGATCGCAAGTCCTACGAGAAAACCACAACACCACCGCCGCATGTCATACGGCTAGTAGGAAAACAATAGCCTGAATAGCAGCACGCTACTATTGGACAGGCTTATACAGAGACGTGCACGCATATGTCCATCAATGCGAAATATGTCAACACTATAAGCCAAGTCAAATGGCCGCGCAGGACAAATGCTGACTTAGATACCAGAGGAACCCTGGAGCGCAGCTTGTGCTGACTTCGTGGGACCACTATGATGTTGTTGGTCTTTATAGACCGCTTCTCGAAATGGACGGAAATGGTACCACTTCGAAGCGCTACTGCAGCAACGCTACAAAGGGCCTTCAGGGAAAGGATTTTAGCACGGTTTGGAGTATCAAAAGTAATGATAACCGACGACGGAACACAGTTTACAAGTAGGGTATTTAAAAAATTCCTAGAGGAGATGGAAGATCCATTCTCAGCGCCCTACAATCCACAAGAAAACCCCACGGAACGAGCGAATCGCACGGTGAAAACAGTGGTCGTACAATTCACAAAATACATCTGTCAAATGCAGCGGGAGGATTCGCAGCGAAGCTAGCACCGATATACGGGGGTCCATATCACCCGGAATCTGCAAAATAAAGGGCATAACGGAAAGGCGGATAACCACAGCACACGTGAGTGACCTGAAGCCGCACAGCGACCGGAAGGATACGGGTGAGCCTAAAAAATGCATATCTTAAAGCTAACAAAAAATACCATATAAAATGAATATAACAATTACATTAATCCCATTTTTTTCAATATGAATAGAGAGGGAAAATAAATGTGGTTCGACATAACAATCCATAACACATATATAAAATAAAAATCCAAAAGGGAAGGGTATACATATAAATTAATAAAAAAAAACAAAAAGGAAGGGTATACATAAAAGTAAATAAAACCCAAAAGGAAAGGCTTTACGAAAACACATAAGTTAATAAAACACAAAAAATAAGGGTATATATAAAAAAAAAATATATATATATAAATAAAACAAATGGAATAAAAATATTATAAATACATAAAAGGGCTACAACAACTTTGCACATGCGCCGTTGGTTACTCACGCACACTAGTGCAGATGCATGTACACAAAGTGCACCGTTTGTTACTCACCGATACTAGTGCAGATGTGTGAGCATACAAAACGAACAGTGCAACAACATATGCAGGTGCAGAGACATGCACAAAATAAAAGTGAGCAAACGAAAAGGGCAACAAAAACGCTTATACTTTTGGAGATCCGTGCGCAAAGGGCAAAAGAGAGCAACAACAACACTTTTACTGGTGCGCATGTGTACGCCCGAAGTACGACGTGAGCTCATCTCTTATACTAGTGCTTAGACGTGTGCATTAGAACTTTGAGAATGTGGATCAGAGCTTTGAAAGTGAGAATTCGGATATCACGATCGCATACAACCACACACACACACACCCCAAAAAGGGTATAAAAGACGGAAGCGGCAACGCACTCGGCTTCTTTTAACACCAGCAAATTTAGCAAACAGTAACAATGAGCGAACGGCAGTAAACAAGCGTGGGCGTCAGCAGGTCGGCATCTGGTCGTCGCCGCGCATCGGACCCAAATATCCGCATCCGGCCGAGCGAAGCTGGGATTCCGTGTGAAGGGAGAGCCGGTTCGAGAGCGCACGCGGCTGCTGGTCGTCGGCCGTGGCGCTCACAAGGAAGTGGGGCGCAGAATCCTGCGACGCGTACGCCGCATTGCGCAGGAGCAACGGAACCTGGTGCACTACGAGATCGAGCTGCTGGCGTCGCCTCTATATGCTCCCAGCAGCGACGGGGTGGGAGAAATGGACGCGGACCTCAGCAAAGGCGAACCCCGGAATCTAGACGCCGCCGAACAGATGGTGCCACTTCGCCGACGCTATCCCAGCGAGCTAGATGAGGTGAATCCGTAGTGGATACGCTGGCAGTACCCGGAGCTGTCCCCGACCCCGGAAGATGACCACACTGCAGTGCGGTTTGCCGGGCCGCGTCCCCGCGCCAACTCATGCGCGCTGGCAGAGCCGGCCGAAGCCGACGAGGCCATGTCCGAGGCCTCGGAAGGGGCGGTCGAAGACCCGTGGATGTTAAGCGTGGACGCGGCGATCGTCGTGTCATCCGAGGACGAGGGGGAAGAGGAAAAGGAGCGGGGAACGCCGGAGCTACCCGTTAACACCGACGACGAGGACAACATGCCATGTTCACACCGATGGCACGATCCGCCGCAGAACCCGAGGTGATCGTCATATCCGACGATGAAGATGACGGGGAGCGGCGCGGGGAAGGAGGAGATGTCCAGGGGCATGGCGAGAGGCAGCAGCCACCGCCACACACAGTGACCGCGAGGGCCATCGCGGAGGACCGATGGCAACACACCGTGACCCTGGTATGTGTTTGGGAAGAGGGAGCGGAATTGCCACCAGCATGGCGGCTGGAGGAGGTGAGACCAAAGGCAGGCCCGAACTCCGCAAAGCCGGTCCCGAGGCTAGCCACACCCTCCGTGGAGTCCGCACCGCCACATCCACCGGAATGGAGCCGGCCAAAATTCATGCGCCAGGCATCATGCCCGGAGGCGAGCCACAGACCCCCAGGCTTACGCTCCAGCGGCAGAGCTCGGCCCCAGAAGGAGAGGCTTGGTGGCAGGAGCTGACACCGTCGGCTTGGCCACCGGGCATCATGGATATGGCCGATGCCCAGCCAGGACCAAGTCGGCGGGGGTCGAGAATCGTGTGGCATGAGGGAGGCCGGTACCGTATAAAGACGTCGTTGCGAGGCACTCGGTTTTCCACAATTAAAAAAAAAATAAATAAATAAAAATAAATATAATATATATAATATAATATAAATATTCTTACTCATTATATTTTCAGCTTTCTGCGAGGATCTATATACCATACACGTGTGAGTATGCATGTATATCTATATTTATGATTATAAATATACATATATATGTATGTATATTCATGGATGTGCATGCGAAATGCCCATATGCGTGCATTAAATGTTATATTCTCCCGTCACAATAACTGTCAATCGGGACGAATTCCGGCCCTGATGCAGTTGCGGGGAATTCGCTCTCTTTCGCCCTCTCTCTTTCTAACGCAGGTGTTCAGCCATTTGAGCGTGTCTGACACACATGTCCAGCAGGACATGTGCCGTTAGTGTGTGAGGAGTATTTCGGGCGCAATATTGTTGTCCATTCTCACACTGACGGCAGACAATGGTTGGCGCCACCAAAGGGCAGCGGAAAATTACCAAAAGTGAACACGCCACCAAAACGATCCCGCTAGCTTGGTACAGTCCTGATAAAAGTCGGCCAAACAAGGCCGCAGCACAAAGGAGCGCCGCAGCACAACGCGGGGGTCTGTGCGAATATACAAGGGAGTCTGTGCGAACATACAAGCGAGTCTGTGCGAATATACAAGCGAGGTGGTACGAATATATAAACGAGTGAATGCGAATCGAGCCGTGCAAAGTGAAAGTCGGCCGCAATCACAAGGACACGTGAACGCAAGATACAAAGGACAAAGTGCAAGGACATAGTGTGTCGAAGGACTCGAATAGAATACAAGGATCAGCTCAAGGATCACGAAGAACATTGAGCACCTGAAATTAGGTGCCACGCTCGAATTGTGGCAACAGGCGATATCCGTGAAGAGCCAAGTGAAGCGAGCGAGGCTTAGCCTGTGATTAGCTAGAGAGTGAGACATGCGAATCCTGACTCGCAGGAGTACTAGAGGCAATCATTGGGGGAACAAGGAAACAGCTAGTTCTGGTGAGCATCAGGTGTGCTGTACGGAATCTCCGGTGGGCAGGCTGAGATCCTGCACTTGCTTAGCTGGCGGGCGGAGTGCCTGGGGCAGATTCTTGCGCACAGGAGCTCGAATCAAACCTGACCCGGACACCGAGGGATTCCGAGACGCCACTGATGAATAGCAATTAAGTGATCAGAAACTAACCGTGCGATCAGTTACATATATACACATACCCTGTGTTTTTAGTTGTCGCAAACGCAATATAAATTTGTTGCTCGAACAATCAGCTTGACTGATTTTTAGATTAGCTGAAATACAACCGAAATAAAAGGTTCGTTACAACAATTACTACTCCAGGGACTTGTCGACTCTTCTATGACATCAAGAGCAAGCATATTGTCCACTTCGGTAAACATTATTTTCTCAATGGCTGGCGATATGGGCCAATGTCGTTGTTTAACTGGAATAGCGGATCCAACGTCTATTAAATGAGTTGCTAACCTAGTTCGACCTAATCACTCAGCCCTGAAAAACAGAATCACTTATTATTTTGTCCAGATTTTTCTTTCCATCTACAGAAGGAATGCAATTTTTGGTGGGACTGCAAGCTCCAACATCTAATTCGGATATTTCAGTAGTTAGAGTAATGTTATTTAAAAGTCCGAATTTCTCCCAAAAGTCTATACCAAGATACCCATTTTCCTTAAGTTCAGGGGTATGATAAATAATTCAAGGTCAGCAATACAATCTCGATAACTTATATTCGTTTTGAGCTTAGCTACTATCTTACAAACGGTTCCGTTTGCTGTTCGACTTGTTCCTACACACTTGCTATGTGATCGCTTACAATGTGCAAGTGCCCTTCCATGTTATTAAAACTGCACAGTTTGCCAGTTCGAGCGCGACAAGCGTATTTCGCCGTTAATCTGTTAATCTGTTGGTTAGGCAATACGGGGAATACGTTTACAAACTCCTTGACGCCGTATCCATAGTGCGCACGTACAGCGGTACAGCCTCTTTAAAGGTGGATCAGCGCCGAAGTCCGGACTATCAGCTGTTGTAATTGCAGTGTAGTGCGCATCCAATATCCAACTTCTTATTGGCATAAAGTGCACCTACTTGTGCAAGTAAACGATCCTATTTGAGTGTAGTTGACCGAAACATCATGAACAGATAGTTATTACACTATGGCAAAATTTCGACTATCTTAGGCTGAATTCTACAAAGCCATACACAATAATTTAGTTAAACCTTGGGAATGAATTTGTGAACAATTAATACGTACTTTTATAAAAAGTTAGTAGTATCAGCTGTTATATTGTATAATCCGTTTTGAAGTTCACACAGCAACGTCATCCGTCTTCAGGCATATCGACTACGAGAAGTGAAAAGTATCCTAGTCGTATAACGGCCATCAAATTCATTTGATCAACGTTTAATAAAACCAAGAACCTTACACTTAGAGCAGTTTAAATGGAGCAACTTAATTTTACACCCTGACAAAAATGAAAGCAAGTCCGCCTGCAGTAAGCATCGAAAGGTCATATCAACAATGGTTAACAGAATCAAATGCCGTACTGAAGTCTGTACAAACGACATCAAAATGCATTTTATTTTGATCACAAGCGAAGTAAATTCAAGAATGTCAATGGTGGTATAGACCTACATTATAGACATACATAAGTGTTGCGGTTGATTTGTTACTATTTTTTTTAAATGCTTTAGGTATTGCGGACAATTTGGAAATACCCCTGTACATTTTTGCATCAGACTTTGAGACATTTTTATGGAGAGGAGTAATAAAGGAATCCTTCCAAGTAGCTGGGAAAGAACAAGGTTCAACAGACAAAGTAAATAATATAATAAAAGGAGCGGGGAACACCGGAGCCACCCGTTAACACCGACGACGAGGACAACATGCCATGTTCACACCGATGGCACGATCCGCCGCAGAACCCGAGGTGATCGTCATATCCGACGACGAAGATGACGGGGAGCGGCGCGGGGAAGGAGGAGATGTCCAGGGGCATGGCGAGAGGCAGCAGCCACCACCACCCACAGTGACCGCGAGGGCCATCGCGGAGGACCGATGGCAACACACTGTCACCCTGGTATGTGTTTGGGAAGAGGAAGCGGAATTGCCACCAGCAATTCCGGCCCTGATGCAGTTGCGGGGAATTCGCTCTCTTTCGCCCTCTCTCTTTCTAACGCAGGTGTTCAGCCATTTGAGCGTGTCTGACACACATGTCCAGCAGGACATGTGCCGTTAGTGTGTGAGGAGTATTTCGGGCGCAATATTGTTGTCCATTCTCACACTGACGGCAGACAATGGTTGGCGCCACCAAAGGGCAGTGGAAAATTACCAAAAGTGAACACGCCACCAAAACGATCCCGCTAGCTTGGTACAGTCCTGACAAAAGGCGGCCCAACAAGGCCGCAGCACAAGGAGCGCCGCAGCACAACGCGGGGGTCTGTGCGAATATACAAGGGAGTCTGTGCGAACATACAAGCGAGTCTGTGCGAATATACAAGCGAGTCTGTGCGAATATACAAGCGAGGTGGTACGAATATATAAGCGAGTGAATGCGAATCGAGCCATGCAAAGTGAAAGTCGGCCGCAATCACAAAGGACAAAGTGCAAGGACACAGTGTGTCGAAGGACTCGAATAGAATACAAGGATCAGCTCAGAGATCACGAAGGACATTGAGGACCTGAAATGGCAGCATGGCAGCTGGAGGAGGTGAGACCAAAGGCAGGCCCGAACTCCGCAAAGCCGGTCCCGAGGCTAGCCACACCCTCCATGGAGTCCGCACCGCCACATCCACCGGAATGGAGCCGGCCAAAATTCATGCGCCAGGCATCATGCCCGGAGGCGAGCCACAGACCCCCAGGCTTACGCTCCAGCGGCAGAGCTCGGCCCCAGAAGGAGAGGCTTGGTGGCAGGAGCTGACACCGTCGGCTTGGCCACCGGGCATCATGGATATGGCCGATGCCCAGCCAGGACCAAGTCGGCGGGGGTCGAGAATCGTGTGGCATGAGGGAGGCCGGTACCATATAAAGACGTCGTTGCGAGGTACTCGGTTTTCCACAACAATTAAAAAAATTAAAAATAAATAAAAATAAAAAAATAAATAAAAAAAAGCAAATATTCTTACTCATTATATTTTCAGCTTTCTGTGAGGATCTATATAGCCATACACGTGTGAGTATGCATGTATATCTATATTTATGATTATAAATATACATATATATGTATGTATATTCATGGATGTGCATGCAAAATGCCCATATGCGTGTATTAAATGTTATATGCCCCCGTCACAATAACTGTCAATCGGGACGAATTCCGGCCCTGATGCAGTTGCGGGGAATTCGCTCTCTTTCGCCCTCTCTCTTTCTAACGTAGGTGTTCAGCCATTTGAGCGTGTCTGACACACATGTCCAGCAGGGCGTGGGCCGTTAGTGTGTGAGGAGCATTTCGGGCGCAATATTGTTGTCCATTCTCACACTGACGGCAGACAATGGTTGGCGCCACCAAAGGGCAGTGGAAAATTACCAAAAGTGAACACGCCACCAAAACGATCCCGCTAGCTTGGTACAGTCCTTACAAAAGGCGGCCAACCAAGGCCGCAGCACAACGCGGGGGTCTGTGCGAATATACAAGGGAGTCTGTGCGAACATACAAGCGAGTCTGTGCGAATATACAAGCGAGGTGGTACGAATATATAAGCGAGTGAATGCGAATCGAGCCATGCAAAGTGAAAGTCGGCCGCAATCACAAGGACACGTGAACGCAAGATACAAAGGACAAAGTGCAAGGACACAGTGTGTCGAAGGACTCGAATAGAATACAAGGATCAGCTCAGAGATCACGAAGGACATTGAGGACCTGAAATGGCAGCATGGCAGCTGGAGGAGGTGAGACCAAAGGCAGGCCCGAACTCCGCAAAGCCGGTCCCGAGGCTAGCCACACCCTCCGTGGAGTCCGCACCGCCACATCCACCGGAATGGAGCCGGCCAAAATTCATGCGCCAGGCATCATGCCCGGAGGCGAGCCACAGACCCCCAGGCTTACGCTCCAGCGGCAGAGCTCGGCCCCAGAAGGAGAGGCTTGGTGGCAGGAGCTGCCACCGTCGGCTTGGCCACCGGGCATCATGGATATGGCCGATGCCCAGCCAGGACCAAGTCGGCGGGGGTCGAGAATCGTGTGGCATGAGGGAGGCCGGTACCGTATAAAGACGTCGTTGCGAGGCACTCGGTTTTCCACAACAATTAAAAAAATTAAAAATAAATAAAAATAAATATAATATATATAATATAATATAAATATTCTTACTCATTATATTTTCAGCTTTCTGCGAGGATCTATATACCATACACGTGTGAGTATGCATGTATATCTATATTTATGATTATAAATATACACATATATGTATGTATATTCATGGATGTGCATGCGAAATGCCCATATGCGTGCATTAAATGTTATATGCTCCCGTCACAATAACTGTCAATCGGGACGAATTCCGGCCCTGATGCAGTTGCGGGGAATTCACTCTCTTTCGCCCTCTCTCTTTCTAACGCAGGTGTTCAGCCATTTGAGCGTGTCTGACACACATGTCCAGCAGGACATGTGCCGTTAGTGTGTGAGGAGTATTTCGGGCGCAATATTGTTGTCCATTCTCACACTGACGGCAGACAATGGTTGGCGCCACCAAAGGCCAGTGGAAAATTACAAAAAGTGAACACGCCACCAAAACGATCCCGCTAGCTTGGTACAGTCCTGACAAAAGGCGGCCCAACAAGGCCGCAGCACAAAGGAGCGCCGCAGCACAACGCGGGGGTCTGTGCGAATATACAAGGGAGTCTGTGCGAACATACAAGCGAGTCTGTGCGAATATACAAGCGAGGTGGTACGAATATATAAGCGAGTGAATGCGAATCGAGCCATGCAAAGGGAAAGTCGGCCGCAATCACAAGGACACGTGAACGCAAGATTCAAAGGACAAAGTGCAAGGACACAGTGTGTCGAAGGACTCGAATAGAATACAAGCATCAGCTCAGGGATCACGAAGAACATTGAGGACCTGAAATTAGGTGCCACGCTCGAATTGTGGCAACAGGCGATATCCGTGAAGAGCCAAGTGAAGCGAGCGAGGCTTAGCCTGTGATTAGCTAGAGAGTGAGACATGCGAATCCTGACTCGCAGGAGTACTAGAGGCAATTCTTGGGGGAACAAGGAAACCGCTAGTCCTGGTGAGCATCAGGTGTGCTGTACGGAATCTCCGGTGGGCAGACTGAGATCCTGCACTTGCTTAGCTGGCGGGCGGAGTGCCTGGGGCAGATTCTTGCGCACAGGAGCTCGAATCAAACCTGACCCGGACACCGAGGGATTCCGAGACGCCACTGATGAATAGCAATTAAGTGATCAGAAACTAACCGTGCGATCAGTTACATATATACACATACCCTGTGTTTTTAGTTGTCACAAACGCAATATAAATTTGTTGAATGAGTTGCTAAACTAGTTCGACCTAATCACTCAGCCCTGAAAAACAGAATCACTTATTATTTTGTCCAGATTTTTCTTTCCATCTACAGAAGGAATGAAATTTTTGGTCTTCAGTGGGACTGCAAGCTTCAACATCTAATTCGGATATTTCAGTAGTTAGAGTAATGTTATTTAAAAGTCCGAATTTCTCCCAGAAGTCTATACCAAGATACCCATTTTCCTTAAGTTCAGGGGTATGATAAATAATTCAAGGTCAGCAATGCAATCTCGATAACTTATATTCGTATTAAGCTTAGCTACTATCTTACTAACGGTTCCGTTTGCTGTTCGAATTGTTCCTACACACTTGCTATGTGATCGCTTACAGTGTGCAAGTGCCCTTCCATGTTATTAAAACTGCACAGTTTGCCAGTTCGAGCGCGACAAGCGTATTTCGCCGTTAACTTGCTGTTAATCTGTTGGTTAGGCAATACGGGGAATACGTTTACAAACACCTTGACGCCGTATCCATAGTGCGCACGTACAGCGGCACAGCCTCTTTAAAGGTGGATCAGCGCCGAAGTCCGGACTATCAGCTGTTGTAATTGCAGTGTAGTGCGCATCCAATATCCAACTTCTTATTGGCATAAAGTGCACCTACTTGTGCAAGTAAACGATCCTATTTGAGTGTAGTTGACCGAAACATCATGAACAGATAGTTATCACACTATGGCAACATTTCAACTATCTTAGGCTGAATTCTACAAAGCCATACACAATAGTTTAGTTAAACCTTGGAAATTAATTTGTGAACAATTAATACGTACTTTTATAAAAAGTTAGTAGTATCAGCTGTTATATTGTATAATCCGTTTTGAAGTTCACACAGCAACGTCATCCGTCTTCAGGCATATCGACTACGAGAAGTGAAAAGTATCCTAGTCGTATAACGGCCATCAAATTCATTTGATCAACGTTTAATAAAACCAAGAACCTTACACTTAGAGCAGTTTAAATGGAGCAACTTAATTTTACACCCTGACAAAAATGAAAGCAAGTCCGCCTGCAGTAAGCATCGAAAGGTCATATCAACAATGGTTAACAGAATCAAATGCCGTACTGAAGTCTGTACAAACGACATCAGAATGCATTTTATTTTGATCACAAGCGAAGTAAATTCAAGAATGTCAATGGTGGTATAGACCTACATTATAGACATACATAAGTGTTGCGGTTGATTTGTTACTATTTTTTTTAAATTCTTTAGGTATTGCAGACAATTTGGAAATACCCCTGTAAATTTTTGCATCAGACTTTGAGACATTTTTATGGAGAGGAGTAATAAAGGAATCCTTCCAAGTAGCTGGGAAAGAACAAGGTTCAACAGACAAAGTAAATAATATAATAAAAGGAGCGGGGAACACCGGAGCCACCCGTTAACACCGACGACGAGGACAACATGCCATGTTCACACCGATGGCACGATCCGCCGCAGAACCCGAGGTGATCGTCATATCCGACGACGAAGATGACGGGGAGCGGCGCGGGGAAGGAGGAGATGTCCAGGGGCATGGCGAGAGGCAGCAGCCACCACCACCCACAGTGACCGCGAGGGCCATCGCGGAGGACCGATGGCAACACACTGTCACCCTGGTATGTGTTTGGGAAGAGGAAGCGGAATTGCCACCAGCAATTCCGGCCCTGATGCAGTTGCGGGGAATTCGCTCTCTTTCGCCCTCTCTCTTTCTAACGCAGGTGTTCAGCCATTTGAGCGTGTCTGACACACATGTCCAGCAGGACATGTGCCGTTAGTGTGTGAGGAGTATTTCGGGCGCAATATTGTTGTCCATTCTCACACTGACGGCAGACAATGGTTGGCGCCACCAAAGGGCAGTGGAAAATTACCAAAAGTGAACACGCCACCAAAACGATCCCACTAGCTTGGTACAGTCCTTACAAAAGGCGGCCAACCAAGGCCGCAGCACAACGCGGGGGTCTGTGCGAATATACAAGGGAGTCTGTGCGAACATACAAGCGAGTCTGTGCGAATATACAAGCGAGGTGGTACGAATATATAAGCGAGTGAATGCGAATCGAGCCATGCAAAGTGAAAGTCGGCCGCAATCACAAGGACACGCGAACGCAAGATACAAAGGACAAAGTGCAAGGACACAGTGTGTCGAAGGACTCGAATATAATACAAGGATCAGCTCAGAGATCACGAAGGACATTGAGGACCTGAAATGGCAGCATGGCAGCTGGAGGAGGTGAGACCAAAGGCAGGCCCGAACTCCGCAAAGCCGGTCCCGAGGCTAGCCACACCCTCCATGGAGTCCGCACCGCCACATCCACCGGAATGGAGCCGGCCAAAATTCATGCGCCAGGCATCATGCCCGGAGGCGAGCCACAGACCCCCAGGCTTACGCTCCAGCGGCAGAGCTCGGCCCCAGAAGGAGAGGCTTGGTGGCAGGAGCTGACACCGTCGGCTTGGCCACCGGGCATCATGGATATGGCCGATGCCCAGCCAGGACCAAGTCGGCGGAGGTCGAGAATCGTGTGGCATGAGGGAGGCCGGTACCGTATAAAGACGTCGTTGCGAGGTACTCGGTTTTCCACAACAATTAAAAAAATTAAAAATAAATAAAAATAAAAAAATAAATAAAAAAAAGCAAATATTCTTACTCATTATATTTTCAGCTTTCTGTGAGGATCTATATAGCCATACACGTGTGAGTATGCATGTATATCTATATTTATGATTATAAATATACATATATATGTATGTATATTCATGGATGTGCATGCAAAATGCCCATATGCGTGCATTAAATGTTATATGCTCCCGTCACAATAACTGTCAATCGGGACGAATTCCGGCCCTGATGCAGTTGCGGGGAATTCGCTCTCCTTCGCCCTCTCTCTTTCTATCGCAGGTGTTCAGCCATTTGAGCGTGTCTGACACACATGTCCAGCAGGACATGTGCCGTCACAGCCTCTTTAAAGGTGGATCAGCGCCGAAGTCCGGACTATCAGCTGTTGTAATTGCAGTGTAGTGCGCATCCAATATCCAACTTCTTATTGGCATAAAGTGCACCTACTTGTGCAAGTAAACGATCCTATTTGAGTGTAGTTGACCGAAACATCATGAACAGATAGTTATCACACTATGGCAACATTTCAACTATCTTAGGCTGAATTCTACAAAGCCATACACAATAATTTAGCTAAACCTTGGAAATTAATTTGTGAACAATTAATACGTACTTTTATAAAAAGTTAGTAGTATCAGCTGTTATATTGTATAATCCGTTTTGAAGTTCACACAGCAACGTCATCCGTCTTCAGGCATATCGACTACGAGAAGTGAAAAGTATCCTAGTCGTATAACGGCCATAAAATTCATTTGATCAACGTTTAATAAAACCAAGAACCTTACATTTAGAGCAGTTTAAATGGAGCAACTTAATTTTACACCCTGACAAAAATGAAAGCATGTCCGCCTGCAGTAAGCATCGAGAGGTCATATCAACAATGGTTAACAGAATCAAATGCCTTACTGAAGTCTGTACAAACGACATCAGAATGCATTTTATTTTGATCACAAGCGAAGTAAATTCAAGAATGTCAATGGTGGTATAGACCTACATTATAGACATACATAAGTGTTGCCGTTGAGTTGCTACTATTTTTTTTAAATGCTTTAGGTGTTGCGGACAATTTGGAAATACCCCTGTAAATTTTTGCATCAGACTTTGAGACATTTTTATGGAGAGGAGTAATAAAGGAATCCTTTCAAGTAGCTGGGAAAGAACAAGGTTCAACAGACAAAGTAAATAATATAATAAAAGGAGCGGGGAACACCGGAGCCACCCGTTAACACCGACGACGAGGACAACATGCCATGTTCACACCGATGGCACTATCCGCCGCAGAACCCGAGGTGATCGTCATATCCGACGACGAAGATGACGGGGAGCGGCGCGGGGAAGGAGGAGATGTCCAGGGGCATGGCAAGAGGCAGCAGCCACCACCACCCATGGTGACCGCGAGGGCCATCGCGGAGGACCGATGGCAACACACCGTCACCCTGGTATGTGTTTGGGAAGAGGAAGCGGAATTGCCACCAGCAATTCCGGCCCTGATGCAGTTGCGGGGAATTCGCTCTCTTTCGCCCTCTCTCTTTCTAACGTAGGTGTTCAGCCATTTGAGCGTGTCTGACACACATGTCCAGCAGGACGTGGGCCGTTAGTGTGTGAGGAGTATTTCGGGCGCAATATTGTTGTCCATTCTCACACTGACGGCAGACAATGGTTGGCGCCACCAAAGGGCAGTGGAAAATTACCAAAAGTGAACACGCCACCAAAACGATCCCGCTAGCTTGGTACAGTCCTTACAAAAGGCGGCCAACCAAGGCCGCAGCACAACGCGGGGGTCTGTGCGAATATACAAGGGAGTCTGTGCGAACATACAAGCGAGTCTGTGCGAATATACAAGCGAGGTGGTACGAATATATAAGCGAGTGAATGCGAATCGAGCCATGCAAAGTGAAAGTCGGCCGCAATCACAAAGGACAAAGTGCAAGGACACAGTGTGTCGAAGGACTCGAATAGAATACAAGGATCAGCTCAGAGATCACGAAGGACATTGAGGACCTGAAATGGCAGCATGGCAGCTGGAGGAGGTGAGACCAAAGGCAGGCCCGAACTCCGCAAAGCCGGTCCCGAGGCTAGCCACACCCTCCATGGAGTCCGCACCGCCACATCCACCGGAATGGAGCCGGCCAAAATTCATGCGCCAGGCATCATGCCCGGAGGCGAGCCACAGACCCCCAGGCTTACGCTCCAGCGGCAGAGCTCGGCCCCAGAAGGAGAGGCTTGGTGGCAGGAGCTGACACCGTCGGCTTGGCCACCGGGCATCATGGATATGGCCGATGCCCAGCCAGGACCAAGTCGGCGGGGGTCGAGAATCGTGTGGCATGAGGGAGGCCGGTACCGTATAAAGACGTCGTTGCGAGGCACTCGGTTTTCCACAACAATTAAAAAAATTAAAAATAAATAAAAATAAATAAAAAAAAGCAAATATTCTTACTCATTATATTTTCAGCTTTCTGTGAGGATCTATATAGCCATACACGTGTGAGTATGCATGTATATCTATATTTATGATTATAAATATACATATATATGTATGTATATTCATGGATGTGCATGCGAAATGCCCATATGCGTGCATTAAATGTTATATGCTCCCGTCACAATAACTGTCAATCGGGACGAATTCCGGCCCTGATGCAGTTGCGGGGAATTCGCTCTCTTTCGCCCTCTCTCTTTCTAACGCAGGTGTTCAGCCATTTGAGCGTGTCTGACACACATGTCCAGCAGGACATGTGCCGTTAGTGTGTGAGGAGTATTTCGTGCGCAATATTGTTGTCCATTCTCACACTGACGGCAGACAATGGTTGGCGCCACCAAAGGGCAGTGGAAAATTACAAAAAGTGAACACGCCACCAAAACGATCCCGCTAGCTTGGTACAGTCCTGACAAAAGGCGGCCCAACAAGGCCGCAGCACAAAGGAGCGCCGCAGCACAACGCGGGGGTCTGTGCGAATATACAAGGGAGTCTGTGCGAACATACAAGCGAGTCTGTGCGAATATACAAGCGAGGTGGTACGAATATATAAGCGAGTGAATGCGAATCGAGCCATGCAAAGGGAAAGTCGGCCGCAATCACAAGGACACGTGAACGCAAGATACAAAGGACAAAGTGCAAGGACACAGTGTGTCGAAGGACTCGAATAGAATACAAGCATCAGCTCAGGGATCACGAAGAACATTGAGGACCTGAAATTAGGTGCCACGCTCGAATTGTGGCAACAGGCGATATCCGTGAAGAGCCAAGTGAAGCGAGCGAGGCTTAGCCTGTGATTAGCTAGAGAGTGAGACATGCGAATCCTGACTCGCAGGAGTACTAGAGGCAATTCTTGGGGGAACAAGGAAACCGCTAGTCCTGGTGAGCATCAGGTGTGCTGTACGGAATCTCCGGTGGGCAGACTGAGATCCTGCACTTGCTTAGCTGGCGGGCGGAGTGCCTGGGGCAGATTCTTGCGCACAGGAGCTCGAATCAAACCTGACCCGGACACCGAGGGATTCCGAGACGCCACTGATGAATAGCAATTAAGTGATCAGAAACTAACCGTGCGATCAGTTACATATATACACATACCCTGTGTTTTTAGTTGTCACAAACGCAATATAAATTTGTTGAATGAGTTGCTAAACTAGTTCGACCTAATCACTCAGCCCTGAAAAACAGAATCACTTATTATTTTGTCCAGATTTTTCTTTCCATCTACAGAAGGAATGAAATTTTTGGTCTTCAGTGGGACTGCAAGCTTCAACATCTAATTCGGATATTTCAGTAGTTAGAGTAATGTTATTTAAAAGTCCGAATTTCTCCCAGAAGTCTATACCAAGATACCCATTTTCCTTAAGTTCAGGGGTATGATAAATAATTCAAGGTCAGCAATGCAATCTCGATAACTTATATTCGTATTAAGCTTAGCTACTATCTTACTAACGGTTCCGTTTGCTGTTCGAATTGTTCCTACACACTTGCTATGTGATCGCTTACAGTGTGCAAGTGCCCTTCCATGTTATTAAAACTGCACAGTTTGCCAGTTCGAGCGCGACAAGCGTATTTCGCCGTTAACTTGCTGTTAATCTGTTGGTTAGGCAATACGGGGAATACGTTTACAAACACCTTGACGCCGTATCCATAGTGCGCACGTACAGCGGCACAGCCTCTTTAAAGGTGGATCAGCGCCGAAGTCCGGACTATCAGCTGTTGTAATTGCAGTGTAGTGCGCATCCAATATCCAACTTCTTATTGGCATAAAGTGCACCTACTTGTGCAAGTAAACGATCCTATTTGAGTGTAGTTGACCGAAACATCATGAACAGATAGTTATCACACTATGGCAACATTTCAACTATCTTAGGCTGAATTCTACAAAGCCATACACAATAGTTTAGTTAAACCTTGGAAATTAATTTGTGAACAATTAATACGTACTTTTATAAAAAGTTAGTAGTATCAGCTGTTATATTGTATAATCCGTTTTGAAGTTCACACAGCAACGTCATCCGTCTTCAGGCATATCGACTACGAGAAGTGAAAAGTATCCTAGTCGTATAACGGCCATCAAATTCATTTGATCAACGTTTAATAAAACCAAGAACCTTACACTTAGAGCAGTTTAAATGGAGCAACTTAATTTTACACCCTGACAAAAATGAAAGCAAGTCCGCCTGCAGTAAGCATCGAAAGGTCATATCAACAATGGTTAACAGAATCAAATGCCGTACTGAAGTCTGTACAAACGACATCAGAATGCATTTTATTTTGATCACAAGCGAAGTAAATTCAAGAATGTCAATGGTGGTATAGACCTACATTATAGACATACATAAGTGTTGCGGTTGATTTGTTACTATTTTTTTTAAATGCTTTAGGTATTGCAGACAATTTGGAAATACCCCTGTAAATTTTTGCATCAGACTTTGAGACATTTTTATGGAGAGGAGTAATAAAGGAATCCTTCCAAGTAGCTGGGAAAGAACAAGGTTCAACAGACAAAGTAAATAATATAATAAAAGGAGCGGGGAACACCGGAGCCACCCGTTAACACCGACGACGAGGACAACATGCCATGTTCACACCGATGGCACGATCCGCCGCAGAACCCGAGGTGATCGTCATATCCGACGACGAAGATGACGGGGAGCGGCGCGGGGAAGGAGGAGATGTCCAGGGGCATGGCGAGAGGCAGCAGCCACCACCACCCACAGTGACCGCGAGGGCCATCGCGGAAGACCGATGGCAACACACTGTCACCCTGGTATGTGTTTGGGAAGAGGAAGCGGAATTGCCACCAGCAATTCCGGCCCTGATGCAGTTGCGGGGAATTCGCTCTCTTTCGCCCTCTCTCTTTCTAACGCAGGTGTTCAGCCATTTGAGCGTGTCTGACACACATGTCCAGCAGGACATGTGCCGTTAGTGTGTGAGGAGTATTTCGGGCGCAATATTGTTGTCCATTCTCACACTGACGGCAGACAATGGTTGGCGCCACCAAAGGGCAGCGGAAAATTACCAAAAGTGAACACGCCACCAAAACGATCCCGCTAGCTTGGTACAGTCCTTACAAAAGGCGGCCAACCAAGGCCGCAGCACAACGCGGGGGTCTGTGCGAATATACAAGGGAGTCTGTGCGAACATACAAGCGAGTCTGTGCGAATATACAAGCGAGGTGGTACGAATATATAAGCGAGTGAATGCGAATCGAGCCATGCAAAGTGAAAGTCGGCCGCAATCACAAGGACACGTGAACGCAAGATACAAAGGACAAAGTGCAAGGACACAGTGTGTCGAAGGACTCGAATAGAATACAAGGATCAGCTCAGAGATCACGAAGGACATTGAGGACCTGAAATGGCAGCATGGCAGCTGGAGGAGGTGAGACCAAAGGCAGGCCCGAACTCCGCAAAGCCGGTCCCGAGGCTAGCCACACCCTCCATGGAGTCCGCACCGCCACATCCACCGGAATGGAGCCGGCCAAAATTCATGCGCCAGGCATCATGCCCGGAGGCGAGCCACAGACCCCCAGGCTTACGCTCCAGCGGCAGAGCTCGGCCCCAGAAGGAGAGGCTTGGTGGCAGGAGCTGACACCGTCGGCGTGGCCACCGGGCATCATGGATATGGCCGATGCCCAGCCAGGACCAAGTCGGCGGAGGTCGAGAATCGTGTGGCATGAGGGAGGCCGGTACCGTATAAAGACGTCGTTGCGAGGTACTCGGTTTTCCACAACAATTAAAAAAATTAAAAATAAATAAAAATAAAAAAATAAATAAAAAAAAGCAAATATTCTTACTCATTATATTTTCAGCTTTCTGTGAGGATCTATATAGCCATACACGTGTGAGTATGCATGTATATCTAGATTTATGATTATAAATATACATATATATGTATGTATATTCATGGATGTGCATGCAAAATGCCCATATGCGTGCATTAAATGTTATATGCTCCCGTCACAATAACTGTCAATCGGGACGAATTCCGGCCCTGATGCAGTTGCGGGGAATTCGCTCTCCTTCGCCCTCTCTCTTTCTATCGCAGGTGTTCAGCCATTTGAGCGTGTCTGACACACATGTCCAGCAGGACATGTGCCGTCACAGCCTCTTTAAAGGTGGATCAGCGCCGAAGTCCGGACTATCAGCTGTTGTAATTGCAGTGTAGTGCGCATCCAATATCCAACTTCTTATTGGCATAAAGTGCACCTACTTGTGCAAGTAAACGATCCTATTTGAGTGTAGTTGACCGAAACATCATGAACAGATAGTTATCACACTATGGCAACATTTCAACTATCTTAGGCTGAATTCTACAAAGCCATACACAATAATTTAGCTAAACCTTGGAAATGAATTTGTGAACAATTAATACGTACTTTTATAAAAAGTTAGTAGTATCAGCTGTTATATTGTATAATCCGTTTTGAAGTTCACACAGCAACGTCATCCGTCTTCAGGCATATCGACTACGAGAAGTGAAAAGTATCCTAGTCGTATAACGGCCATAAAATTCATTTGATCAACGTTTAATAAAACCAAGAACCTTACATTTAGAGCAGTTTAAATGGAGCAACTTAATTTTACACCCTGACAAAAATGAAAGCATGTCCGCCTGCAGTAAGCATCGAGAGGTCATATCAACAATGGTTAACAGAATCAAATGCCTTACTGAAGTCTGTACAAACGACATCAGAATGCATTTTATTTTGATCACAAGCGAAGTAAATTCAAGAATGTCAATGGTGGTATAGACCTACATTATAGACATACATAAGTGTTGCCGTTGAGTTGCTACTATTTTTTTTAAATGCTTTAGGTGTTGCGGACAATTTGGAAATACCCCTGTAAATTTTTGCATCAGACTTTGAGACATTTTTATGGAGAGGAGTAATAAAGGAATCCTTCCAAGTAGCTGGGAAAGAACAAGGTTCAACAGACAAAGTAAATAATATAATAAAAGGAGCGGGGAACACCGGAGCCACCCGTTAACACCGACGACGAGGACAACATGCCATGTTCACACCGATGGCACTATCCGCCGCAGAACCCGAGGTGATCGTCATATCCGACGACGAAGATGACGGGGAGCGGCGCGGGGAAGGAGGAGATGTCCAGGGGCATGGCAAGAGGCAGCAGCCACCACCACCCATGGTGACCGCGAGGGCCATCGCGGAGGACCGATGGCAACACACCGTCACCCTGGTATGTGTTTGGGAAGAGGAAGCGGAATTGCCACCAGCAATTCCGGCCCTGATGCAGTTGCGGGGAATTCGCTCTCTTTTTTTGCCCTCTCTCTTTCTAACGTAGGTGTTCAGCCATTTGAGCGTGTCTGACACACATGTCCAGCAGGACGTGGGCCGTTAGTGTGTGAGGAGTATTTCGGGCGCAATATTGTTGTCCATTCTCACACTGACGGCAGACAATGGTTGGCGCCACCAAAGGGCAGTGGAAAATTACCAAAAGTGAACACGCCACCAAAACGATCCCGCTAGCTTGGTACAGTCCTTACAAAAGGCGGCCAACCAAGGCCGCAGCACAACGCGGGGGTCTGTGCGAATATACAAGGGAGTCTGTGCGAACATACAAGCGAGTCTGTGCGAATATACAAGCGAGGTGGTACGAATATATAAGCGAGTGAATGCGAATCGAGCCATGCAAAGTGAAAGTCGGCCGCAATCACAAGGACACGTGAACGCAAGATACAAAGGACAAAGTGCAAGGACACAGTGTGTCGAAGGACTCGAATAGAATACAAGGATCAGCTCAGAGATCACGAAGGACATTGAGGACCTGAAATGGCAGCATGGCAGCTGGAGGAGGTGAGACCAAAGGCAGGCCCGAACTCCGCAAAGCCGGTCCCGAGGCTAGCCACACCCTCCATGGAGTCCGCACCGCCACATCCACCGGAATGGAGCCGGCCAAAATTCATGCGCCAGGCATCATGCCCGGAGGCGAGCCACAGACCCCCAGGCTTACGCTCCAGCGGCAGAGCTCGGCCCCAGAAGGAGAGGCTTGGTGGCAGGAGCTGACACCGTCGGCTTGGCCACCGGGCATCATGGATATGGCCGATGCCCAGCCAGGACCAAGTCGGCGGGGGTCGAGAATCGTGTGGCATGAGGGAGGCCGGTACCGTATAAAGACGTCGTTGCGAGGCACTCGGTTTTCCACAACAATTAAAAAAATTAAAAATAAATAAAAATAAAAAAATAAATAAAAAAAAGCAAATATTCTTACTCATTATATTTTCAGCTTTCTGTGAGGATCTATATAGCCATACACGTGTGAGTATGCATGTATATCTATATTTATGATTATAAATATACATATATATGTATGTATATTCATGGATGTGCATGCAAAATGCCCATATGCGTGCATTAAATGTTATATGCTCCCGTCACAATAACTGTCAATCGGGACGAATTCCGGCCCTGATGCAGTTGCGGGGAATTCGCTCTCCTTCGCCCTCTCTCTTTCTATCGCAGGTGTTCAGCCATTTGAGCGTGTCTGACACACATGTCCAGCAGGACATGTGCCGTCACAGCCTCTTTAAAGGTGGATCAGCGCCGAAGTCCGGACTATCAGCTGTTGTAATTGCAGTGTAGTGCGCATCCAATATCCAACTTCTTATTGGCATAAAGTGCACCTACTTGTGCAAGTAAACGATCCTATTTGAGTGTAGTTGACCGAAACATCATGAACAGATAGTTATCACACTATGGCAACATTTCAACTATCTTAGGCTGAATTCTACAAAGCCATACACAATAATTTAGCTAAACCTTGGAAATGAATTTGTGAACAATTAATACGTACTTTTATAAAAAGTTAGTAGTATCAGCTGTTATATTGTATAATCCATTTTGAAGTTCACACAGCAACGTCATCCGTCTTCAGGCATATCGACTACGAGAAGTGAAAAGTATCCTAGTCGTATAACGGCCATAAAATTCATTTGATCAACGTTTAATAAAACCAAGAACCTTACATTTAGAGCAGTTTAAATGGAGCAACTTAATTTTACACCCTGACAAAAATGAAAGCATGTCCGCCTGCAGTAAGCATCGAGAGGTCATATCAACAATGGTTAACAGAATCAAATGCCTTACTGAAGTCTGTACAAACGACATCAGAATGCATTTTATTTTGATCACAAGCGAAGTAAATTCAAGAATGTCAATGGTGGTATAGACCTACATTATAGACATACATAAGTGTTGCCGTTGAGTTGCTACTATTTTTTTTAAATGCTTTAGGTGTTGCGGACAATTTGGAAATACCCCTGTAAATTTTTGCATCAGACTTTGAGACATTTTTATGGAGAGGAGTAATAAAGGAATCCTTCCAAGTAGCTGGGAAAGAACAAGGTTCAACAGACAAAGTAAATAATATAATAAAAGGAGCGGGGAACACCGGAGCCACCCGTTAACACCGACGACGAGGACAACATGCCATGTTCACACCGATGGCACTATCCGCCGCAGAACCCGAGGTGATCGTCATATCCGACGACGAAGATGACGGGGAGCGGCGCGGGGAAGGAGGAGATGTCCAGGGGCATGGCAAGAGGCAGCAGCCACCACCACCCATGGTGACCGCGAGGGCCATCGCGGAGGACCGATGGCAACACACCGTCACCCTGGTATGTGTTTGGGAAGAGGAAGCGGAATTGCCACCAGCAATTCCGGCCCTGATGCAGTTGCGGGGAATTCGCTCTCTTTTTTTGCCCTCTCTCTTTCTAACGTAGGTGTTCAGCCATTTGAGCGTGTCTGACACACATGTCCAGCAGGACGTGGGCCGTTAGTGTGTGAGGAGTATTTCGGGCGCAATATTGTTGTCCATTCTCACACTGACGGCAGACAATGGTTGGCGCCACCAAAGGGCAGTGGAAAATTACCAAAAGTGAACACGCCACCAAAACGATCCCGCTAGCTTGGTACAGTCCTTACAAAAGGCGGCCAACCAAGGCCGCAGCACAACGCGGGGGTCTGTGCGAATATACAAGGGAGTCTGTGCGAACATACAAGCGAGTCTGTGCGAATATACAAGCGAGGTGGTACGAATATATAAGCGAGTGAATGCGAATCGAGCCATGCAAAGTGAAAGTCGGCCGCAATCACAAAGGACAAAGTGCAAGGACACAGTGTGTCGAAGGACTCGAATAGAATACAAGGATCAGCTCAGAGATCACGAAGGACATTGAGGACCTGAAATGGCAGCATGGCAGCTGGAGGAGGTGAGACCAAAGGCAGGCCCGAACTCCGCAAAGCCGGTCCCGAGGCTAGCCACACCCTCCATGGAGTCCGCACCGCCACATCCACCGGAATGGAGCCGGCCAAAATTCATGCGCCAGGCATCATGCCCGGAGGCGAGCCACAGACCCCCAGGCTTACGCTCCAGCGGCAGAGCTCGGCCCCAGAAGGAGAGGCTTGGTGGCAGGAGCTGACACCGTCGGCTTGGCCACCGGGCATCATGGATATGGCCGATGCCCAGCCAGGACCAAGTCGGCGGGGGTCGAGAATCGTGTGGCATGAGGGAGGCCGGTACCATATAAAGACGTCGTTGCGAGGTACTCGGTTTTCCACAACAATTAAAAAAATTAAAAATAAATAAAAATAAAAAAATAAATAAAAAAAAGCAAATATTCTTACTCATTATATTTTCAGCTTTCTGTGAGGATCTATATAGCCATACACGTGTGAGTATGCATGTATATCTATATTTATGATTATAAATATACATATATATGTATGTATATTCATGGATGTGCATGCAAAATGCCCATATGCGTGCATTAAATGTTATATGCCCCCGTCACAATAACTGTCAATCGGGACGAATTCCGGCCCTGATGCAGTTGCGGGGAATTCGCTCTCTTTCGCCCTCTCTCTTTCTAACGTAGGTGTTCAGCCATTTGAGCGTGTCTGACACACATGTCCAGCAGGACGTGGGCCGTTAGTGTGTGAGGAGTATTTCGGGCGCAATATTGTTGTCCATTCTCACACTGACGGCAGACAATGGTTGGCGCCACCAAAGGGCAGTGGAAAATTACCAAAAGTGATCACGCCACCAAAACGATCCCGCTAGCTTGGTACAGTCCTTACAAAAGGCGGCCAACCAAGGCCGCAGCACAACGCGGGGGTCTGTGCGAATATACAAGGGAGTCTGTGTGAACATACAAGCGAGTCTGTGCGAATATACAAGCGAGGTGGTACGAATATATAAGCGAGTGAATGCGAATCGAGCCATGCAAAGTGAAAGTCGGCCGCAATCACAAGGACACGTGAACGCAAGATACAAAGGACAAAGTGCAAGGACACAGTGTGTCGAAGGACTCGAATAGAATACAAGGATCAGCTCAGAGATCACGAAGGACATTGAGGACCTGAAATGGCAGCATGGCAGCTGGAGGAGGTGAGACCAAAGGCAGGCCCGAACTCCGCAAAGCCGGTCCCGAGGCTAGCCACACCCTCCGTGGAGTCCGCACCGCCACATCCACCGGAATGGAGCCGGCCAAAATTCATGCGCCAGGCATCATGCCCGGAGGCGAGCCACAGACCCCCAGGCTTACGCTCCAGCGGCAGAGCTCGGCCCCAGAAGGAGAGGCTTGGTGGCAGGAGCTGCCACCGTCGGCTTGGCCACCGGGCATCATGGATATGGCCGATGCCCAGCCAGGACCAAGTCGGCGGGGGTCGAGAATCGTGTGGCATGAGGGAGGCCGGTACCGTATAAAGACGTCGTTGCGAGGCACTCGGTTTTCCACAACAATTAAAAAAATTAAAAATAAATAAAAATAAATATAATATATATAATATAATATAAATATTCTTACTCATTATATTTTCAGCTTTCTGCGAGGATCTATATACCATACACGTGTGAGTATGCATGTATATCTATATTTATGATTATAAATATACACATATATGTATGTATATTCATGGATGTGCATGCGAAATGCCCATATGCGTGCATTAAATGTTATATGCTCCCGTCACAATAACTGTCAATCGGGACGAATTCCGGCCCTGATGCAGTTGCGGGGAATTCACTCTCTTTCGCCCTCTCTCTTTCTAACGCAGGTGTTCAGCCATTTGAGCGTGTCTGACACACATGTCCAGCAGGACATGTGCCGTTAGTGTGTGAGGAGTATTTCGGGCGCAATATTGTTGTCCATTCTCACACTGACGGCAGACAATGGTTGGCGCCACCAAAGGGCAGTGGAAAATTACAAAAAGTGAACACGCCACCAAAACGATCCCGCTAGCTTGGTACAGTCCTGACAAAAGGCGGCCCAACAAGGCCGCAGCACAAAGGAGCGCCGCAGCACAACGCGGGGGTCTGTGCGAATATACAAGGGAGTCTGTGCGAACATACAAGCGAGTCTGTGCGAATATACAAGCGAGGTGGTACGAATATATAAGCGAGTGAATGCGAATCGAGCCATGCAAAGGGAAAGTCGGCCGCAATCACAAGGACACGTGAACGCAAGATACAAAGGACAAAGTGCAAGGACACAGTGTGTCGAAGGACTCGAATATAATACAAGCATCAGCTCAGGGATCACGAAGAACATTGAGGACCTGAAATTAGGTGCCACGCTCGAATTGTGGCAACAGGCGATATCCGTGAAGAGCCAAGTGAAGCGAGCGAGGCTTAGCCTGTGATTAGCTAGAGAGTGAGACATGCGAATCCTGACTCGCAGGAGTACTAGAGGCAATCCTTGGGGGAACAAGGAAACCGCTAGTCCTGGTGAGCATCAGGTATGCTGTACGGAATCTCCGGTGGGCAGACTGAGATCCTGCACTTGCTTAGCTGGCGGGCGGAGTGCCTGGGGCAGATTCTTGCGCACAGGAGCTCGAATCAAACCTGACCCGGACACCGAGGGATTCCGAGACGCCACTGATGAATAGCAATTAAGTGATCAGAAACTAACCGTGCGATTAGTTACATATATACACATACCCTGTGTTTTTAGTTGTCACAAACGCAATATAAATTTGTTGAATGAGTTGCTAAACTAGTTCGACCTAATCACTCAGCCCTGAAAAACAGAATCACTTATTATTTTGTCCAGATTTTTCTTTCCATCTACAGAAGGAATGAAATTTTTGGTCTTCAGTGGGACTGCAAGCTCCAACATCTAATTCGGATATTTCAGTAGTTAGAGTAATGTTATTTAAAAGTCCGAATTTCTCCCAGAAGTCTATACCAAGATACCCATTTTCCTTAAGTTCAGGGGTATGATAAATAATTCAAGGTCAGCAATACAATCTCGATAACTTATATTCGTATTAAGCTTAGCTACTATCTTACTAACGGTTCCGTTTGCTGTTTGAATTGTTCCTACACACTTGCTATGTGATCGCTTACAGTGTGCAAGTGCCCTTCCATGTTATTAAAACTGCACAGTTTGCCAGTTCGAGCGCGACAAGCGTATTTCGCCGTTAACTTGCTGTTAATCTGTTGGTTAGGCAATACGGGGAATACGTTTACAAACACCTTGACGCCGTATCCATAGTGCGCACGTACAGCGGCACAGCCTCTTTAAAGGTGGATCAGCGCCGAAGTCCGGACTATCAGCTGTTGTAATTGCAGTGTAGTGCGCATCCAATATCCAACTTCTTATTGGCATAAAGTGCACCTACTTGTGCAAGTAAACGATCCTATTTGAGTGTAGTTGACCGAAACATCATGAACAGATAGTTATCACACTATGGCAACATTTCAACTATCTTAGGCTGAATTCTACAAAACCATACACAATAATTTAGTTAAACCTTGGAAATTAATTTGTGAACAATTAATACGTACTTTTATAAAAAGTTAGTAGTATCAGCTATTATATTGTATAATCCGTTTTGAAGTTCACACAGCAACGTCATCCGTCGTCAGGCATATCGACTACGAGAAGTGAAAAGTATCCTAGTCGTATAACGGCCATCAAATTCATTTGATCAACGTTTAATAAAACCAAGAACCTTACACTTAGAGCAGTTTAAATGGAGCAACTTAATTTTACACCCTGACAAAAATGAAAGCAAGTCCGCCTGCAGTAAGCATCGAAAGGTCATATCAACAATGGTTAACAGAATCAAATGCCTTACTGAAGTCTATACAAACGACATCAGAATGCATTTTATTTTGATCACAAGCGAAGTAAATTCAAGAATGTCAATGGTGGTATAGACCTACATTATAGACATACATAAGTGTTGCGGTTGATTTGTTACTATTTTTTTTAAATGCTTTAGGTATTGCGGACAATTTGGAAATACCCCTGTACATTTTTGCATCAGACTTTGAGACATTTTTATGGAGAGGAGTAATAAAGGAATCCTTCCAAGTAGCTGGGAAAGAACAAGGTTCAACAGACAAAGTAAATAATATAATAAAGGTTTCCAAAGAGACTTATAGCAGTATATATACCTGTCGAATACCCAGGTTTGATTGAGTGTAGGTTGGGAAGAAGTAACTTTTCAGTTATCACAGGACCAATATGCAATTAGACCTTTGAACAAGATAAGGATAGGGTAGATTGGGTGAATAGTTCGAAGAGGAATACGTAGATTGAAAATACTCGGCAAACAGATCGGCTGCAGCCTGATCATTCTTTGCTTTTGTATCTTCATAAGAAACGAAGTTCGGCAATGAAGGCGAATTGTGTTTCATATTTATAAAGTTTAGTTATAGTTGTATAACTGCCGAGGATCCTGTACAAATTGCAGCCTCCAGCGAAGAAGGTAATTATTATAACAACGCAAGTTATGAATAGTAAAAGTGGCTTTAGCAAGCAAATGTCGAGAGTGATCAAAAGGGCTATTTGATATCTTAAACTTCTTAAAATACCTAGCCTTCACATTTTTCAAACTGGCTAATTCCCGCGAAGACCAGGGAGGCCTATTAGCCTTCACGGGATTCGTACGGGAAACACAACCATCGAAAAATGAGTTTATGGTTGTATAAAATATTGATATTGCAATATCCATTTTGGTACATGAATTTAATTCTGACCCATCAGTGTCTAATAATAATTGGTTAAGTTTCAAAAAATCTGCTTTATGGAAGCAACGATTCTTACGTGTAGAATCCGTTGCTACAAAATACACAAGAGTTGGCAGCTCTATAATCAAATCGAGCGTAGTATGATGAGGATCTTCAGGAAAAACAAATGGATCACAGCGAGAGATAATACTACAAGTAGGATCTGATACAAAAATTAAATCAAGTAAGCGAGCGTTACAGCTTCGAATATGGTTAACTTGAGACAGTGACAACTCAAGAAGCTCATCAATAAATTCATTTGAATTGAGTGGCACCAATACATTTGGTGGAACGAACCATATAATATCAGGAAGATTAAAGTTACCACATACAATCAAATAGTCTCTATCAGAAAGTATACACGAAATATATTGGATAGCGGATAGATGATTTAAATAGATAGGGACATCTGATTGAGATGAAATATAGGAACATGTGATAAATAATGAAAAAATATTAAGCAGAATCTTAATACTTATAAATTCAATGTCAAGAGAGAATGGTGGTAAGAAATAATCCGACGAAAGATCAGAATCAAACGCAATCAGACAACCACCATCCAAGCGTGATATGCTGATCGCATCTATAAGTGGTGTATTTGTTAGAAAACATTGAATGATCGGAAATATCTGGCTTTAAAAAAATTCGGTAAATACTAGAATATCAAATTCAAAAGAAAGACTGTCAACAAATACATAGTTTAGAAAGACTAACTAAGACCTCTAGCATTCTGATAAGCTAGAGAAAGAGAGGATTTTAAATTATTGGTACAAAATTAGAAGGAGAAACACCAGATGGATATAGAGGCAGTGTAGGAGGAGTCCGAATACATTTTTTATTTGTATACTCCTTTATTACTAAGCCTTTCGGGCAGAAATCTCTTTCATAATTAAATTTAAATTTTTCAACTGCTATCCTCCTTTAATAAAATCTACTGATATATCAGGAGCAAGACGTGAAATAAAAATCTGCTTTCTAGGTGCAAGCGCTATCATAGGAAAAGCTGTAGGATCAGAAGGGAGCACAATAGATCGACTAGGTCTTGGTGCAAATGCCACGAGTTCGCTCTCTTTCGCGCTCTCTCTTTCTAACCATTTATGTGTGTTTGACACACATGTATAGACATGTGCCGTTAGTGTGTGAGGATCCAATATTGCTGTCCATGCTCACACTGACGGCAGACAATAGTTGGCGCCGGCAAAATGGCAATAGAAAATTACAAAAAAAAAATGTCACGCCACCTTGGTACAGTCCCGTCAAAAGGTGGTCAAGAAAGGCCTATTAAAGGAGCGGCGCAGCACAAGACGAGGAGTCTGTGTGAATTTAAAAAACGAGTCGGTCGCAACGAACGAAGTTACCGGGATCAAAAGCCACGCAATAGAGTCTTCGCAACACGTTTGCGTGTAATACAACAAGGACAAAATGCAACGACATAGTGCCGAAGGATTCAATGCTTTTAAAATACAAGGATCTGTTCAAGGATTACAGACATTGAGGTCCTGAAATTAGGTGCGAGGCGTATATCATTGTCACGCTTAAATTGTAGCAACAGGCGAATTCCGATAAAAGCCAAGTGAAACAAGCGAGGCTTGGCCTGTGATTAGCCAAAGAGTGAGACACTCAGGTACTGACTCACAGGGATCAAGGAAACCATTAGTTCTGGTGAGCATCAGGAGTGCTGTACGAAATCTCGGTCAGGCAGGCCGAGATCTTGGACTTGCATAGTGTCTGTAGCAGATTCTTACGGGAAGCTCAGGAGCTCTAGTCTAGGACATCGATGAACTGTGAGACACCATATAACAAACAGTAAATGAACAACTAAAACTCACAGTGAATCAATGGCATAAACAGACGAAACAAAAGGATCGTTACATAATAGAATCCTTAACAGATATCAGGCACACCTTGCTGACGGCTCCCTGCTAGCTCGCCATTTATAGTCTTCAAATAATCCACTTGCGCAACGCTACCTCACTTTGGAATTACCGCAAGCACTCTACAGCCTGGCTAACTCATAGGAAGTGGAGTATCATCCTTATCGGGGCCTAAGTCACCCACCTGAAGAGATCGAGTCGGAGACCTCCATCTAGCACGATGTTGCAGGAGTGTGAAACACTCATCTCACCAACGAAACAAATAAATGCTGCAAGTGGTTGAGTCGCTGCTAGTTATTCAAAAGATTGTAATCCAGCATCGTTGGGTTCGATTCCAGAATTTTTGCTGGACATCCGATCGCCCAGATTCTCTGAAGTTAGAACTAAGGGTGGACATTTTTTGGTGGTCGCAGATTGGCAGACAAGTTCTCGCATCTCATCAAAACTAGCACGAATTGGTCAACAGCGGCAAAATTGTTTCCTCGGGGTATTCACTGCCGCCTCCCGCAATACGCTAAAATGTAGAGACCGTGAGGGAGGAACGTCAGTCGAGGGCTTAGAGTGGTGGTTTCGCTGACTCCATTGGCTCGTAGCTATCACGAAGTTCGTTGAGTTCCTCTTCGAGCGATGCTAGGGCCGATTTCAGTTCCGTATTCTGTGCCGTTAGCTGCTCGTATTCCGCTTCGGCCATCTCTGCTGTTGCTGGCGCCTGGCACGCAGGTCGGTCAGCACCTGTATGACGGCATTGCGATTCTTGAGATTCAGAACATACTTTATGAGCTTGTCACGCAGCTCCTTGTTGCGCAACTCACTCCAGATCCATGCAGTTCTGCTGCAGATCCAACAGCTTCAAATTTGATTCGTGCTCACTCTTGCTGTAGCGATTAGCTTCCCTTCGAGCGTTACAATGCAGGATTGTAGCTGGTGTCGCAGGCATTGCTGCTGCTCCATGTGCTACTCGTGCGCTGCGCTAGTTCCCCTGGCTGTTTGCTGCTGCAGATGCTGCCGCTCGCTGGCATGTTGTTCGACCAGCTGGGATTTCAACTGGTCCAGTTCGAGGACCAGCTCGGATTTCAACTGGTCCAGTTCGAGTTGGTGCGCCTGCTCCCCATCGAGTTGCTTTTCGCCGTAGCCCTGTATTGATACGCTGCAGCTTGTGTGGCATGCAGCTTAGTAATTGTTCATTCCAGCTGCTTTTATTCCTGCTCCGCCTTTGAATCCAGCTTGACCAGATCTACATCATTATCGAACAATGTGCCTACCATATCGGTCAATGTGGACTTGCAATTGTCACCGAAGACGGATGCCTTGACAGTGATGACGCCGAAATCGTTGCCACCTGGAAACTCTACTTGGGGGTCTTCCTTAGATGCGACATGCTCTTCAGCTCAATTGCCTTGTCCACCGTCACCCCATCCTTGGTGATTTCCGGTTCGGTTGTGGGTGCCACTTCACCATCTCCAGCTCCATTTCCTTGTCGGTTTCTATGACATGCGCTTCAGACACCAAACGCTTTTTATCATCAATTGTCAACCGAGCAACTAATGAATCCATGTGCCGGAGGGTGCTCGATATGGACCGCGATTCACGCATTTCAAAATGCCTTTTTAATCTGAGCATCAATGTCACAATGAAATATCAAACCGTTTTAGCGTGTTATAAATATCTTCAACCTTCCTAATAAGACGAAATCTGTGCAGACACACTATTAGCGAACACGAGTGTGTATGAACTCATATTCTTGCTTAACGCTCGCACAAAATTCCAGCCAATTACAGTAAGTTACCGACAACAACAAAATGCACTGAGGAGGAGAGGTTTTTATGTGCTCGGTCGAGCACGAACAGCTGCTTATGTACACGAAAGAATTTCACGAAAGTTCGAGCGAAGGAGCGACACACATTAAACGACGATTAAGTTGCGGATTTCTATTACTGGACTTTTTGTGTTATGCTTTTGGCTGTTCAAATTATGGTAATTTGCAAATTAGATCACTAATGTTTTATTTGTTTGTGTTGTGGTTTATTAAACGCACTTTAATATTTCAATTATTAATGGTTTAGTTCACAACGATACAAGAAAGAATCTCGTCGTGTTTGCTTTATTTTCATTGACACAAAGTTATTTCCATAACGCTATAAAGTTTGTTTGAAAGTAAATAGTTAGACTAGACGCTATAGCTTAGGTCTTTTGGCAACACTTTGATTTGTTTAGTGAAGATTTGAAGCCACCGGTAGACCTTCTCAACAACGAGAGTTACTAAACCGATCGATCAGCAAGAGTTATGCAAAATAACTGATTAGGCTTAACAGCCGGCGGATCAGAGAACGCCATTTATCGAGAGAGAGATAGTGAGAGAGAGAGAGAGAGAGCACTGCACAAAGAGAGCTCTGCACAAAGAGAGCGCTATATAATAAGAGTGCTGCCAATGCTGGCTGCTGCAGCTCAAACTGCACTTAACATAATGTATGTAGATATGTAAATACGACTAACAATGAGCTATTTATATTTAGACATGCAGGGCTCCAATTTCAAGTATGTAAACAATTTATTATCATTTAAAGTTCATGTTGCTAAGAGACTTTTTAGGGCAATGAATATAGGTTTTGGACCAGTTTGTATTTTTAAATTCCAGCAATCTTCCAGTCGCTGTGAGCTTTAAGATCCCTTAAATGTGTTCTACTTATCCGCGTTTCCACTAAGTACTTCATCTTACAGATTACTGGTGATGAAAAATCCAGGATTTTATATGGCTCTCCATATCACAGTGCTCGCTAGTCTTGAGCTCCTTTTTCAAGGCTTCAAACCGAAAGCTATCAAGATCGACCACACGTTCTCAATCTATGACTAATTTTTACTAGAGCTGTGCTACTGTTTGCTCAACATGCCCAATTAAGAAGATTAATTATGCATGTTCTTCATTATTTTAATAATCGCTATCGTTATCGAAACGCACAGTTTTTATTTGAGCTCTTCATATGAGCAGAGTATTCAATTCAAATTATGCTTTCCGCTTCTTATACAATACTGAGATTATTAAAAATTAAAGTAATAGTACTTATATACTGTATTATATTAATTAGAAAGTTACTTCAAGTAATTCAGACTAATTTTATATGTTATATAAGGATACAATATAGACACAAGATACACGTTATATATTATATGACCTATGGCACGTCTATATTTACATATATATATGTATATATAAGGATCCTTAAGGGGAAGGGTGTACTTGATCGCCGTCTCAACCCATCTACATAGGGGGTGGAGCTTGTGCGTGATCGTTAGATTCGTATATATATATGGTTCTACTGATTCGTGGTTGCTTGCTTCTCACCACATGCAGGCCTTAACAATAATCGGCATATCCGTACTCACAAATTCATTGGGTTATTCTATCGCTGTCAGTAGGCCTGATGACGCTGACAATCATTTAAAAGATTTCAAAAGTATTACATAGCATGTTGCAAGCTATGAAAGAGAACACAATCCGATAAGGAACTTATATACAATAAATCTATTTTAAATACTATTTAATTTAAAAAATTACATTAACTATAAATATAAATATAAATACAAATGCCAATAAGTTGTATATGACAAAATCCCTCGGTGCGGCAGGGTGGTGCTCGCCGATGAGGTCGGTACACTGTAGAATATTTTCCTTCGATGCAGCAGCGAGGGTAGCTCGCCGCTGTGGCCAGTTCCAAATATTCCCTCGAAGCAGCAGCAAGATCAGCTCACCGTTGTGGCCAGTGGACAACACAAAATATTCCCTCGATGCAATAGCGAGAGCAGCTCGCCGCTGTGGTCAGTAAACTGCACAATTTTTCTCTCAACTCAGTCACGAGAGGTACCTGCCGCTGGGGCCAATACAAAATATTCCTTCGATGTAGCGAGGAGTGTCGCCATTGACCAGCTCAATATATTCCCTCGATACAACAGCGAGAGGGACTCGCCGCTGGAGCCTATACGCCGTAGCGTTAGTAGGGGCGCACTCATCTGGCCAGCACATTGCACGAAATATTGCCTGGATTTAGCGAGGAGTAGATCACTTTGGTCCGTATGACTGCGATTTGCACGTGTCTTCAGTGGAGCACTGTCCCAAACGGGGCGCTTGAAACCAAATAATATTGATGGCAATGGACACCCGGACTCTTCTGGCACTAAACCTATCTTAAATATTTACTTCTTTTCCAGTTAATTGCGCAATGCGCGCGTATTAAAAAAATTAACGGGGGAATCTGACACGCTTTATTTTATTTTTTCATTCGAATGTTTTATTTCCATTTGTGGAATTTAATATTCATTTTAACAATATTCTAATAACAGGTATTCATTTATTTTAATTTTAGTATATGAGGAATTCATTTTTGTTTTGGAACATCTAATATTTTAATATTGTGGATTATTCGAAAAGTATAACTTTATAAGATGAAATAAATTATATGGTCTAATATAATACAAAATAAGTGCAATAAATTTTAATATTAATTATTTTTACCAAATTATTAACAAAAATGTTTAGGTAATTAGACCTTTTAATTTTATTTATTTTGGTCAGAACAATTCTATAGTTAATATAATAAATTAATTTTTGTCTTACTTATTTTAATTTTTTTGTAAATCCATATTCCAGTTTATTTTATTTACCTATGTAATATATAAATCAATTTCTTCTTTAAATTGAGAGTCTACTTCATTTATTAATCATATACTTATATATATACTATTTCCATACTACGATTATTTAATTGTTATTTTTCTTTTCAAAATATTAATAATATATATTTATTTTATTACTTATATTTGATATACTTATATTTATTTATTTTATTTTTTATTCGAATGTTTTATTTCCATTTGTGGGTTTATTCATTCATTTATTTTCGGCATGCTAAATCGACAGCGACTTTGATAATAAAGTGTTAGCATACTTTTTGGATGTGCTTTAATTTTAATTAACATCTTAAAAGCCCACTCAAAAGTCTTCCGCTCATTGTAAGGGCGATCAAAGTTGAGTGAGTTTTTTTTCTTATCATATAATTTCGGGAGTTTTGCACATTTTACGCTGCTTCACATTTTATGCTGCTTACCAACAATAAAATTTAACTAAAAAGCAAAGTTATGGATGAGGGGTAAATTGATTGTGGTTAAATTTAAAACAAAAATTTTAATGTTAACGAGCGTGTTATTTTTTCTCATTTCTTCACTTATTGTTTCATTTAATATAAATTGTTTGCACCAATTCGACTCAATATTATTAATATTTTAATTTCACTTTAAATGGACTTGATAGTTGTAATATGACGTTTTTTCTTAATTCTTTAATTAAAAATAAAAAAATAATATTCACTACACTATCAACATTTTGTGAGTTATAGTTATGCAAATTGTATGCATATATATCGGGTCGCTTAATGAATCGTCGGACACTCTGTAGAAGTAGGGGAAGCCTCAATCCTATCAATACCACTGTAGTGCAGCGTCGACTGAACAGTGAAGCCGCGCTGGCGATGGCTGTTGGTGATGGAAACTCCACTTGTTTATGCAATAACCTCAGTTCCATGACACAAACATATTTTTTTTTCTTATTCTTTTATTCTCCAGTAGGTAAATTGGTCACGGGTTTTATTATTATATATTACATATATATTTATTTATAATATACATATTTATTATGTTTATAGTTTAGTTTATAGTGTATAGTTTTTTTTCGTTTAACGTGCTTATTTGGCGGCGTCTTGCAAATCATTGTAGCTGATTTCACTTAGGTACACTTTTCGTTCGAAATAGTTTAAAATTGCTTGTTGGAGACGCACTTGCCCACAGCGAATTTTCTGTTGGTGGCTATTATATTATTCGTTCATTTAAAAGAATTACGGGTTAGAGTCGATTTTCATCGCGTCCACGTGTAACTTCGGGCTTTGATGAAGCTTGGGGCTAGTTTAGAGCTGTATCCCTTCGCAAAGTTGGTTTCCTGAAAATTGCGCCTATACACCTCTTGACCGACTTTGAATGACACTTCTCTGGCTCGCAAGTTGTAAGCCTTTTCATTTCAAGCGTGCTGAGACTACATAGAATCTTTTGCCTTACTAAGCAGGAGATCAAAAGAGTCTTCGCGATTAAATTGTAGGCTGCGATCATCTATCATGCCTAGAGTTCGCAATAATTTGTAGATACTGCCGTTTGTGATCATATGCTGACCAAATACCGGTTTGTAAGGGCTAGTGTTAATGGCTAAATAATAGCTTGAGCGAAGTGCACATCTTATGAAACTCAATTTCTCATCCCAGTTACGATGGCTTGGGTCGACATATGTCTGGATGCCTGAAAGAACGCATCGGTTGACTCTCTCTGAAGCATTAGCCTGAGGAGAATAATATGCTGTATACATAGGTATGGAAAATGTTGTATTTGTCTAGCAAGGAGTTGAAAGACTTAGATTTAAACTGAACTCCGTTGTCAGATACTATGGTTTCGGGTATTCCGAAGCAATGGAAGAGGTCTTCTTCCAAATAACGTCTGACAGTATGGTCTAGTACAACAAAAATGCCTATATTTCCAGATATGCTGCGTAGAGAGGGTCCCACAAAACCAACAAATAACTTTAAAAAGAACCGCAGTGGTTGGGCAGTATGTCTCATTTTAGGTTTTAAAGTCTGATTGGGATGCTTCGTGGCCTTACAAACGTCGCAAGCATTTATATAATTTTTTACATCTGTTACCATATTTAGCCAGTAATAAATCCTTCTAAGTCTTTCTAAAGTTTTGTTTATTCCACCATGCGCATGTAAGGGATCATCGTGAGCTGTTTTAAGGGCAGACAATATTAGAGGCTGTGGCACCCAAAGTTTCCAGCATACATCATATGCAACTTTGGAGTCTGCCGCATGCTCGGATCGACGGTAAATAAATTAATTTTCAATCTTTAGGTCTGGCAAAGAAGACTGGGTTGTGCGAATCTTATTCTTTATGGGCTCGTAGGCTGTGGACTTAAATTCTGGCGACTCCAAGTTGAGTATTAAGCACAACAGAAGACAAAACACTTGTGATTATTTAAGGACTCGAATGCCTGTTTAGCTTCCTCAGTCCATTCAAACTTTCGTTTTGACTTGAGAGTATCGGACAATGGAAATGAAATAGAAGCATAATTTCTGATAAATGTATGATACCATCCAGTCATGCCAAGGAACCTACGCACTTGTTTTACTGAGCGTGGGGTTGGAAAGTCCTTTACGGCTGATATTTTGTCTGGATCTGTACTGATAATGACATTGCCAATTACATGTACCAAATGCTTAACTTCGACACGACAACGAACTCATATAAAGGACGCCCAGGAAATGTGAAGGCGGTGTTGTCGCGAGAGGTTCATTCGGGAGGTATTTGCCAAAAGGCATCCTTGAGGTAAAGGCTTGTGATAAACTCTGCTTTCGGCAATCTAATTAAGATACCATCAATTAATGGCATAGGATAAGCATCTTTTACTTCATTAACCTTTCTGCTATCAATGCATATCCTAACTTTTCCGGGGTTTTTTACTAAAACGACTGGGGACGACCAGGATGTGTTTGATTGCTGAATAACTCTGAGTTGTAAAATCCGATGGAGTTCCTCGTCCACCAGCTTCTTAGTAGGAGGTGATACTGCATAGTGATGCTGATTTGTAGGTTAAGCATCGGCTACATCAATTACGTGTGATATTAAGGTTGTCCTACCCAATCCTTTCTTTGAAAATGACGGGAACAACTTTATTAATTCCTGCAGCAATTTTTGTTGCTTTGGAGTCAATTCTCGCATTGTCGGATCATTTAGTGACGAAATATTTAGACTCTGTGTCATTAATTGTAAATATAATAAGTCGAAAACTGTCCAAAAGTCAATTCCAAGGTAAAGCTCTGCAGCTAGAGAAGGAACTAAGTAGAATGTCAAATTCTTAGTCTCTCCGCTGTAAGTTACTTCTGCAAATACTTTGCCAACAGTGTTTTGACCTTTTCCATCAGCAGTCCTTACTTTGGAGTTCATGACCTTATAATATAGATCCCCATGAGGGCAGTTTCTACAACAAGGTTTGTAAGTATCTGGTTTTCCTCAGCCATAAAAAAATACTCTGCGCTCTGCCATACACTCTTGGCATCGGTGAACTTTTTTTTACGCCATTTCAGCAAGACAAATCCACCGCCGAGTCCGAACTAGGTAACGCAAATCCTTCACAGAGTTAGCAGGCTCATATAATATCTCATGCTGAATGTCAGCCAACAGGTTGGCTCTTAAGGGTTCTACCAAAGACTTTCCAGACTGACTGTATATCCGCTAAGGCAGCTATGATCCCATAAAAATCAAATGATTCATTTGATCTTTGCTTACGATGTTTTACTTCGGTTCTTATATTCCTTTCCGTCCGGACATCCTTAAATTGACCACGAAAGGCACGCACAGGTCTGGCCAATAAACTTCCGGGACACTTTTATGGTAGCGCCAGTACCATTCGCTAGCACTCCCATCAAACAAGTTACTGGCATATCTGGTCGTCAACTCGAAATCCAATTTTTGCTTTGTTAAAGTTTCTACGCGATATAAAACATTTTCTATGGACATAGTGGCCTTGGCGGAAAACCTAATTTTCCAATTAGCCATTATCTGACTTATCCGATCTGGACGAATGTCAGAACCTAATCTTCCATTACCAGGTGTTACTGCTGCTGCCGAATGCAACCTATCACCACCAGAATGAAGAGAGTTTTCGAAATAAGGTGCGTGATTGGTAGTGGAAGCATTCCTTGCTGTCGAAGCCCGAGGTCAGTGCCATTGTCGAGGGCAAACGAAGAGATTGCTTCAATTTTTGATTTAGCACTTCAGACAGGCCGCACGTGAGAAGGAGTTACATTCGCTAGGTTAGCAGTTGGACTAACTCTAAGACCTTCGGAAAGGGCTTGGACCAACCTGTTCGTTTGGTTAGCCAAACTGGTAGCAACGAGTCGGGTTTGCTCAACCATCGCCAACCATTACTGTATCGATTCTATGTTTGCTGCATATTTGTTGAGCCCTGTGACAAATTAATATCTTCAGAGTTGCACATTTCACTTGATCGGGATTTGTAACACGTTTCACTTGAGCTCTGGTCTAAAGGGACTGAAATGTTGAGGACCTTCTTGAATTTGATGTAGATGGTCCAGTGGGACTACTATGATTCTCAGTTGAAGCCGAAGTTAGGCGTGTCAAACTGGGCACACCTTCTTATTGCTGGCTTTGGAATTGAAGCACGGTCTATGAAAGTAATGTCCGCAAGAGGTTGCTAATAACTGAACCTGGTAAAGTATTATTTCAGAACAAATGCAACAATGTTTGCCTGTGTTACTAGTTCGAGTCAGATCTTCTGTACTATGAGACAGAACCATGTCGGTAAATGACTTGCGAAAATTTGATTAACTAAATCTAGTCAATCACTATTTAATTTATACATCTAATTTTGATAGAGAAGGAGCAAAGAAAAATTTAAGATATCAAAATTGTTCGTAATCACGATATCGATAATAATATGGGAGTCATGCAACTGACTCTAAACTATAATAGAATTCCCTTTAGTTATGTAATGAGATGCAACAGGAAGGAAATTATAAGGAGATCCAGGAAACCCTATGTCATTTCGCGGCGGATTGCGCTTTGAACGCTGCTTAATCCTCGTCCCGCGAAATTCCTTAAGGTTTCTGAAAGAGATATTAGGCGAAAGGGGAATTCGGTATCTGCATAAAACAGTCGTACCGGGAGTGTTGAACTTATCCAAAGTGAAATTAAAGGGGGTGGCTGCAGCTCAATACTCCGCAAGCCCAATAAACAACCTATAAAACCTTCGGAGTGATAAGTAAACAAGGACTAAAAGGTATAAACTATTATTTGACAACGGAGTTATATCCAATAAAAGTTATAACACATCCAGTAAGTCAAAGTCTATACCCACTAGCTATTGGGATTATAATACTAGTCCATGAAATCTATTGAATTGTCCTGGATCCATAGCATATTGCAATAACAAGGACAACGGGTCAATTAACAAAAGGATGGGAGCTAAGATAATAAGTCGAACGTTAACCTAAACATAATAATATTTGATGATCCCTAAAACAACGACTATTTCATCCTCTATTCAGTGTGCGTTGCATGACTCCCAAAAAAAAAAAAAAATTTAAATATTCATTTTAACAATATTCTAATAACAGGTATTAATTTATTTTTATTTTAGTACACGGGTGATTAATTTTCATTTTGTAACAACTAATTTTTTTGTATTGTACCTTATTCGAAAAATATAACTTTAACTGAGCTCGTTGCACTTAACTAGAAAAAAATACAGTAAGATTAAAGAAATTTTATGGTCTAGGTGCAATAGATTTTAATATGAATTATTTTTGCCAACTTATTATCAATAATGTTTAGGTAATTAGACCTTTTTATTTTATTTATTTTTGGTCAGAAGACAACAAAATTTGGTAGACAATTTCGATAGTTAATATAATAAATTCATTTTTGACTTAACTATTTTCATTTTTATTTATTTTTTTTTTTTTTTTGTATACCCATATTCAAGTTTAGTTTATTTACTTATAACAATTTTTTTTTCCTTTAACTTGTGAATTTAATTTAATTTTTAAATTTATACTTTATATCAAAAATAAAAAAAAATTAAAATTAAATCAAAAAAAAATATCTCGGAACATAAGGAGTATTGGGGCAAAGCCAAATTAGTCATTTATTTAATTTTGTAAATTATTTTCTTATTTCATTTATTGTTTATTTATTTATATATACAGTGTCTCACACCATATTTCTGGCAGTGTCTAGCAAAAATTTTAAAGTGCCACAAAGTTGAAATTTGTTGCATGTTACATCACGTTTGAAAAATAAACTTTAGTTTTTATGAAAATATTAATTAATTAATTAAAATTAGTCAAAAACTGAAAAATGTCCAAAATACATGTCAACACTTATTCCAAACAGTCTTGAAAAAGTAACATATTTTACGTATAAAAACTTAAATAAGGATGTTAATACTTTGTATGATATCCTTTAGCCTTAATAACTTCCATTAACCTATTATTCATGGAAGATTCCAGCTTCCGGGTAGTTTCTGGGCTGATTTTGCGAGATCCTGTTTGCTGGATATCCTGTGATTAATTAATTAATTAAAATTAGTCGAAAACTGAAAACATATCCAAAATACATGTCAAAGTTTATTTGGGACAGTCTTAAAAAAGTAACATATTTTACGTATAAAAACTTAAATAAGGGTGTTAATACTTAGTATGATATCCTTTAGCCTTAACAACTTCCCTTAAGCTGTTATTCATGGAAGATACCAGATTCCGGGTAGTTTCTGGGCTGATTTTGCTCCACTCATCCAGCAGAGCATTCTTGAGATCGGTTCTGTGATTCCTGATGTTATTTTCCATCAGAACACACAAATTTTCAATAACATTTAAATCTGGAGACTGGGCCAGTGGAATTATCATGTGGGGGCAGTTCCAGATAAGCCAAGACTGTACTAATCGGGACTTATGCTTGGTTGGTGTCCTGGTCGTTGGCCTGGTAGAACCGGAAAGTACGTCGGATTTCTAGCTTCTCGGCACTTTGGAGTAAATTTTCCTTTAATATATTGAGGTACACATTCTTGTCCATTGTTGTTTCAGTGGACACCAAATTTCGGACGCCGGCTGCCGAGATACATGCCCATACCAGGACACTTCCTCCGCCGTGCTTGACTCCTGCCCTTAGGTTTTTGGGACTCAACTCAGTATTGAACTGTCGCCAGACATAATTCCGTCCGTACGAGCCGAAAATGTTGAATTTGGGCTCATATGCAAATATGACTGTGTTCCAGAACTCCAAATCCTTGTCCAAGTGGGTTTTGGCGAACGTCATTCTAGTTCCTTTATTTTTTGCGCTGATAAAGGGCGTCTTCCGTGGTACTCGGGCATGAAAGTCATGGTTGCGCAGAACCTGGCGCACAGTTTCCACACTGCACTTTTCCCCCATTTCATCCTCCACCTGTTGAGTTAGTTTTGGAGCCGATAGCTTGGGATTTTCCCTTATTTTCCTGATGATCCCCCGCTCTTCCTGTTCGGTGAAAATCTTGTTTGGTGCAATTCTGCCCTTGTCCTCTATCCGATTTTCGTCGACGAAGCGCCGAATGATGTAATATACAGTTGACTTGCTTAGATTGACCATTTCAGCGATGTGAATATCCGATCTTGAAGTGTTCCAGGATGAGATTCCGCTGTTCAATGGTAGTCCGTTTGCCCATAGTCCTTGTTGGCTGATTGCACCCAGGATGCAGGATATAACTAATCTGACTACGAAGGATTGGTCTACTTATACCAAAAATAATCAACCTGACGTAAAAAATCCGGGTTTTATGGCACCCAGGGGTCCATAATGCCACTGTTGGAAATAAGAAGTGACCATAAATTAAGGTACTTTTTACATAACCTGACCTAGCGGGTGGGAAACCCCAGTTTATTGGGGTCAATTTTATTAATTTTGGTGGTTAATATATGTACCTGCCATCGGTCTTTGGAATTTTTGAAAAATAATGTATAATTAGATTATGGCACGCATTTAAAATTTTTACTAGACACTGCGTGAAATAAGGTGTGATACACTGTATGTACATATGTATATACTACTTCAATATTATGATTATATATTTATTATTTTTCTTTTCATAATATTAATAATAATATGTATTTATTTTATTATTTATATTTTATTTACTTTATATATTTATTTATTTATTTATCTTTTTTATTTGAATGTTTCATTTCCATTTCTGTGTTTATACATTCATTTATTTTCGACAGGGTAATTCGGCAGTGACTTCGATAATAAAGTGGCAGCATACTTTTGGACTGTGCGTTAATTTTAATTAGCATCTTAAAAGCCCACTCAAAAGTCTTCCGCTCATTGCAAGGACGATCAAAGTTGAGCGAGTTTTTTTTTCCTTTTCTTATCTCTGATGTCTCTATAATCTGATTGGCTTGAGGGGTAAATTGATTGCGATTAATTGTAAAACAAAAAATGTTTATGTTACCGAGTGTTGTAATTTTTTTTATTCACTTATTGTTTCATTTAATATAATTTGTTTGCACCAATGTAACTCCATATTATTTATATTTTGATTTCACTTTATATGGACTTGATAGTTTTAATATGGGGTTTTCTGTTAATTATTTAATTAAAAATATAAAAAAAAATGCACTACAGTATCAAAAATGAGTTATAGTTATGCAAATTGTATGCATATATATCGGGTAGCTGGATGAATCGTCCGGCACTCTTTAGACGTAGGGGATGCCTCAATCCTCTCCATCCCACTGCGGTGCAGCGTTGACTGTACATTGGAGCCGATCTGGCGACGTAGTCATGCAGTCGGCTGAAGCTTTATCATTGTAGCTGATTTCACTTATGTACGTTTTCCGCTCGAAATAATTTATAATTGTTTATTGGAGACGCACTTGCCCACGGAGAATTTTCTGTTGGTGGCTATTATATTATTCGTTCATTAAAAGAATTGCAAGTTAGAGTCGATTTTCATCGCGTCCACGAATAACTTTTTTCCATATCCACGAGACAAAAAAAAATCAAAGTCGATGGGACTCGCACGACCATCCCTTCGGCAGATAAAAACGCAAAAGAGGTGATCAGAACACATATTAATCAACTTACCAAAAAGGGCTCGACATTGTACTACTTTATCTAATAGCGGGCGTCGGCAAAAGCTCGGCTTGGTATTAACGAAACCAAAGCATAAACTTAGGCATACAATTTTATTAACTTAGGCAAGCGCACTACAATAGTATTGTTGGGTTTTAAAGCGGCAAAAGTGATGCACTTGGTTTGGCGGTTAGACCAAGAAGAACTTTTATTGAATGTATTCTTAAGTTGGGGTATCGAGTGCAGTATCGATATCGCTGTTATTAACATTAGTAATCGGAATGATTTATTGATCTTTTACATATTTTCAACACTACCCCTCAATACACATTATTGACAATTAATTTGATACCAAGTAATCTGTTACAATTTTCATGTTTTGACTTGGTTAAATTCTTAGTTAAGATATCTGCCGAATATCTATATGCTTGCTTCTTGCATGGTAAACTGGATTTTTATCTAAGTTCATAGCGCTCAAATTATCGCCATGAATTACAATGCTTTTCATATTTCTGTATATGTTCATTTCGTTACATAATTTCCGAATATAAACAGATTCTTTAGTTGCTTCCGATAGGCCCATATATTCGGCTTCAGTACTACTTAGTGCTACTGACGACTGCTTCCTGCTTTCCCATGAGAATGCGCTACCTCCAAAAACGCATGCGTATCCAGTATAAGACTTTCGGTCTGTGTTATCTCCACCCCAGCCCGCATCAACGTAGCCTTTGATGGGATTTCCAGTTTTAGCATATGTTATGCCCATTGAAGACTCGTCCTCAGATATCGAGCACTTGCTTTGCTGCTGCCCAGTGCTCTTGGCGGGGATCCGTATTCCGTTGGGACAGCTTACATACTGAATGTAAAGTGTCAGGTCTGGATGTAACTGACAGATACATTAATGATCCGATCAGTGTCTGGCACTCTGCCTGGTTGACCGTTTTGCATTATTGGCTCTGACATTTGGTGGTGTACTCGGACGCCAACGGTATTGATGCTGGCTGACACGCTTCCATGCCAAATTTCTTAAGCAGCTGCAACACATGCTGCTGCTGGGTGATCGTTATCGCCCATGTTATGCCTTTCTTATTGATTTCCATACCAAGGAAATGATGTATAGGGCCCTTGTCAACCACCTGGAAAATTCGAGATATACTTTTTTTATACTGGCCAACTCACCGATATCTGATGAATCATATCATCATATCATCCACATATACTGCGATTAAGTTTATGTGGTTTTGTGTGTGCTTAGTATATACACACAGCTCGCTTGGACAGACCGAAAAACCAATTTTTGTCATCTTCTCGTTCAGGTTCTTGTTCCACATCCGTCCAGACTGTTTTAGCCCATATAAGGACTGTCGATGTTTAAGAACAGACCCTCCTTGTTCTTCAAACATACGGGGTTGCTTCATGCAAACAGCCTTCTGCAATTCTCCGTTTAGATATGCCGTGGATACATCAAGTTGGTGCACATGTAGCTCCAGTTCAGCTGCTATGGTCAACACCATCCTTATTGTCGCATACCGCACTACTGGCGAAAACGTTTCGTCCTAGTTCACTCCGTGTTGCTGGCTGCAGCCCTTTGCCACTAGCCTAGCCTTGTATCGTTCTATGGTACCATTTGTGTCACGTTTTAGTGCATAGACCCATCTGCATCCAATCGCCTTATGATTGGATGGTAGTTCGGCTGGTTCCCAAGTTCCATTCACTTTCAGTGCTCCGAATTCCTGTGCCATGGCCTTTTGCCATTCGATCGCTTGTGGACTTTCAAATGCTTCTTCCACAGTTTCTGGTGTTATGATGTCATCACTGCTCAGCAGATTCAGCTTGTGCCGCTCGTCGTCTGGTCTTCGCCATCCGTGCCCACTTCTTACTTGTCGGTTACTTTTCTTGCTGATATCTCTTTTATTGGTATCGGTGTTACCGTTATCTTCGCCGGTGCCTCTGCTGCTGGCTCTGTTGCTGGCTCTGCTGCTGTCTTTGCTTCTGCTTCTATTGGACTGCACTTCTGTAATTACGTTGTTGCAATTAAAATCGGGTAACGTGGGTAAATCAACTGCACTTGATTCTACTGTTGACTCAACAAAATATAAATCACGGCTTACGATAATTTTACTACTGGCTCTGTTGTAGAGGCGATATGCTTTAGCTTGACCTGCAAATCCAACCAGTATGTATTCTATACCCTTCGGTCTAAATATCCGATTCTGTGTCTTGTCCAACGCTATCGCCAAGCACCCAAATGTACGAAGGTGGTCAACTGATGGCTTTCGCCTTGCCCATAACTCATATGGCGTACTCTGGAGCACAGCTTTTGTAGTCGATCTATTCCGTAGATAAGCTGCCATATGAACAGCTTCTGCTCAGAAGCATTCTTTAAGTTTGGCCTCTAGCAGCATATATCGCGCCATCTCCACGAGGGTGCGATTCATCCTTTCTGCAACTCCATTTTGCTGGGGTGTGTGAGGCACACTCAATTGGCGGACGATCCCATTTTATTTCAGAAATATGGCAAACTCGTTGTTTACATATTCTCTGCCATTGTCACTGCGAAGTACTTTGATCGGTTTTCCCGTTTGGTATTCCACCATGTTCTTATAGTTCTTAAACACATTTAGAACTTCTGATTTATTTTTGATAAAATATACGTGAACATATCGCAATTTGCCATCAATCTTGGTAACAAAGTTACGGTATCCTCCGTTTGAGCATATGTTTATAGGGCCGCAAACATCACTATGTATGAGGTTTAACACATCCTCATTTTTGCTGACCGACATATTAAATGGCTTCGCGCGACACTTACTCAGTAGGCATATTTTACAGTCAAAATCGCATGTGCTATTGAAGTTCACTCCACGCACCAATTTCATATTATTTAACTCATGAGGGTGTGCATGTTCAGATATCAATATCTCTTATGCCATTTTGTAATGTCCCCACTGCCACTTTTGCCATTTCCACTGAGGAACACTGCATTTATTGTTTTGGTTATTTCACACAGAAATAAATTGATTCTACGGTTTTCGTCACATACACACGCACAACTGTTACATTGCAGCCTCCTTTTACTGCTCTACTCACCGAAATAAAGTTGCATTGTAATTGTTGTATTTAAAGACCGTTTGTAAGTTTTACTGTTGACGATTCCGTTTTAATCATGACGACTCCTCGTTCGAATACTTCTAGTGACTTTTCACCATCAAGTGTGACTGTATCAGCGAATTGTTCAAACGAATTAAACATATTTTGATTTGCGCACATATGAACTGTGGCGCCACTATCTAAGCACCACGCTGACTTATTAAGCAGTCGTTCACTGTTTTGTTCACTTAGCAACGTTAAGAATGATTTTTCGTATCTTCCTTTTACATTTTCTTCGTTCGCCTTGAACCTACATTCTACAGAAATGTGGCCAATTTTACCTCAATTGTAACATTTTATTGCATTGTCTTCGTTCAAACTTTCTATATGTGCTTTGTTCTTACGTCTATCGCACTCTTCGATCAATTTAACCTTCAAAGTACTAAACTTTGGTAATTCATCATGTGATTCCAATGCTACAACCAAATTTTCATATGATTTGGGCAAACTTGCCAAGAGTAAAATAATATATATTTCCTCTTGCAGCACAATGCCAATCTCTATTAACTGCTCCACCGTATTCACAAAATTTGCTATATACATTTGCATGTTCTCATTCTTGTTCATCCGCATGAAGAGTAATCTCTTGAACAATGTGAGCTTTCTCACTGGACCGGTGGGCTGATGCACTGCCTTTAGGGTTATCCACGCACTCGACGCCGAATCACATTTCTTAATGTTACCAATCTCAGAACCTCTTATTGAGAGAGTAATCACCGCTAAAGCCTTTTCGTTTTTGACATCCACTGACTATATTAACTCATCCTGTCTGAACTTGGGCATTTCATAGCTCCCGAAGTGACGGACCATAGCTCCTGGTGAAGTAGCATACTTTTCATTTGGACACACCACGAATCATAATTTTTTCGTCTAACTTGTACAGCTCACTCATTTTTCACTCGTACTTGTTCTCACACGGAAAACTTTAGTTGGTAATGCACACAGCTATAGAAATTATGCAATTGTAATGCAAATTTCACTATATCTTAAACGCGGCTTTTTAACATAAACTTAGTTTCATTAAACTTTTTCTTTATGCCTGGGCCCATAACCTGTTGGGTTTCAAAGCGGCAAAAGTGATGCACCTGGTCTGGTGGTTGGACTAAGAAGAAGTTTTATTCAATGTATTCTTAAGTTGGAGTATCGAGCGTAGTATCGATATCCTTGTTGTTAAAATTAGTAATCGGAATGTTGTATTGATCTTGTACATATTTTCAACAAGTATATCTGTTTGTTATTTGCAGCCGGCTCCAACTCCAAATAGCACAGATTCAGCTCCTTCTTGGCAACGCGACTTATGATAGTTTGGACATCACGCACTGCGTGCCCAAGTCTGGCCAGTTCATCTCTGATGCGATCAATATTCTGCATGGATGGATGCAGTCCCCTGATCACCACGCGGAAACCTCTATCCTCCTTTAATTGATACGAATGAATCGGGATTCGCTTATCCGTAAACAATCTCTATATTGCCTTTAAGGCTTGTAATAAACTCTGCTTTCGGCAATCTACTTAAGATCCCATAAATTAATGGCATAGGATACGCATCTTTTACGGTTACTTCATTAACCTTTCTGCGATCAATGCACAGCCTAACTTTTCCGGGTTTTTTCACTAAAACGACTAGGGACGACCAGGAGCTGTTTGATTCCTGAATAACTCCGAGTTGTAAAATCCGATCGAGTTCCTCGTATATCAACTTCTCAGTAGCAGGCGATACTGCATAGTGACGCTGTCTTATAGGTTTAGCGTCAGCTACATCAATTACGTGTGATATTAAGGTTGTCCTACCCAATCCTTTCTTTGAAAATGACGAGAACAACTTTATTGATTCCTGCAGCAATTTTTGTTGTTTTGAGTCAATTCTCGCATTGTCGGATCATTTAGTGACGAAATATTTAGACTTTGTGTCATTAAGTGTAAAGGTAATAAGTCGCAAACTGTCCAAAAGTCAATTCCAAGGTAAAGTTCTGCAGCTAGAGAAGGAACTAAATAGAATGTGAAATTCTTAGTCTCTCCCCTGCAAGTTACTTCTGCAAATACTTTGCCAACAATTTTTTGACCTTTTCCATCAGCCGTTCTTACTTTCGAGTTCATTGCCTTATAATTTAGATCCCCATGAAGGAGTTCAGAAGCGAAAGCACCCCCGATACAGCTGACCGAAGCCCCAGTGTCCATAAGTCCTAACACGGTTTTACCAAGCAGCACTACCTGGGCATGAGGGCGTAAATCATTAGGTGGCTATTATTGAAGCTAACAGCAATACGACGTTTAGAACGGGTGTTTGGTCTGTCCAGTAAGTCAACCTAATTGTTTGAAAGTAAGTCTGGTTGAATTGATTGACATGAGGCTGGAAACGACAAGGTTAATCGGTATTGGTCGCTTTGTTGACCAACTGTTTGCGTACTTCCCTCTGCGGTGTACGGGCGTGATAGTTCTTTGAAACGCTCGCGCTGCAGTTTCTACAACTAGGTTTGTAGGTATCTGCTTTTCCGCAGCCATAGCAAAATACTCTACGCTCTGCCATACACTCTTGGTATCGGTGACCTTTTTCCGCGCAATTCCAGCATGACAAATCTACCGCCGATAAGTCATACTCAATATCGGATGCAGTTTCCTTGTACGATACCAGCTCATATTGGGTTTCGGAAATGGCATTCACCAGTCGTCGAGGAACAACTGATTGCTTTGCTTTTAGGTGACGGTAATCCTTCACAAAGTTAGCAGGCTCATATAATATCTCATCCTGAATGTCAGCCAAAAGGTTGTATCTTAATGTTTCTACCAAAGACTTTTCGGACATCGGCTTGGACAGTTTATCAGCTAAAGCAGCTATGATCCCATAAAAATGATTCATTTGATCTTTGCTTACGATATGCTATTTCGGTTCTTATACCCCTATCCCTCCGGTCATCCTTAAATTAGCCACGAAGGGCAACGCACAGGCCAATAAACTTCCGGGACACTTTTATGGTAGCACTAGTACCATTCGCTAGCGGTCTCATCAAACAAGTTACTAACATATCTGGCATTCAACTCGAAATTGCCATCCAATGTTTGCTTTGTTAAAGCTTCTACGCGATATAAAAAATCGTCTATGGACATAGTGGCCTTGCCGGTAAACCTAATTTTCCAATTAGCCATTATCTGACTTTTCCGATCTGGACGAATGTCAGAACCTAATATTCCATTAACAGGTGTTACTGCTGCTGCCGAATGCGACATATCACCACCAGAATGGAGAGAGTTTTCGAAATGTGGTGCCGGATTGGTTGTAGAAGCATTCCTTGTTGTCTGGTTTTGAGGGAAGCCTGAGGTCGATGCCATTGTATAGGGCAAACGAAGAGATTGCTATATTGTTTGATTTGGTACTTCAGACAGAGGTCGTACGTGAGAAGGAGTTACATTCACTAGGTTGGCAGTTGGACTAACTCTAAGACCTTCTGAAAGGGCTTGGACCAACCTGTTCGCTTGGTCGGCCAATCTGGTAGCAATGAGTTGGGTTTGCTCAACCATAGCCACTCTTATAGTTTCGGCTATCGATTGTTGTATCGATTCCATGTTTGGTACCTCTTGCTGCATAGTTGTTGAGACCTGTGACAAATTAAGATCTTCAGAGTTGTGCATTTCGACTTGACCGGGCTTGGAAAAACGTTTTGCTTGAACTCTGGTCTGAAGGGACTGAAATGTTGAGAACCTTCTTGAATTTGACGTAGAGGGTCCAGCGGGACTAAGATTCTCAGTTGAAGCCGAAATTAGACGAGTCAGGCTCTGATTGCAAACTGGGCACACCTTCTTCTTGGCGGCTTTGGAATTGAAGCACGGTCTATGAAAGGAATGTCCGCAAGAGGAAAACTATTATTTCAGAACAAATACAACAATGTTTGCCTGTGTTACTAATTCGAGTCAGATCTTCTGAGACAGAACAATTTCGGTAAATGACTTGCGAAATTTTCATGAACTAAATCTAGTTAATCACTATTTAATTTATACATTTAATATTAATAGAGAAGGAGCAAAAGAAAATTTAAGATAATAAAATAAAATAATAAATAAAATAATAGGTGCAACAGGGAGGAAGTTATAAGGAGAACCAGGAACTATATGTCGTTTCGCGGCGGATTGCGCTTAGAAATCTGCTTAATGCTCGTCCAGCGAAATTCCTTAAGGTTTCTGAAAGGGATATTAGGCAAAAGGGGAATTCGGTATCTGCATAAAACAGTCGTACCGGTAGGGTTGAACTTATCCAAAGTGAAACTGAAGGGGATGGCTGCAGATCAATACTCCACAAATCCAATAAACAACCTGTAAAACCTTCGGAGTAATAAATAAACAAGGATTAAAAGGTATAAACTATTATTTGACAGCGGAGTTATATCCAATAAAAGTTATAACACATCCAGTAAGTCGAGGTCTATACTCAGTAGTTATTGGGATTATAATACTAGGCCATGAAATCAAATGAATTGTCCTGGATCCATAGCATATTCCAATAACAATGACAAGGGGTTAATTAAGAGGAGGGTGGGAGGTAAGATAATATGTCGAACTTTAAGTGTCAGGTGTTTTGACTCTAGTTTTTTAATTGAAGTTCGTTCCGTTTGGTTCAGGCCGGTTCGAAGCAGTCGAGCCATTTGGGCCTTTTCTGGCCTTTTCGGGCCTTTTCGAGCCTTTTCGGGCCCACGTTGGGCGCCATTTAAATTAATATTAATGTAGCATTTAACCTGGCATTTGGCGAGCAGATGTTAATGTAGCCTACAAGAAGTGGTGCACGCGCTGGTTCCGGCTGTATGATCGGTAAAGTTAAAGTTTCTTGCGGTACGTGCTCGCTGTGCATAATACTAATTAAAAGATATTGCATGCGGTTCAGTTCGAACAAATTACTGGGATTGGGGAAGAGAGGGAAAGGGAATAGGTCCAATCTCATAAATAACTAAAACAACGACTACTTATTTCAACCTCTATTCAGTGTGCGTTGCATGACTCCCAAAAGAATCAAAAAATTAAATATTAATTTTTAACATCATTCTAATAACAGGTATTCATTTATTTTAATTTTAGTATACGGGTGATTCATTTTCATTTTGTAACATCTAATTTTCTTGTATTGTACATTACTCGAAAAATATAAATTTAAATGAGCTCGTTGCACTTAACTAGAAAAAAAATACTGTAAGATTAAAGAAATTTTATGGTTTAACATAATGCAAAATAAGTGCAATAGATTTTAAAATGAATTATTTTTACCAGCTTATTATCAATAACATAACAGGAACTGGACCATAAGGAGAATTGGGGCGAAACCAAATTATTCATTTATTTAATTTTGTAAATTATTTTCTTATTTCATTTATTATTTATCTATTTATATATATGTATATACTATTTCAACATTATGATTATTTATTTACTATTTTTCTTTTCATTATATTAATACTAATATATATTTAGTTTATTATTTATATTTTATTTACTTTATATATTTATTTATTTATTTATATATTTTTTTATTTGAATGTTTCATTTCCATTTCTGTGTTTATTCATTCATATATTTTCGACAGGCTAATACGGCAGCGACCTCGATAATAAAGTGGCAGCATACTTTTGGGCTGTGCTTTAATTTTAATTAGCATCTTAAAAGCCCACTCAAATGTCTTCCGCTCATTGCAAGGGCGATCAAAGTTCAGTGAGTTTTTTTTTCTCTTTTCTTATCTATGATGTCTCTCTAATCAGAGAGTTTTGCACGTGCAATTTTACACTGCTTCACATTTTAACACACTTTAAAATCGAAATATTATTGCTGCCTACCAACAATAAAATTTAATTAAAAAAAATTATTGATCAGATGCTCTTACTTGATTATCCTCCACATCCAAAAGATCTCTTGTAGACGGGGCATCTGATTGGCTTGAGGGGTAAATTGATTGCGATTAATTGTAAAACAAATAATTTTTATGTTTGCGAGTGTTGTAATTTTTTTTCTTCACTTATTGTTTCGTTTAATATAATTTGTTTGCACCAATTTAACTCCATATTATTCATATTTTGATTTCACTTTATATGGACTTGATAGTTTTAATATGGGGTTTTCTCTTAATTATTTGAATTAAGACATATAAAACCATATTCACTACACTATCAAAAATGAATTATAGTTATGCAATTTGTATGCATATATATCGGGTCGCTGGATGAATCGTCCGGCACTCTGTAGACGTAGGGGACGCCTCAATCCTCTCCATCCCACTGTGGTGCAGCGGTGACTGTACAGTAGGAGCCGAGCTGGAGACGAGTGTAGGCGTTGGAAAACTCCACTAGGTCGTGCAATCGGCTGAAGCCTCAGTTCCGTAACAAACATAATTTGTTTCTTCTTCTTTTATTCTCCAGTAGGTAATTTGGTCACGGGTTTTATTATATATATATATATATATATATATACATATATAAATTATATATATATATATATATATATATATATAAATTTATAATATATTTATTATATTTATTTCAGAGGTATAGTTTGTTTTTTTTTTGGTTTAACGTGCTTATCTGGCGGCGGCTTGCAAATCATTGTAGCTGATTTCACTTATGTACATTTTCCGATTTTCATCGCATCCACGTGTAACTTTTTTCCATATCCACGAGGCAAAAAAAAAATCAAAGTCGATGGGACTCGCACGACCATCCCTTCCGGCAAACAAAAACCCAAGAGACGTGATTAGAACAATTTTTAATCGGCTTACCAAAAAGGGCTCGACATTGTACTACTTTATCTAATAGAGAGCGTCGGCCAGAAGTTCGGCTTGGTATTAAAAAAAACAAAAGCATCAACTCTTAGGCATATCAATTTTATTAATTTAGGCAAGCGCACTACATTTTGCTACCCCACTAATATCACGCTTGGGGTGGAACACAACGAGCAGGATTCACGCTTGCAGACGATAGAATCATTGCTTAATATCTTTTGCATGAAATTTGCCAATAAGTCTTCCTTGAGAATCATCCAACTCGTAATAATAATTACCAGCGTTCCTACGAATTCGGGCTTTGATGAAGCTTGGGGCTAGTTTAGAGCTGTATCCATTCGCAAAGTTGCTTTGCTGAAATTTCTTGACCGACTTTGAATGACACTTCTCTGGCTCGCAAGTTGTAAGCCTTTTCATTTCGTGCGTGCTGAGATTGCATCGAATCTTTTGCCTTACCACGCTGGAGATCAAAAGAGTCTTCTCGATTAAATTGTAGGCTGCGATCATCTAGCATGCCTAGAGTTCGCAATAATTTGTAGCTACTGCCGTTTGTGACCATATGCTGACCAAATGCCAATTTTTAAGGGCTTGTGTTAATGCCTAAATGAAAGCTTGAGCGAAGTGCACAGCTTATGAAACTCAATTTCTCATCCCAGTTACGATGGCTTGGGTCCACATATGCCATGATGGCTGAAAGAACGGATCGGTTGACTCTCTATGAATCATTAGCCTGGGGAGAATAATATGCTGTATAGGGGTCATGAGCCATTTTAAAGATGCATGATCCGTGATCACAGTAAACTCTTCACCTTCTATATAGGCCCTACATTTTTTTTCTCGGTGACCGTATACTGCCTTTGGCATCGCTTAAGTTTCCTTGACATAAATGCAATCGGCACATCGTCACCCTCACTATTGGTCTGCATCAACACAGCTCCAACTCCAGTGTGACTACCGTCACAATGTATTGAAAAAGGTTCAGCAAAGTTTGGGGTATGCAATACCGGAGCCGAACACATATGATTCTTTAAGGACTCGAATGCCTGTTGAGCTTCAAACTTCATTCAAACTTCCGTTTTGCCTTGAGAGTATCGGAAAATGGGGATGAAATTGAAGCATAATTTCTGATAAATTTATGATACCATCCAGTCATGCCAAAGAACCTGCGAACTTGTTTTACTGAGCGTGGAATTGGAAAGTCCTTAACGGATGATATTTTGTCTGGATACTGATAATGCCATTGCCAATTACATGTCCCAAATACTTAACTTCCCGTCGGCAAAATTTACTTTTTTCGACGTTAAGGGTAAGATTAGCACGAGATAAATGTGAGGCAACTATCGACAGGACTTCGAGATGGCGATCGAAGGAATCTAAAATAATGAGTAAGTCGTCTAGCTAAATAAAGACTTCGTTACGCAAATGCGCTGGAACTATTTTATACATTAGTCTGTACATAGACTGAGGAGCATTAGTGAGCCCAAAAGGCATGACAACGAACTCATATAAAGGACGCCCAGGAACTGTGAAGGTGGTCTTGTCGCGAGAGTTTGCGTCGAGAGGTATTTGCCAAAAAGCATCCTTAAGGTCAAGGCGTGTAATAAACTCTGCTTTCGGCAATCTACTTAAGATCCCATAAATTAATGGCATAGGATATGCATCTTTTACGGCTACTTCATTAACCTTTCTACGATCAATGCATAACCTAACTTCTCCGGGCTTTTTCACTAAAACGACTAGGGACGACCAGGAGCTGTTTGATTCCTGAATAACTCCGAGTTGTAAAATCCGATCGAGTTCCTCGTATATCACCTTCTCAGTAGCAGGCGATACTGCATAGTGACGCTGTTTTATAGGTTTAGTGTCGACGCTGTTTTATAGGTTTAGCGTCGGGTACATCAATTACGTGTGATATTAAGGTTGTCCTACCCAATCCTTTCTTTGAAAATGACGGGAACAACTTTATTGATTCCAGCAGCAATTTTTGTTGTTTTGGAGTCAATTCTCGCATTGTCGGATCATTTAGTGTCGAAATATTTAGACTTTGTGTCATTAAGTGTAAAGGTAATAAGTCGAAAAGTGTCCAAAAATCAATTCCAAGGTAAAGTTCTGCAGCAGAGAAGGAACTAAATAGAATGTGAAATTCTTAGTCTCTCTCCAGTAAGTTACTTCTGCAAATACTTTGCCAACAATGTTTTGACCTTTTCCATCAGCCGTTCTTACTTTCGAGTTCATTGCCTTATAATTTAGATCCCCATGAAGGAGCTGACCGAAGCCCCAGTGTCCATAAGTCCTAACACGGTTTTACCAAGCAGCACTACCTGGATATGAGGGCGTAAATCATTAGGTGTGGCTATTATTGAAGCTAACAGCAATTTTTTTCTATTCGACATACATTTTTAAAATCATTTCTACGACGTTTAGAATTGGTGTTTGGTCTGTCCGGTAAGTCAACATAATTGTTTGAAAGTAAGTCTGGTTGAATGGATTGACAAGAGGCTGGAAACGACAAGGTTAGTCGGTATTGGTCACTTTGTTGACTAACTGTTTGCGTACACCCCTCTGCGGGCGTGAACGTTTTTTGAAACGCTTGCACTGCAGTTTCTACAACTAGGTTTGTAAATATCTGCTTTTCCGCAGCCATAACAAAATACTCTACGCTCTGCCATACACTCTTTGTAACGGTGACCTTTTTCCGCGCAATTCCAGCATGACAAATCAACCGCCGACAAGTCATACTGAATACCGGATGCAGTTTCCTCGTGCGCCAGTACCATTCGCTAGCACTCTCATCAAACAAGTTACTAGCAAATCTGGCATTCAACTCGAAATTGCCATCCAATGTTTGCTTTGTTAAAGCTTCTACGCGATATAAAAAATCTTCTATGGACATAGTGGCCTTACCGGTAAACCTAATTTTCCAATTAGCCATTATCTGACTTATCCGATCTGGATAATCTTCCATTAACAGGTGTTACTGCTGCTGCCGAATGCGAATGTGGTGCCGGATTGGTTGTAGAAGCATTCCTTGCTGTTTGGTTTTGAGCGAAGCCTGAGGTCGATGCCATTGTATAGGGCAAACGAAGAGATTGTTCTATTGTTTGATTTTGTACTTCAGACAGAGGCCGTACGTGAGAAGGAGTTACATTCACTAGGTTGGCAATTGGACTAACTCTAAGACCTTCTGAAAGGGCTTGGACCAACCTGTTCGTTTGGTCGGCCAAACTGGTAGCAATGAGTTGGGTTTGCTCAACCGTAGCCACTCTTATAGTTTCGGCTATCGATTGTTGTATCGATTCCATGTTTGGTACCTCTTGCTGCATAGTTGTTGAGACCTGTGACAAATTAAGATCTTCAGAGTTGTGCATTTCGACTTGACCGGGCTTGGAAAAACGTTTTGCTTGAACTCTAGTCTGAAGGGACTGAAATGTTGAGGGCCTTCTTGAATTTGACGTAGAGGGTCCAGTAGGACTAAGATTCTCTGTTGAAGCCGAAGTTAGGCGTGAGACAAAACCATCTCGGTAAATGACTTGGGAAGATTTGATTAATTAAATCTAGTCAATCACTATTTAATTTATACATTTAATTTTGATAGAGAAACGGCAAAAGAAAATTCAAGATAACAAAATTGTTTGTAATCACGATATCCATAATAATATGGGAGTCATGCAACTGACTGTAAACTATAATAGAATTCCCTTTAGTTATATAATGAGATGCAACGGGAAGGAAATTATGAGCGGAACCAGGAAACAATATGTCATTTCGCGGCGAATTGCGCTTTGAAATCTGCTTGATCCTCGTCCAGCGAAATTCCTTAATGTTTCTGAAAAGGATATTAGGCAAAAGGGGAATCAGGAAAATATATGTCGTTTCGCGGCGGATTGCGCTTAGAAAGCTGCTTAATCCTCGTCCAGCGAAATTCCTTAAGGTTTCTGAAAGGGATATTAGGCAAAAGGGGAATTCGGTATCTGCATAAAACAGTCGTACCGGTAGTGTTGAACTTGTCCAAAGTGAAATTAAAGGGGATGGCTGCAGCTCAATATTCCGCAAATCCAATAAACAACCTATAAAACCTTCAGAATATTAAGTAAACAAGGTGTAAAAGGTATAAACTATTATTTGACAATGGAGTTATATCCATAATTAAAAATTTTAACACATCCAATAAGTCAAAGTCTATACCTACTAACTATGGGGATTATAATACTCGGCCATGAAATCAAATGAATTGACCTGGATCCAAAGCATAATCAAATAACAAGGACATGGGGTCAATTAAGAGAAGGATGGGAGGTAAGATAATATTTTTCTTTAACTTGTGAACTTAATTTAATTAAATTTTTACTTTAAATTGAAAAAATTAAAAAAATTTAAAATGAAATCAAAAATAAAATGTGTCGGAACAAAAGGAGTATCAACGCAAAACCAAATTATTCATTTATTTAATTTTGTAAATTATTTTCTTATTTCATAATATTAATACTAATATATATTTAGTTTATTATTTATATTATATTTACTTTATATATTTATTTATTTATTTATATATATTTTTTTTTATTTGAATGTTTCAATTCCATTTCTGTGTTTATTCATTCATATATTTTCGACAGGCTAATTCGGCAGCGACTTCGATAATAAAGTGGCAGCATACTTTTGGGCTGTGCTTTAATTTTAATTAGCATCTTAAAAGCCCATTCAAAAGTCTTCCGCTCATTGCAAGGGCGATCAAAGTTCAGTGAGTTTTCTTTTCACTTTTCTTATCTATGATGTCTCTCTAATCAGAGAGTTTTGCACGTGCAATTTTACACTGCTTCACATTTTAACACACTTTAAAATCGAAATATTATTGCTGCTTACCAACAATAAAATTTAAATAAAAAAGCGAAATTATTGATCAGATGCACTTACTTGATTATCCTCCACATCCAAAAGATCTTTTGTAGGCGGGGCATCTAATTGGCTTGAGGGGTAAATTGATTGCGATTAATTGTAAAACAAATAATTTTTATGTTTGCGAGTGTTGTAATTTGTTTTTTCTTCACTTATTGTTTCATTTAATATAATTTGTTTGCACCAATTTAACTCCACTTTATTCATATTTTGATATCACTTTATATGGACTTGATAGTTTTAATATGGGGTTATCTCTTAATTTTTTAATAAAAAATGCACTGCACTATCAAAAATTAATTATAGTTATGTTAATTGTATGCATATATATCGGGTCGCTGGATGAATCGTCCGGCACTCTTTAGACGTAGGGGACGCCTCAATCCTCTCCATCCCACTGTGGTGCAGCGGTGACTGTACATTGGAGCTGAGCTGGAGATGGGTGTAGCCGTTGGAAAACTCCACTTGATCATGCAATCGGCTGAAGCCTCAGTTCCGTGAAACATAATTTGATTTTTCTTCTGTTGCTCTCCAGTATTTAATTTCATCCCGAGTTTTATTATATATATATATACATATATATTTATTTATAATATATTTATTATATTTATTTAAGGGTATAGTTTTTTTTTCATTAAACGTACTTATCTGGCGGCGGCTTGCAAATCATTGTAGCTAAGTTCACTTTTGTACATTTTCCGCTCGAAATAATTTATAATTGTTTATTGGAGACGCACTTGCCCAAAGAGAATTTTCTGTTGGGGGCTATTATATTATTCGTTCATTAAAAGAATTGCAAGTTGGAGTAGATTTTCATCGCGTCCACGAATAACTTTTTTCCATATCCACGAGGCAAAATAAAATCAATGTCGATGGGACTCGCACGACCATCACTTTCGGCAAAAACTCAAGAAGCGTGATCAAAACAATTTTTAATCAACTTACCAAAACGGGCTCGACATTGTACTAATTTATCTAATAGAGGGCGTCCGCAAAAGCTCGGCTTGGTATTAAAAAAAACAAAAGCATAAACTTTTGCATACAATTTTATTAACTTAGGCAAGCGCACTACATTTTCCACCCCACTAAAATCACGCTTGTTTTGAGCTGTATCCCTTCGCAAAGTTGCTTTGCTGAAAGTTGCGCCTATACACCTCTTGAACGACTTTGAATGACACTTCTCTGGCTCGCAAATTGTAAGTCTTTTCATTTCGTGCGTGCTGAGATTGCATCGAATCTTTTGCCTTACTACGCAGGAGATCAAAAGAGTCTTCTCGATTAAATTGTGGGCTGCGATCATCTAGCATGCCTAGAATTCGCTATAATTTGTAGCTACTGCTGTTTGTGACCATATGCTGACCAAATGCCAATTTGTAAGAGCTTGTGTTAATGGCTAAATGAAAGCTTGAGCGAAGTGCACAGCTTATGAAACTCAATTTCTCATCCCAGTTACGATGGCTTGGGTCCACATATGCCATGATGGCTGAAAGAACGGATCGGTTGACTCTCTATGAATCATTAGCCTGGGGAGAATAATATGCTGTATAGGGGTCATGAGCCATTTTAAAGATGCATGATCCGTGATCACAGTAAACTCTTCACCTTCTATATAGGCCCTACATTTTTTTTCTCGGTGACCGTATACTGCCTTTGGCATCGCTTAAGTTTCCTTGACATAAATGCAATCGGCACATCGTCACCCTCACTATTGGTCTGCATCAACACAGCTCCAACTCCAGTGTGACTACCGTCACAATGTATTGAAAAAGGTTCAGCAAAGTTTGGGGTATGCAATACCGGAGCCGAACACATATGATTCTTTAAGGACTCGAATGCCTGTTGAGCTTCAAACTTCATTCAAACTTCCGTTTTGCCTTGAGAGTATCGGAAAATGGGGATGAAATTGAAGCATAATTTCTGATAAATTTATGATACCATCCAGTCATGCCAAAGAACCTGCGAACTTGTTTTACTGAGCGTGGAATTGGAAAGTCCTTAACGGATGATATTTTGTCTGGATACTGATAATGCCATTGCCAATTACATGTCCCAAATACTTAACTTCCCGTCGGCAAAATTTACTTTTTTCGACGTTAAGGGTAAGATTAGCACGAGATAAATGTGAGGCAACTATCGACAGGACTTCGAGATGGCGATCGAAGGAATCTAAAATAATGAGTAAGTCGTCTAGCTAAATAAAGACTTCGTTACGCAAATGCGCTGGAACTATTTTATACATTAGTCTGTACATAGACTGAGGAGCATTAGTGAGACCAAAAGGCATGACAACGAACTCATATAAAGGACGCCCAGGAACTGTGAAGGTGGTCTTGTCGCGAGAGTTTGCGTCGAGAGGTATTTGCCAAAAAGCATCCTTAAGGTCAAGGCGTGTAATAAACTCTGCTTTCGGCAATCTACTTAAGATCCCATAAATTAATGGCATAGGATACGCATCTTTTACGGCTACTTCATTAACCTTTCTACGATCAATGCATAACCTAACTTCTCCGGGCTTTTTCACTAAAACGACTAGGGACGACCAGGAGCTGTTTGATTCCTGAATAACTCCGAGTTGTAAAATCCGATCGAGTTCCTCGTATATCACCTTCTCAGTAGCAGGCGATACTGCATAGTGACGCTGTTTTATAGGTTTAGCGTCGACGCTGTTTTATAGGTTTAGCGTCGGGTACATCAATTACGTGTGATATTAAGGTTGTCCTACCCAATCCTTTCTTTGAAAATGACTGGAACAACTTTATTGATTCCAGCAGCAATTTTTGTTGTTTTTGAGTCAATTCTCGCATTGTCGGATCATTTAGTGTCGACATATTTAGACTTTGTGTCATTAAGTGTAAAGGTAATAAGTCGAAAAGTATCCAAAAATCAATTCCAAGGTAAAGTTCTGCAGCAGAGAAGGAACTAAATAGAATGTGAAATTCTTAGTCTCTCCCCAGTAAGTTACTTCTGCCAATACTTTGCCAACAATGTTTTGACCTTTTCCATCAGCCGTTCTTACTTTCGAGTTCATTGCCTTATAATTTATATCCCCATGAAGGAGTTCAGAAGCGAAAGTACCCCCGATACAGATGACCGAAGCCCCAGTGTCCATAAGTCCCAACACAGTTTTACCAAGCAGCACTACCTGGATATGAGGGCGTAAATCATTAGGTGTGGCTATTATTGAAGCTAACAGCAATTTTTTTCTATTCGACATACATTTTTAAAATCATTTCTACGACGTTTAGAATTGGTGTTTGGTCTGTCCGGTAAGTCAACATAATTGTTTGAAAGTAAGTCTGGTTGAATGGATTGACAAGAGGCTGGAAACGACAAGGTTAGTCGGTATTGGTTACTTTGTTGACTAACTGTTTGCGTACACCCCTCTGCGGTGTACGGGCGTGATAGTTTTTTGAAACGCTTGCACTGCAGTTTCTACAACTAGGTTTGTAAATATCTGCTTTTCCGCAGCCATAACAAAATACTCTGCGCTCTGCCATACACTCTTTGTAACGGTGACCTTTTTCCGCGCAATTCCAGCATGACAAATCAACCGCCGATAAGTCATACTGAATACCGGATGCAGTTTCCTCGTGCGCCAGTACCATTCGCTAGCACTCTCATCAAACAAGTTACTAGCAAATCTGGCATTCAACTCGAAATTGCCATCCAATGTTTGCTTTGTTAAAGCTTCTACGCGATATAAAAAATCTTCTATGGACATAGTGGCCTTACCGGTAAACCTAATTTTCCAATTAGCCATTATCTGACTTATCCGATCTGGATAATCTTCCATTAACAGGTGTTACTGCTGCTGCCGAATGCGAATGTGGTGCCGGATTGGTTGTAGAAGCATTCCTTGCTGTTTGGTTTTGAGCGAAGCCTGAGGTCGATGCCATTGTATAGGGCAAACGAAGAGATTGTTCTATTGTTTGATTTTGTACTTCAGACAGAGGCCGTACGTGAGAAGGAGTTACATTCACTAGGTTGGCAATTGGACTAACTCTAAGACCTTCTGAAAGGGCTTGGACCAACCTGTTCGTTTGGTCGGCCAAACTGGTAGCAATGAGTTGGGTTTGCTCAACCGTAGCCACTCTTATAGTTTCGGCTATCGATTGTTGTATCGATTCCATGTTTGGTACCTCTTGCTGCATAGTTGTTGAGACCTGTGACAAATTAAGATCTTCAGAGTTGTGCATTTCGACTTGACCGGGCTTGGAAAAACGTTTTGCTTGAACTCTAGTCTGAAGGGACTGAAATGTTGAGGGCCTTCTTGAATTTGACGTAGAGGGTCCAGTAGGACTAAGATTCTCTGTTGAAGCCGAAGTTAGGCGTGAGACAAAACCATCTCGGTAAATGACTTGGGAAGATTTGATTAATTAAATCTAGTCAATCACTATTTAATTTATACATTTAATTTTGATAGAGAAACGGCAAAAGAAAATTCAAGATAACAAAATTGTTTGTAATCACGATATCCATAATAATATGGGAGTCATGCAACTGACTGTAAACTATAATAGAATTCCCTTTAGTTATATAATGAGATGCAACGGGAAGGAAATTATGAGCGGAACCAGGAAACAATATGTCATTTCGCGGCGAATTGCGCTTTGAAATCTGCTTGATCCTCGTCCAGCGAAATTCCTTAATGTTTCTGAAAAGGATATTAGGCAAAAGGGGAATCAGGAAAATATATGTCGTTTCGCGGCGGATTGCGCTTAGAAAGCTGCTTAATCCTCGTCCAGCGAAATTCCTTAAGGTTTCTGAAAGGGATATTAGGCAAAAGGGGAATTCGGTATCTGCATAAAACAGTCGTACCGGTAGTGTTGAACTTGTCCAAAGTGAAATTAAAGGGGATGGCTGCAGCTCAATATTCCGCAAATCCAATAAACAACCTATAAAACCTGCAGAATATTAAGTAAACAAGGTGTAAAAGGTATAAACTATTATTTGACAATGGAGTTATATCCATAATTAAAAATTTTAACACATCCAATAAGTCAAAGTCTATACCTACTAACTATGGGGATTATAATACTCGGCCATGAAATCAAATGAATTGACCTGGATCCAAAGCATAATCAAATAACAAGGACATGGGGTCAATTAAGAGAAGGATGGGAGGTAAGATAATATTTTTCTTTAACTTGTGAACTTAATTTAATTAAATTTTTACTTTAAATTGAAAAAATTAAAAAAAATTAAAATGAAATCAAAAATAAAATGTGTCGGAACAAAAGGAGTATCAACGCAAAACCAAATTATTCATTTATTTAATTTTGTAAATTATTTTCTTATTTCATAATATTAATACTAATATATATTTAGTTTATTATTTATATTATATTTACTTTATATATTTATTTATTTATTTATATTTTTTTTTATTTTATTTGAATGTTTCAATTCCATTTCTGTGTTTATTCATTCATATATTTTCGACAGGCTAATTCGGCAGCGACTTCGATAATAAAGTGGCAGCATACTTTTGGGCTGTGCTTTAATTTTAATTAGCATCTTAAAAGCCCATTCAAAAGTCTTCCGCTCATTGCAAGGGCGATCAAAGTTCAGTGAGTTTTCTTTTCTCTTTTCTTATCTATGATGTCTCTCTAATCAGAGAGTTTTGCACGTGCAATTTTACACTGCTTCACATTTTAACACACTTTAAAATCGAAATATTATTGCTGCTTACCAACAATAAAATTTAAATAAAAAAGCGAAATTATTGATCAGATGCACTTACTTGATTATCCTCCACATCCAAAAGATCTTTTGTAGGCGGGGCATCTAACTGGCTTGAGGGGTAAATTGATTGCGATTAATTGTAAAACAAATAATTTTTATGTTTGCGAGTGTTGTAATTTTTTTTTTCTTCACTTATTGTTTCATTTAATATAATTTGTTTGCACCAATTTAACTCCACTTTATTCATATTTTGATATCACTTTATATGGACTTGATAGTTTTAATATGGGGTTATCTCTTAATTTTTTAATAAAAAATGCACTGCACTATCAAAAATTAATTATAGTTATGTTAATTGTATGCATATATATCGGGTCGCTGGATGAATCGTCCGGCACTCTTTAGACGTAGGGGACGCCTCAATCCTCTCCATCCCACTGTGGTGCAGCGGTGACTGTACATTGGAGCTGAGCTGGAGATGGGTGTAGCCGTTGGAAAACTCCACTTGGTCATGCAATCGGCTGAAGCCTCAGTTCCGTGAAACATAATTTGATTTTTCTTCTGTTGCTCTCCAGTATTTAATTTCATCACGAGTTTTATTATATATATATATACATATATATTTATTTATAATATATTTATTATATTTATTTAAGGGTATAGTTTTTTTTTCATTAAACGTACTTATCTGGCGGCGGCTTGCAAATCATTGTAGCTAAGTTCACTTTTGTACATTTTCCGCTCGAAATAATTTATAATTGTTTATTGGAGACGCACTTGCCCAAAGAGAATTTTCTGTTGGGGGCTATTATATTATTCGTTCATTAAAAGAATTGCAAGTTGGAGTAGATTTTCATCGCGTCCACGAATAACTTTTTTCCATATCCACGAGGCAAAATAAAATCAATGTCGATGGGACTCGCACGACCATCACTTTCGGCAAAAACTCAAGAAGCGTGATCAAAACAATTTTTAATCAACTTACCAAAACGGGCTCGACATTGTACTAATTTACCTAATAGAGGGCGTCCGCAAAAGCTCGGCTTGGTATTAAAAAAAACAAAAGCATAAACTTTTGCATACAATTTTATTAACTTAGGCAAGCGCACTACATTTTCCACCCCACTAAAATCACGCTTGTTTTGAGCTGTATCCCTTCGCAAAGTTGCTTTGCTGAAAGTTGCGCCTATACACCTCTTGACCGACTTTGAATGACACTTCTCTGGCTCGCAAATTGTAAGTCTTTTCATTTCGTGCGTGCTGAGATTGCATCGAATCTTTTGCCTTACTACGCAGGAGATCAAAAGAGTCTTCTCGATTAAATTGTGGGCTGCGATCATCTAGCATGCCTAGAATTCGCTATAATTTGTAGCTACTGCTGTTTGTGACCATATGCTGACCAAATGCCAATTTGTAAGAGCTTGTGTTAATGGCTAAATGAAAGCTTGAGCGAAGTGCACAGCTTATGAAACTCAATTTCTCATCCCAGTTACGATGGCTTGGGTCCACATATGCCATGATGGCTGAAAGAACGGATCGGTTGACTCTCTATGAATCATTAGCCTGGGGAGAATAATATGCTGTATAGGGGTCATGAGCCATTTTAAAGATGCATGATCCGTGATCACAGTAAACTCTTCACCTTCTATATAGGCCCTACATTTTTTTTCTCGGTGACCGTATACTGCCTTTGGCATCGCTTAAGTTTCCTTGACATAAATGCAATCGGCACATCGTCACCCTCACTATTGGTCTGCATCAACACAGCTCCAACTCCAGTGTGACTACCGTCACAATGTATTGAAAAAGGTTCAGCAAAGTTTGGGGTATGCAATACCGGAGCCGAACACATATGATTCTTTAAGGACTCGAATGCCTGTTGAGCTTCAAACTTCATTCAAACTTCCGTTTTGCCTTGAGAGTATCGGAAAATGGGGATGAAATTGAAGCATAATTTCTGATAAATTTATGATACCATCCAGTCATGCCAAAGAACCTGCGAACTTGTTTTACTGAGCGTGGAATTGGAAAGTCCTTAACGGATGATATTTTGTCTGGATACTGATAATGCCATTGCCAATTACATGTCCCAAATACTTAACTTCCCGTCGGCAAAATTTACTTTTTTCGACGTTAAGGGTAAGATTAGCACGAGATAAATGTGAGGCAACTATCGACAGGACTTCGAGATGGCGATCGAAGGAATCTAAAATAATGAGTAAGTCGTCTAGCTAAATAAAGACTTCGTTACGCAAATGCGCTGGAACTATTTTATACATTAGTCTGTACATAGACTGAGGAGCATTAGTGAGACCAAAAGGCATGACAACGAACTCATATAAAGGACGCCCAGGAACTGTGAAGGTGGTCTTGTCGCGAGAGTTTGCGTCGAGAGGTATTTGCCAAAAAGCATCCTTAAGGTCAAGGCGTGTAATAAACTCTGCTTTCGGCAATCTACTTAAGATCCCATAAATTAATGGCATAGGATACGCATCTTTTACGGCTACTTCATTAACCTTTCTACGATCAATGCATAACCTAACTTCTCCGGGCTTTTTCACTAAAACGACTAGGGACGACCAGGAGCTGTTTGATTCCTGAATAACTCCGAGTTGTAAAATCCGATCGAGTTCCTCGTATATCACCTTCTCAGTAGCAGGCGATACTGCATAGTGACGCTGTTTTATAGGTTTAGCGTCGACGCTGTTTTATAGGTTTAGCGTCGGGTACATCAATTACGTGTGATATTAAGGTTGTCCTACCCAATCCTTTCTTTGAAAATGACTGGAACAACTTTATTGATTCCAGCAGCAATTTTTGTTGTTTTTGAGTCAATTCTCACATTGTCGGATCATTTAGTGTCGACATATTTAGACTTTGTGTCATTAAGTGTAAAGGTAATAAGTCGAAAAGTATCCAAAAATCAATTCCAAGGTAAAGTTCTGCAGCAGAGAAGGAACTAAATAGAATGTGAAATTCTTAGTCTCTCCCCAGTAAGTTACTTCTGCCAATACTTTGCCAACAATGTTTTGACCTTTTCCATCAGCCGTTCTTACTTTCGAGTTCATTGCCTTATAATTTATATCCCCATGAAGGAGTTCAGAAGCGAAAGTACCCCCGATACAGCTGACCGAAGCCCCAGTGTCCATAAGTCCCAACACAGTTTTACCAAGCAGCACTACCTGGATATGAGGGCGTAAATCATTAGGTGTGGCTATTATTGAAGCTAACAGCAATTTTTTTCTATTCGACATACATTTTTAAAATCATTTCTACGACGTTTAGAATTGGTGTTTGGTCTGTCCGGTAAGTCAACATAATTGTTTGAAAGTAAGTCTGGTTGAATGGATTGACAAGAGGCTGGAAACGACAAGGTTAGTCGGTATTGGTTACTTTGTTGACTAACTGTTTGCGTACACCCCTCTGCGGTGTACGGGCGTGATAGTTTTTTGAAACGCTTGCACTGCAGTTTCTACAACTAGGTTTGTAAATATCTGCTTTTCCGCAGCCATAACAAAATACTCTGCGCTCTGCCATACACTCTTTGTAACGGTGACCTTTTTCCGCGCAATTCCAGCATGACAAATCAACCGCCGATAAGTCATACTGAATACCGGATGCAGTTTCCTCGTGCGCCAGTACCATTCGCTAGCACTCTCATCAAACAAGTTACTAGCAAATCTGGCATTCAACTCGAAATTGCCATCCAATGTTTGCTTTGTTAAAGCTTCTACGCGATATAAAAAATCTTCTATGGACATAGTGGCCTTACCGGTAAACCTAATTTTCCAATTAGCCATTATCTGACTTATCCGATCTGGATAATCTTCCATTAACAGGTGTTACTGCTGCTGCCGAATGTGACATATCACCACCAGAATGGAGAGAGTTTTCGAAATGTGGTGCCGGATTGGTTGTAGAAGCATTCCTTGCTGTCTGGTTTTGAGCGAAGACTGAGGTCGATGCCATTGTATAGGGCAAACGAAGAGATTGTTCTATTGTTTGATTTTGTACTTCAGACAGAGGCCGTACGTGAGAAGGAGTTACATTCACTAGGTTGGCAATTGGACTAACTCTAAGACCTTCTGAAAGGGCTTGGACCAACCTGTTCGTTTGGTCGGCCAAACTGGTAGCAATGAGTTGGGTTTGCTCAACCGTAGCCACTCTTATAGTTTCGGCTATCGATTGTTGTATCGATTCCATGTTTGGTACCTCTTGCTGCATAGTTGTTGAGACCTGTGACAAATTAAGATCTTCAGAGTTGTGCATTTCGACTTGACCGGGCTTGGAAAAACGTTTTGCTTGAACTCTGGTCTGAAGGGACTGAAATGTAGGACTAAGATTCTCAGTTGAAGCTGAAGTTAGGCGTGAGACAAAACCATCTCGGTAAAAAAGGGGAATCAGGAAAATATATGTCGTTTCGCCGCGGATTGCGCTTAGAAAGCTGCTTAATTCTCGTCCAGCGAAATTCCTTAAGGTTTCTGAAAGGGATATTAGGCAAAAGGGGAATTCGGTATCTGCATAAAACAGTCGTACGAGTAGTGTTGAACTTGTCCAAAGCGAAATCCAATAAACAACCTATAAAACCTTCAGAATATTAAGTAAACAAGGAGTATAAGGTATTAAAGTATTATTTGACAACGGAGTTATATCCATAATTGAAAATTATAACACATCCAATAAGACAAAGTCTATACCCACTAGCTATGCGGATTATAATACTAGGCCATGAAATCAAATGAATTGACCTGGATCCATAGCATAATCAAATAACAAGGACATGGGAACAATTCAGGGAAGGATGGGAGGCAAGTAATATTTTTCTTTAACTTGTGAACTTAATTTAATTAAATTTTTACTTTAAATTGAAAAAATAAAAAAAATGAAAATGAAATCAACAAAAAAATGTGTCGGAACATAAGGAGTATTAGGGCGAAACCAAATTATTCATTTATTTAATTTTGTAAATTATTTTCTTATTTCATTTATTATTTATCTATTTATATATACATACACTATTTCAATATTATGATTATTTATTTATTATTTTGCTTTTCATAATATTAATACTAAAATACATTTAGTTTATTATTTATATTATATTTACTTTATATATTTATTTATATTTTTTTTTTTATTTGAATGTTTCATTTCCATTTCTGTGTTTATTCATTCATATATTTTCGACAGGCTAATTCGGCAGCGACTTCGATAATAAAGTGGCAGCATACTTTTGGGCTGTGCTTTAATTTTAATTAGCATCTTAAAAGCCCATTCAAAAGTCTTCCGCTCATTGCAAGGGCGATCAAAGTTCAGTGAGTTTTTTTTCCCCTTTTTTTATCTATGATGTCTCTCTAATCAGAGAGTTTTGCACGTGCAATTTTACACTGCTTCACATTTTAACACACTTTAAAATCGAAATATTATTGCTGCTTACCAACAATAAAATTTAAATAAAAAAGCAAAATTGTTGATCAGATGCACTTACTTGATTATCCTCCACATCCAAAAGATCTCTTGTAGACGGGGCATCTGATTGGCTTGAGGGGTAAATTGATTGCGATTAATTGTAAAACAAATAATTTTTATGTTTGCGAGTGTTGTAATTTTTTTTTTCTTCACTTATTGTTTCATTTAATATAATTTGTTTGCACCAATTTAACTCCATATTATTCATATTTTGATTTCACTTTATATGGACTTGATAGTTTTAATATGAGGTTATCTCTTAATTTTGTAATAAAAAATATAAAAAATTCACTGCACTATCAAAAATTAATTATAGTTATGCAAATTGTACGCATATATATCGGGTCGCTGGATGAATCGTCCGGCACTCTTTAGACGTAGGGGCGCCTCAATCCTCTCCATCCCACTGTAGTGCAGCGGTGACTGTACATTGGA
>JAWNKZ010000169.1:0-176483 GCA_035041615.1 Drosophila anomalipes
TTTTTGTAGTAGTAAAGTTGTCCCATACATTATTGGTCAACATTTATTTAACAGGTCAAATATTATTATTTTGCATTGTTTCAGTCATACGTCACTATCTAACATCAAATATAATTTTTTCGTTACAGAATTTCACATTTTATTTTGGACAACACCTAATTGTATACATTTTACTATATATACTTTTTTTGTTGACAACATTTTTTTGCAGTACTACAGTTGTACCATAAGTTATTTCCGAACATTTATGTTAGTTGCTTATTCATGTTATATCGCATTAATTGTGTCTAATATTATTAATGTAAATCTCATTTCCATGTTTTACATTTTGTGCCGGATAATACTTAATGGAATACTATTTAATACATCATTTCTTTGTTGACAACATTTTTTGTAGTGTGACTGTTGTCCCATACGTTATTTGTTAACGTATATTTAACATGTTAAGTTTTATTATTTCATATTTTTTGTGACATATGTTAATATCTAACAGTTAATTTACATGTTTCATGATATTATCTCGCATTTTGTATTGCATTTTTGTTGACTACATTTTTTTGTACTAGTACAGTTGTCCCATACGTTAATACCCAACATTTATTTTACATGTTTAATCATATTATCTCCTATTGTTTGTTTCATACGTTATTATGTAACAGCTAACTAACATTTTTCATTCTATAATATCACACTTTGTAATGGACAACATATAATTGAATACTATTTAATACATCATTTTATTGTTGACAACAGTTTTTTGTAGTAGAACAGTCTCCAATTTGTTATTACCCAACATTTATTTAACAGGTTAAATTTTATTATTTCGCATGGTTTCAGTCATACGTCATTATCAAACATCTAATTTAAAATTTTCATTACATAATTTCACATTTTGTATTGAACAACACCTAACTGAATACCATTTAAAGTACATAATTTTTTTGTTGACCAAATTTTTTTTGTAGTGGTACAGTTGCACCATAAGTTATTTCCAAACATTTATGATACTTGCTTAATCATGTTATACCGCATTATTTGTGTTTAGCATTATTAATTAAAATATTATTTTTATGATTCACATTTTGTGTTGGATATCATTTAATTGAATACTATGCAATACAAAATTTTTTTTGACAATATTTTTGGTAGTACTACAGTTGTCCCATACGTAATTACCCAACATTTATTTAACATGTTAAATTTTATTGTTTTGCATTGTTTGTGTGATACGTTATTCTCAAACATCTATTTTAAATATTTCATGAAATAATTTCACATTTTATATTGGACAACACCTAACTGAATACCATTTAATACACATAATTTTGTTGTTGACTAAATTTTTTGTACTAGTACAGTTGTCCCATACGGTATTACCCAATACTTATTTAACATATTTAATCATATTATATCACATTGTTTGTTTCATATGTTGTTATATAACATCTAATTAACATTTTTCATAATTTGTATTGGACAACATTTAATTAAATACTATTTAATACAACATTTTTTTTGTGGACAACATTTTTTTGTAGTAGTACAGTTGTCCCATACGTTATTTCCCACCATTTATTTTACGTGTTTAATCATATTATATCACACTGTTTGTTGCATACGTTATTATATAACATCTAATTAACATTTTTCATAATATAATTTCACATTTTATATTGTACAACATTTAAATGAATACTATTTAATACATCATTTTATTGTGGACAACATTTTATTGTAGTAGTAGAGTTGTCCCATACGTTATTACCCAACATTTATTTTGTTTCATACGTTATTGTATAACATCTAAGTTGCATTTTTCATCATATTATTTCAAATTTTGTATTGGGCAAATCCTAATTGAATACTATTTAATACATCATTTTTATGGGGACAACCTTTTTTTGTAGTAGCGCAGTTGTCGCATACGTTAGTTATATCCCAACATTTAATTAACATTTTAAATCTTATTATATCACATTGTTTGTATCTTACGTTATTACATACAACATCTAATTTACATATTTCAACACCTAATTGAATACTATTTAAAACATAATTCTTTGTTGACAACATATTTTTGTAGTAGTACAGTTTGCCCATACATTATTAACCTACATTTTTGTTATATCTTAAATCTTATTTTATCACATTCATTGTGTCATACATTGTTATCTAGAATCTAATTTACATTCTTCCTTATATAATTTCACATTTTGTATTCGACAGCACTTAATTTAATACTATTAGTACCAAATTTTTTTGTTGACCAAATTAGTTTGTAGTGGTACAGTTGCACCCTGAGTTATCTCCGAACATTTATGTTACTTGCTTATTCATGTTATATCGCATTATTTGTGTCTAGCACTATTAATTCAAATCGCACTTCCATGTTTTACATTTTGTATTGGATAACACTTAATGGAATACTATTTAATACATAATTTCTTTGTAGACAACATTTTTTGTAGTAGGACAGTTGTCCCATACGTTATAACCCATCATTTATTTAACAGGTTAAATTTTATTATTTCACATTGTTTGTATCATACGTTATTACATACAACATCTAATTTACATATTTCGACACCTTTAAAACATAATTCTTTGTTGACAACATATTTTTGTAGCAGTACAGTTTGCCCATACATTATTAACCTACATTTTTATTATATCTTAAATCTTATTATATCACATTGATTGTGTCATACATTCTTATCTAGAATCTAATTTACATTTTTCATTATATAATTTCACAGTTTGTATCCGACAGCACTTAATTCAATACTATTTAATACATCATTTTTTTGTTGACATCATTTTTTTGTACTAGTACAGTTGTCGCATACGTTATTATCCTAAAATTATTTAACATGTTTAATGTTAGTGTTCCGCATTGTTTCAGTCATACGATATTATCTAATAACTAACTTAAATTTTTCATGATATAATTTCAAATTTTGTATTGGACAATACCTAATTGAATACTATTTAATACATAAGTAGGTTACATTTTTCATGATATTATTTCAATATTGGGCAACACCTAATTGAATACTATTTAATACATCATTTTTATGTTGACTACATACAGTGTCTCACAGATTATTTCACGCAGTGTCTAGCAAAAATTTTAAAGTGCTACAAAGTTTAAACAAAGAAACAAAAGCAAAATGTTTAAATGCAATTTTGTTTCATGTTATATCACGTTTGAAAAATAAACTTTAGTTTTTATTAAATATTAATTATTTAATTAAAATTAGTAAAAACTTATTTCAAACAGCCTTGAAAAAGTAACATATTTTACTTATAAAAACTTAAATAAGGATGTTAATACTTAGTATTATATCCTTTAGCCTTAACAACTTCCCTTAAGCTGTTATTCATGGAAGATGCCAGCTTCCGGGTAGTTTCTGGGCTGATTTTGCTCCACTCATCCAGCAGAACCCACAAATTTTCAATCTGGAGACTGGGCCAGTGGAATTATCATGTGGGGGCAGCTCCAGATAAGCCAAGACTGTACTAATCCAGACTTATGCTTGGTTGTTGTCCTGTTCGTTGGCCTGGTAGAGCCGGAAAGTACGTCGGATTCGTAGCTTATCGGCACTTTGGAGTAAATTTTCCTTTAATATGTTGAGGTACACATTCTTGTTCATAATTCCGTCCGTCCGAGTCAAAAATGTTGAATTTGAACTCATATGCAAATATGACTGTGTTCCAGAACTCCAAATCCTTGTCCAAGTGGGTTTTGCGAATGTCATCCTAATCCCTTTATTTTTTGCGCTTATAAAGGCCTTTTTCCGTGGTACTTGGGCATAAAAGTCATGGTTGCGCAGAACCTGCCACACAGTTTCCACACTGCACTTTTTTCCCATTTCATCCTGCATCTGTTGAGATAGTTTTGGAGCCGATAGCTTGGGATTTTCCCCTATTTTCCTGATGATCCCCCGCTCATCCTGTTCGGTGAAAATTTTGTTTCGTGCCATTCTGCCTTTGTCCTCTATCCGATTTTCATTGACGAAGCGTCGAATGATGTAATATACAGTTGACTTGCATAGATTGACCATTTAAGCTATTTGGCGATGTGAATATCCGATCTTGAAGTGTTCCAGGATGAGATTCCGTTGTTCAATGGTAGTCCGTTTGCCCATAGTTCTTGTTGGCTGGTTGCACCCAGGATGCAGGATATAACTAAACTGACTACTAAGGATTGATCTATTTATACCGAAAATAATCAACCCGTAAAAAATCCGGGTTTTATGGCACATAGGTGTCCATAATGCCACTTGGAAATAAGCAGTGACCATAAAATAAGATACTTTTTACATAGCCCAACCTAGCGGGTGGGAAACCCCCAGTTTATTGGGGTCATATATTCATTTTGGTGGTTAATATATGTACCTGTCATCGGTCTTTGGAATTTTTGAAAAATATTGTATAATTATTTTATGGCAGGCAATTCAAATTTTTGCTAGATACTGCGTGAAATAAGCTATGAGACCCTGTATTTTTGTAGTGGTACAGTTGTCCCAGACGTTATTTCCCAACATTTATTTTACATATTTAATCACATTATATCACATTGTTTGTTTTATTCGTTAATGTATAACATCTAATATACATTTTTCATAATATAATTTCACATTTTTTATTGGACAGCACTTAATTGAATACTATTTAATATATCATTTTTTCTGTTGACAAATTTTTTTTGTAGTAGTAAAGTTGTCCCATACGTTATTGCTCAACATTTATTTAGCAGGTTAAATATTATTATTTTGCATTGTTTCAGTCATACGTCACTATCTAACATCTAATATAATTTTTTCATTACAGAATTTCACATTTTATTTTGGACAACACCTAATTGTATACATTTTACTATATATACTTTTTTTGTTGACAACATTTTTTTGCAGTACTACAGTTGTACCATAAGTTTTTTCCGAACATTTATGTAACTTGCTTATTCATGTTATATCTCATTTCCATGTTTTACATTTAGTGCCGGATAATACTTAATGGAATACTATTTAATACATAATTTCTTTGTTGACAACATTTTTCTAGTGGGACAGTTGTCCCATGCGTTATTTGTCAACATATATTTAACATGTTAAGTTTTATTATTTCACATTTTTTGTGACATATGTTAATATCTAACAGTTAATTTACATGTTTCATGATATTATCTCGCATTTTGTATTGCATTTTTGTTGACTACATTCTTTGTACTAGTACAGTTGTCCCATACGTTAATACCCAACATTTATTTTACATGTTTAATCATATTATCTCCTATTGTTTGTTTCATACGTTATTATGTAACAGCTAACTAACATTTTTCATTCTATAATATCACACTTTGTAATGGACAACATATAATTGAATACTATTTAAGAAGTAATTTTTTTGTTGACAACATCTTTTGTAGTAGAACAGTTGTTGCATACATTATTAACTTACATTTTTATTATATTTTAAATCTAATTATAGCACATTGATTGAGTATTAAGTTAATATCTAACAGTTAATTTACATGTTTCATGATACTATTTCACATTTTGTGTTGGACAACACCTTATTGAATACTCTTTAATGCATCATTTTTTTGTTGACAACATTTGTTTGTAATAGTACAGTTGTCCCATACGTTATTACCCAACATTCATTTTACATGTTTAATCATATTATGTCAAATTGTCTGTTTCATATAACACCCAATTAATATTTTTCACAATATAATTTCGCATTTTGTATTGGACAAGATATAATTGAATACTATTTAATACATCATTTTGTTGTTGACAACATATTTTTGTACTAGTACAGTTGTCCCATACGTTATTACCCGACATTTATTTTACATGCTTAATCATATTATTTCACATTGCTTGTTTCATACGTTATTATATAACATCTAACTAACATTTTTCATAATATAATTTCACATTTTGTATTGTACAACATTTAAATGAATACTATTTAATACATCATTTTATTGTGGACAACATTTTATTGTAGTAGTAAAGTTGTCCCATACGTTATTTCCCAAAATTTATTTTACGTGTTTAATCATATTACATCACACTGTTTGTTTCATACGTTATTATATAACATCTAACTAACATTTTTCATAATTTAATTTCACATTTTGTATTGTACAACATTTAAATGAATACTATTTAATACATCATTTTATTGTGGACAACATTTTATTGTAGTAGTACAGTCTTCCCATACGTTATTAGCCAGCATTTATTTAACAGGTTAAATTTTATTATTTCACATTGTTTCAGTCATACGTCATTATCTAACATTTAATTTAAATTTTTCATTACATTATTTTACATTCTGTATTGGACAACACCCAATTGAATACTATTTAATACATATAATTTTTGCTGACAACATTTATTGCCCAACATTTATTTAACATGTTAAATTTTATTATTTCAAATTGATTGTGTCATACGTTATTATATATCATCTAAGATTCATTTTTCATGATATTATTTCCAATTTTGTATTGGGCAAATCCTAATTGAATACTATTTAGTACATCATTTTTTTGTGGACAACATTTTTTTGTAGTAGCGCAGTTGTCGCATACGTTAGTTATATCCCAACATTTATTTAACATTTTGAATCTTATTACATCACATTGTTTGTATCTTACGTTATTCCATACATCATCTAATTTACATATTTCAATACCTAATTGAATACTATTTAAAACATAATTCTTTGTTGACAACATATTTTTGTAGTATTATCAAACACCTAAATCACATATTTCATGACATAATTTCACATTTTATATTGGACAACACCTAACTGAATACCATTTAATATACCTAGTTTTTTTGTTGACCAAATTTTTTTGTAGTGGTACAGTTGCACCCTGAGTTATTTCCCAACATTTATATTACTTACTTATTCATGTTATATCGCATTATTTGTGCATAGCATTTTATTAATTCTAATCTCATTTCCATATTTTACATTTTGTGTTGGATAACACTTAATGGAATACTATTTAATACATAATTTCTTTGTTGGCAACATTTTTTGTGGTAGGAGAGTTGTCCCATACTTTATTTCCCAACATTTATTTTACATTTTAAATCTTTTTATATCACCACGGTTGTTTCTTACGCTATTATATAGCATCTAATTAATATTTTCCACAATATAATTTCACATTTTGTACAGGACAACATTTAAATGAATACTATTTATTACATCATTTTTTTGTGGACAACATTTTTTTGTAGTAGGACAGTTGTCCCATACTTTATTTCTCATCATTTATTTTACATTTCAAATCTTTTTATATCACATTGGTGGACAACATTTTTTTGTAGTAGGACAGTTGTCACATACTTTATTTCCCATCATTTATTTTACATTTCAAATCTTTTTATATCACATTGGTTGTTTCATACGTTATTATATAACTTATAATTTACATTTTTCATTACATAATTTCACATTTTATTTTGGACAACACCCAACTGAATACTATTTAATACATACTTTTTTTGTGGAGAACATTTTCTCCCAACATTTATTTAACATCTTAAATTTTATTATTTCAAATTGTATCATACGTTATTACATACAGGATCTAATTTACATATTTCCACACCTAATTGAATACTAATCAAAACATAATTCTTTGTTGACAACATAATTTTGTAGTAGTACATTGTGCCCATACATTATTAACCTACATTTTTATTATATTTTAAATCTTATTATAGCACATTGATTGAGTATTAAGTTAATATCTAACAGTTATTTTACATGTTTCATGATATTATTTCACATTTTGTATTGGGCAACACCTAATTGAATACTATTTAATACATAATTTTTTTGTTGACAACATATGTTTGTACTAGTACAGTTGTCCCATACGTTATTACCCAACATTCATTTTACAGGGTTGATCATATTATTTCACATTGTTTGTTTCATATAACATCTAATTAATATTTTTCACATTATAATTTCGCATTTTGTATTGGACAACCTTTAAATGAATACTATTTAATACCTGATTTTTATGTATACAACATATTTTTGTAGTAGTACAGTTGTCCCATACGTTATTTCCCAACATTTATAGTACATGTTTAATCGCATTATATCACATTGGTTGTTTCATACGTTATTATATAACATATAATTTACATTTTTCATAATATAATTACACATTTTGTATTGAACAACACTTAATTGAATATTATTTAATACATAATCTTATTGTAGACAACATTTTTTTTGTAGTAGTACACTTGTCCCATATGTTATTACCCAACATTTATTCAAACGGTTAAATTTTATTTGTTCGCATTGCTTCAGTCATACGACAATACCTAACATCTAATGTAATGACATAATTTCACATTTTATATTGGACAACACCTAACTGAATATCATTTAATATACCTAATTTTTTTGTTGACTAAATTTTTTTGTTGTGGTACAGTTGCACCATAAGTTATTTCCCCACATTTATGTTACTTGCTTATTCATGTTATATCGCATTATTTGTGTCTAGCATTATTAATTAAAGCCGAATTCACATGATTCACGTTTTGTGTTGGATATCACTTAATTGAATACTATGTAATAAATCATTTTTTTGTTGACAATATTTTTGGTAGTACTACAGTTGTCCCATTCGTAACTACCCAACATTTAGATATGTTAAATTTTATTGTTTTACATTGTTTGTGTCATACGTTATTATCAAACATCTAAATTCCATATTTCATGACATAATTTCACATTTTGTAATGGACAACACCTAACTGAAAGGCATTTAATATACCTAGTTGTTTTGTTGACCAAATTTTTTTGTAGTGGTACAGTTGCACCCTGAGTTATTTCCCAACATTTATGTTACTTGCTTATTCATGTTATATCGCATTATTTGTGTCAAGCATTATTAATTCAAATCTCATTTCCATGTTTCACATTTTGTGTTGGGTAACACTTAATGGAATACTATTTAATACATAATTTCTTTGTTGACAACATTTTTTGTGGTAGGAGAGTTGTACCATACGTTATTATTCAACATTTATTTAACATGTTAAATTTTATTGTGTTATATTGTTTGTGTCATACGCTATTATCAAACATCTATATTAATTATTTCATGAAATAATTTCACATTTTATATTGGACAACACCTAACTGAATACCATTTAATATACCTAATTGTGTTGTTGGCCAAATTTTTTGTACTAGTACAGTTGTCCCATACGGTATTACGCAACACTTATTTAACATATTTAGGCATATTATATCACACTGTTTGTTTCAACAGTTATTATATAACATCTAATTAACATTTTTCATAATTTGTACTGGACAACATTTAATTGAATACTATTTACTATATGCTTTTTTTGTGGACAACATTTTTTTGTAGTAGGACAGTTGTCCCATACTTTATTTCCCAACATTTATTTTACATTTTAAATCTTTTTATATCACCATAGTTGTTTCATACGTTATAATATAACATATAATTTAAATTTTTCATAATATAATTTCACATTTTGTATTGGAGAACATTTAATTGAATACTATTTAAGACGTAATTTTTTTGTTGACAACATTTTTTGTAGTAGTACAGTTGTCGCATACATTATTAACCTACATTTTTATTATATTTTAAATCTTATTATAGCACATTGATTGAGTATTAAGTTAATATCTAACAGTTAATTTACATGTTTCATGATACTATTTCACATTTTGTGTTGGACAACACCTTATTGAATACTCTTCAATACATCATTTTTTTGTTGACAACATTTGTTTGTACTAGCACAGTTGTCCCATACGTTATTACCCAACATTCATTTTACATGTTTAATCATATTATTTCAAATTGTCTGTTTCATATAACACCTAATTAATAGTTTTCACAATATAATTTCGCATTTTGTATTGGACAAGATATAATTGAATACTATTTAACACATAATTTTTTTGTTGACAGCATTTGTTTGTACTAGCACAGTTGTCCCATACGTTATTACCCAACATTCATTTTACATGCTTAATCATATTATTTCACATTGCTTCTTTCATACGTTATTATATAAAATCTAATTTAATTTTTTCATATTATAATTTCACATTTTGTATTGGAAAACATTTAATTGAATACTATTTAATACATGATTTTATTGTAGACAACATTTTTATTGGAGTAGTACAGTTGTCCCATACGTTATTTCCCAACATTTATAGTACATGTTTAATCGCATTATATCACACTGCATGTTTCATACGTTATTATATAATATCTAATTTACATTTTTCATAATATAATTTCACATTTTGTATTGGACAACAGTTAATTGAACAACACTTATTTAATACATAATCTTATTGTAGACAACATTTTTTTTGTAGTAGTACAGTTGTCCCATATGTTATTACCCAACATTTATTTAACTGGTTAAATTTTATTATGTTCGCATTGTTTCAGCCACACGTCATTCTCTAACATCTAATATAAGTTTTTCATTACATAATTTCACATTTTATTTTGGACAACGCCAAATTGAATACAATTTAATACATATAAATTCTTTGTTGACAACATTTTTTCTGTAGTACTACAGTTGTACAATAAGTTATTTCCTAACGTTTATGTTACATGCTTAATCATGTTATATCGCATTATTTGTGTCTAGCATTATTAATTAAAATCAAATTTACATGATTCGCATTTTGTGTTGGATATCACTTAATTGAATACTATGTAATACATAATTTTTTTTGTTGACAATATTTTTGGTAGTCCTTCAGTTGTCCCATACATAAGTACCCAACATTTATTTAACATGTTAAATTTTATTGTTTTACATTATTTGTGTCATACGTTATTATCAAACATGTAAATTACATATTTCATGACATAATTTCGGATTTTATATTGGACAACACCTAACTGAATAGCATTTAATATACCTGGTTGTTTTCTTGACCAACTTTTTTTGTAGTGGTACAGTTGCACCCTGAGCTATTTCCCAACATTTATGTTACTTGCTTATTCATGTTATATCGCATTATTTGTGTCTAGCATTATTAATTCAAATCTCATTTCCATGTTTTACATTTTGTCTTGTATAACACTTAATGGAATACTATTTAATACATAATTTCTTTGTTGACAACACTTTTTGTAGTAGGATAGTTGTCCCATACGTTATTACTCAACATTTATTTAACAAATTCAGTTTTATTATTTCACATTTTTTGCGATATATGTTAATATCGAACAGTTAATTTACATCTTTCATGAATATTGAATATTATTGAATACTATTTAATACATAATCTGTGTGTGGATAAATAGTACAGTTGTCCCATGCAGTAGTACCCAACATTTCTTTCACATATTTAGTCATATCGTACCACACTGTTTGTTTCATGCGTTATTATATAACATCCAGTTAACATTTTTCATAATTTATATTGGACAACATTCAATTGAATACATAATTTATTGTTGACAACATTTTTTTACATATTTAATCATATTATATCACACTGTTTGTTTCATACGTTATTATAACGTTATAACGTTATATAACACCTAATTATTTTTCACAATATAATTTCACATTTTGTATTGGAAAGCATTTAATTGAATACTATTTAATAAATAATTTTTTTGTTGCCAACAGTTTTTTGTAGTAGTACAGTTTTTAATTTTTAATGTTTGTTTCGTACGTTATTATATAACATCTAATTAATATTTTCCATAATATAATTTCACATTTTGTAGTGGACAACATGTACATGAGTACTATTTAGTATATCATTTTTTTGTGGACAACATTTTTTTGTAGTGGGACAGTTGTCCCATACTTTATTTCCCAACATTTATTTTACATTTTAAATCTTTTCATATCACATTGGTTGTTTCATACGTTATTATATAACACATCATTTACATTTTTCATAATATAATTTTACATTTTGTATTGGAGAACATTTAATTGAATACTATTTAAGACGTAATTTTTTTGTTGACAACATTTTTTGTAGTAGTACAGTTGTCGCATACATTATTAACCTACATTTTTATTATATTTTAAATCTTATTATAGCACATTGATTGAGTATTAAGTTAATATCTAACAGTTAATTTACATGTTTCAAGAAATTATTTCACATTTTGTATTGGACAACACCTTATTGAATACTATTTAATACATCACTTTTTTGTTGACAACATTTGTGTGTACTAGTACAGTTGTCACATACGATATTACCAAACATATCTTTTACATATTTAATCATTTTATATCACACTGTTTGTTTCATGCGTTATTATATAACATCCAAGTAACATTTTTCATAATTTGTATTGGACAACATTTAATTGAATACTATTGAATACATAACTTTATTGTTGACAGCATTTTTTTACATATTTAATCATATTATATCACACTCTTTGATTTATATGTTATTATATAACATCTAGTTATTACATTTCACAATATAATTTCACATTTTGTATTGGAAAATATTTAATTTTATTGTTGACAACAGTAAAGTGTAGTAGTACAGTTGTCCCATTGGTTATTTACCAACATTTATTTTACATGTTTAATCATATAATATCACACTGTTTATTTCATACGTTATCATACAACATCTAATTAACATTTTTCAAAATATAATTTCACATTTTGTATAGGACAACATTTAAATGAATACTATTTAATACATCATTTTTTTGTGGGCAACATTTTTTGTAGTAGTACAGTTCTCCCTTCCGTTATTTCCCGACATTTATTAAACGGCTTAAATTTTATTATTTAATATATCTAATTTAATATATTACCATTTAATATACCTCGTTTTTTAGTTAACAAACTTTTTTCTGTAGTACTACAGTTGTTCCATAAGTTATTTCTTAACATTTATGTTACATGCTTAATCGTGTTATATCGCATTATTTGTGTCTAGCATTATAACCTCAATCGAATTGACATGATTCACATTTTGTGTTGGATATCACTTAATTGAATATTATGTAATACATAATTTAATTGTTGACAATATTATTTTGTAGTAGTACAGTGGTCCCATACGTTATTTCCCAACAGTTATTTTACATGTTTAATCATATAATATGACACTGTTTGTTTCATACGTTATTATATAAGATCTAATTAACATTTTCCATAATTTGTATTGGACAACATTTAATTGAATACCATTGAGCACGTCATTGTTTTGTGGACAACATTTTTCTGTAGTAGTACTGTTGTCCCAACATTTATTTTACATGTTCAATCATATTATATCACACTGTTTACTTCATACGATATTATATAACATCTAATTAATATTTTTCACAATATAATTTCACATTTTGTATAGGACATCATTTAATTGAATACTATTTAATACATCATTTTTTTGTGGACAACATTTTTTTGTAGTAGTATAATAATTTGTTTGTCCCAAACGTTATTTCCCAACATTTATTTTACATGTTTAATCATATTATATCACATTGTTTGTTTCATACGTTAATGTATAACATCTAATATACACTTTGCATAATATAATTTCACATTTTGTATTGGGCAACACTGAATTGAATACTATTTAATACATAATCTTATTGTGGGCACATTTTTTTGTGGTATTACAGTTGTCCCATACGTTATTACCCAACATTTATTTAACAGCTTAAATTTTATTATTTCGCATTGTTTCAGTCATACGACAGTATCTAACATCTAATATAATGACATAATTTCACATTTTATATTGAACAACACCTAACTGGATATCATTTAATATACCTAATTTTTTTGTTGACCAAATTTTTTTGTTGTGGTACAGTTGCACCATGAGTTATTTCCCCACATTTATGTTACTTGCTTATTCATGTTATATCGCAATATTTGTGTCTAGCATTATTAATTCAAATCTCATTTACATGTTTCACATTTTGTGTTGGATAACACTTAATGGAATACTATTTAATACATAATTTCTTTGTTGACAACACTTTTTGTAGTGGAACAGTTGTCCCATACGTTATTACTCAACATTTATTTAACATATTAAGTTTTATTATTTCACATTTTTTGTGATATATGTTAATATCTAACAGTTAATTTACATTTTTCATGATATTATTTCGCATTTTGTATTGGACAACACCTTATTCAATAATATTTAATACATAATTTGTCTGTGGACAAATATTTTTTGTACTAGTACAGTTGTCCCATACAGTAGTACCCAACATTTCTTTTACATATGTAATCATATCATATCACACTGTTTATTTCGTGCGTTATTAAATAACTTCCAATTAACATTTTTCATAATTTGTATTGGACAACATTTAATTGAATACTATTGAATACATAACTTTATTGTTGACAACATTTTTTGTACATATTTAATCTTATTATATCACACTGTTTGTTTCATACGTTATTATATAACATCTAATTATTATTTTTCACAATATAATTTCACATTTTGTATTGGAAAGCGTTTAGTTGAATAGTATTTAATACATACTTTTATTGTTGACAACAGCTTTTTGTAGTAGTACAGTTTTTAATTTTTAATGTTTTTTTCTTACGTTATTATATAACATCTAATTAATATTTTCCATAATATAATTTCACATTTTGTATTAGACATCATTTAAATGAATACTATTTAATACATAATCTTTTTGTGGACAACATTTTTTTTTTAGTAGTACAGTTGCCCCATACGTTATAACCCAACATTTATTTAACTGGTTAAATTTTATTATTTCGCATTGTTTCAGTCATACGACAGTATCTAACGTTTAATATAATGACATAATTTCACATTTTATATTGGACAACACCTAACTAAATATCAATTAATATACCTTATTTTTTTGTTGACTACATTTTTTTGTTGTGGTACAGTTGCACCATAAGTTATTTCCCCACATTTATGTTACCTGCTATTCATGTTATATCGCAATATTTGTGTCTAGCATTATTAATTCAAATCTCATTTCCATGTTTTACATTTTGTCTTGTATAACACCTTATTGAATACTCTTTAATACATCATTTTTTTGTTGACAACATTTTTTTGTACTAGTACAGTTGTACCATACGTTATTACCCAACATTTATTTATACGGTTACATTTTATTTGTTCGCATTGCTTCAGTCATACGACAGTATCTAACATCTAATGCACTGACATAATTTCACATTTTATATTGGACAACTGATTACCATTTTATATACCTAATTTTTTTGTTGACTAAATTTCTTTGTAGTGGTACACTTGCACCATAAGTTATTTCCCAACATTTATGTTACTTGCTTATTCATGTTATATCGCATTATTTGTGTCTAGCATTATTAATTAAAGCCGAATTCACATGATTCACATTTTGTATTGGACAACACCTTATTGAATACTATTTAATACATAATTTGTGTGTGGACAAATATTTTTTGTACTAGTACAGTTGTCCTATACGGTATTACGCATTATTTCTTTTACATATTTAATCATATATATTTTATGTCACTGTTTGTTTCATGCGTTATTATATAACAACCAATTAACATTTTTCATAATTTGTATTGGACAACATTTAATTGAATACTATTGAATACATAATTTTATTGTTGACAACATTTTTTCACATATTTAATCATTTTATATCAGACTGTTTGTTTCATACGTTATTATATAACACCTAATTATTATTTTTCACAATATAATTTCACATTTTTTATGGGGCAACACTTAATTGAATACTATTTAATACATAATCTTATTGTAGAGAACATTTTTTTTGTTGTAGTACAGTTGTCCCATACGTTATTACCCAACATTTATTTAACAGCTTAAATTTTATTATTTCGCATTGTTTCAGTCATACGACAGTATCTAACGTTTAATATAATGACATAATTTCACATTTTATATTGGACAACACCTAACTAAATATCAATTAATATACCTTATTTTTTTGTTGACTACATTTTTTTGTTGTGGTACAGTTGCACCATAAGTTATTTCCCCACATTTATGTTACCTGCTATTCATGTTATATCGCAATATTTGTGTCTAGTATTAATAATTCAAATCTCATTTACATGTTTTACATTTTGTGTTGGATAACACTTAATGGAATACTATTTAATACATAATTTCTTTGTTGACAACATTTTTTGTGGTAGGAGAGTTGTCCCATACGTTATTACTCAACATTTATTCAGCATATTAAGTTTTGTTATTTCACATTTTTTGTGATATATGTTATATGTTATATCTAACAGTTAATTTACATGTTTCATGATATTAGTTTCGCATTTTGAATTGGACAACACCTTATTGAATACTATTTAATACATAATTTGTCTGTGGACAAATATATTTTGTACTAGTACACCTGTCCGATACGGTATTACCAAACATATCTTTTACATATTCAATCATATTATATCACACTGTTTGTTTTATGCGTTATTATATAACATATAATTAATATTTTTGAGAATATAATTTCACATTTTATATTGGAAAACAGTTAACTGAATACTATTTAATACATCATTTTTCTGTGGACAACATTTTTTGCAGTAGTACAGCTTTTAATTTTCAATTAATTGTATAACATCTAATTAATATTTTCCATAATATAATTTCACATTTTGTATTGGATATCATTTAAATGAGAACTATTTAATACATGATGTTTTTGTGGACAACATTTTATTGTAGTGGTACAGTTGCCCCATATGTTATTTCCGAACATTTATTTTACATAGTTAATCATATCATATCACACTGTTTATTTCATACGTTATTATATAACATCTAATTAACATTTTTCATAATTTGTATTGGACAACATTTAATTGAATAAAATGGAATACATCATTTTTTTGTGGACAACATTTTTTTGTAGTAGTACAGTTGTCCCGTGCGTTATTTCCCAACATTTACTTTACATGTTTAATCATATTATATCACATTGTTTGTTTCATACGTTATTATGTAACATCCAATTAACATTTTTCACAGTATAATTTCACATTCTGTATTGGACAACATTTAATTGATTGCTATTTAATATATATAATTTTTTGTGGAAAACTTTTTTTTACTACTGCAGTTGTCCCATACGTTATTTCCGAACATTTATTTTACATATTTAATCATATTATATCACATTGTTTGTTTCATACGTTATTATATAATATCTAATTAATATTTTTCATAATATAATTTCACATTTTGTATTGGACATCATTTCAATGAATACTCTTTAATACATGATTTTATTGTAGATAACGTTTTTTTGTAGTAGTACAGTTGTCCCATATCTTATTACCCAACATTTATTTAACAGGTTAAATTTTATTAGTTCACATTGTTTCCGTCATACGTCATTATCTAACACCCAATATACGTTTCTCATTACATAATTTCACATTTGATTTTGGACAACACCTAATTGAATACTATATAATATCTATAATTTTTTTATTGACAACATTTTTGCTGTAGTACTACAGTTGTAGAATTTCTTTGTGTCTAGCACTATTAATTAAAATCGAATTTATACGATTCACATTTTGTGTTGGATATCACTTAATTGAATATTATGTAATACATAATTTTTTTGTTGACAATATTTTTGGCAGTACTACAGTTGTCCCTTACGTAATTACCCAACATTTATTTAACATGTTAAATTTTATTGTTTTACATTGTTTGTGTCATACGTTATTATATAGCATCTAACTAACATTTTTCACACTATAATTTCACATTTTGTGTTCGACAACATTTAATTGAATACTATCAAATACATAATTTTTTTTGTGGTCAACACTTTTTTGTAGTAGTACAGTTATCCCTTCCGTTATTCCCCAACATTTATTTTACATGTTTAATCATATTATATCACATTGTTTGTTTCATACGTTATTATGTAACATCCAATATAACATTTTTCACAGTATAATTTCACATTCTGTATTGGACAACATTTAATTGATTGCTATTTAATACATATAATTTTTTTGGGGACAATATTTTTGTGCAGTAGTACAGTTGTCCCATACGTTATTACCCAACATTTATTTAACAGGTTAAATTTTATTATTTCGCATTGTTTCAGTCATACGTCAGTATCTAACATCTAATATACATTTTTCGTTACATAATTTCACATTTTATATTGGACAACACCTAACTGAATACCATTTAATATACCTAATTTTTTTGTTGACCAACATTTTTTTGTAGTGCTACAGTTGCACCCTGCGTTATTTCCCAACACTTATGTAACTTGCTTATTCATGTTATATTGCACTATTTGTGTCTAGCATTATTAATTCAAATCTTATTTCCATGTTTTACATTTTGTCTTGGATAACACTTAAAAGAATACTATTTAATACATAATTTCTTTGTTGACAACATTTTTTGTAGTAGGACAGTCGTCCCATACGTTATTATTCAACTTTTATTTAACATGTTAAGTTTTATTATTTCACATTTTTTGTGACATATGTTAATATCTAACAGTTAATTTAAATGTTTCGTGATAATATTTCACATTTTGTATTGGACAACACCTTCTTGAATACTATTTAATACATAATTTGTCTGTGGACAAATATTTTGTGTAGTAGTACAGTTGTCCCATACGGTATTACCCAACATTTATTTTACATATTTATTCATATTATATCACACTGTTTTTTTCATACGTTATTATGTAACATCCAATTAACATTTTTCACGGTATAATTTCACATTCTGTTTTGGACAACATTTAATTGAATACTATTTAATATATATAATTTTTTTGTGGAAAACATTTTTTTGTAGTAGTACAGTTGTCCCATACGTTATTTCCCAACATTTATTTTACCTGTTTAATCATATTAATCAGACTGTTTACTTCATACGTTATTATATAACATATAATTAACATTTTTTCATAATATAATTTCACATTTTGTATTGGACACCATTTAATTGAATACTATTTAATACATACTTTTTTTCTGGACAAATTTTTTTACTAGTGCAGTTGTCCCATACGTTATTTCCGAACATTTATTTTACATATTTAATCATATTATATCACACTGTTTGTCTCATACGTTATTATATAATATCTAATTAATATTTTTCATAATATAATTTCACATTTTGTATTAGACATCATTTAAATGAATACTATTTAATACATAATCTTTTTGTGGACAACATTTTTTTTTTAGTAGTACAGTTGTCCCATACGTTATAACCCAACATTTATTTAACTGGTTAAATTTTATTATTTCGCATTGTTTCAGTCATACGTCATTCTCTAACATCTAATATAAATTTTTAATTAGATAATTTCATATTTTATGTTGGACAACATCAAATTGAATACAATTTAATATATATAATTTTTTTGTTGACCAAATTTTTTCTGTAGTACTACAGTTGTTCCATAAGTTATTTCCTAACATTTATGTTACATGCTTAATCATTTTATATCGCATTATTTGTGTCTAGCATTTTTAATTAAAATAGAATTTACATGATTGACATTTTGTGTTGGATATCACTTAATTGAATACTATGTAATCCAAAATTTTTTTGTTGACAATATTTTTGGTAGTACTACAGTTGTCCTATACGTAATTACCCAACATTTATTTAACATGTTAAATTTTATTGTTTTACATTGATTTGTGTCATACGTTGTCATCAAACATCTAAATTACATATTTCATCACATAATTTCACATTTTATATTGGACAACACCTAACTGAATACCATTTAATATACCTAATTTTTTTGTTGACCAAATTTTTTGTAGTGGTCAGTTGCACCCTGCGTTATTTCCCAACACGTATGTTGCTTGCTTATTCATGTTATATTGCACTATTTGTGTCTAGCATTATTAATTCAAATCTTATTTCCATGTTTTACATTTTGTGTTGGATAACACTTAAAAGAATACTATTTAATACATAATTTCTTTGTTGACAACATTTTTTGTAGTAGGACAATTGTCCCATACGTTATTATTCAACATTTATTTAACATGTTAAGTTTTATTATTTCAGATTTTTTGTGACATATGTTAATATCTAACACTTAATTTAAATGTTTCGTGATATTATTTCGCATTTTGTATTGGACAACACCTTATTGAATACTATTTAATACATAATTTGTCTGTGGACAAATAGTTTTTGTACTAGTACAGTTGTCCCATACAGTATTACCCAACATTTATTTTATATATTTAATCATATTATATCATACGTTATTATATAACATCTAATTAAAATTTTTCATAATTTGTATTGGACAACATTTAATTGAATACTATTTAATATATATAATTTTTTTGTGGACAACATTTTTTTGTGGTAGTACAGTTGCCCCATACGTTATTACCCAACATTTGATTTACATATTTAATCATATTATATCACACTGTTTGTTTCATACGTTGTCATATAACATCTAATTTAAAATGTTCGTAATATAATTGCGCATTTTGTATCCGGAAACACTTAATTGAATTCTATTTAATACATAATCCTATTGTAGAGAAAATGTTTTTGGAGTAGTACAGTTGTCCAATACGTTATTTCCCAACATTTATTTTACATGCTATTCATGTTATATCGCATCATTTGTGTATAGCATTATTAATTCAAATCGGATTTACATGTTTCACATTTTGTGTTGGATAACACTTAACGGAATACTATTTAATACATAATTTCTTTGTTGACAACCTTTTCCGTATTAGGACGGTTGTCCTATACGTTATTAGTCAACATTTATTTAAGAAGTTAAATATTATTATTTCACATTTTTTGTGACATATGTTATCATCTAACATCTAATTAACATTTTTCATAATATAATTTCACATTTGGAATTGGACAACATTTAATTGAATACTATTTAATACATACTTTTTTTGTGGACAACATTTTTTTGTAGTAGTGCAGTTATCCCGCAATTGTTACCCAACATTTGTATTACATGTTTTGTATTGGACATCATTTAAATGAATACTATTTAATACATGATTTTATTGTAGACAACATTTTTTTGTAGTAGTACAGTTGTCCCATACCTTATTACCCAACATTTATTTAACTGGTTAAATTTTATTATTTCGCATTGTTTCAGTCATACGTCATTCTCTAACATCTAATATAAATTTTTCATTAAATAATTTCACATTTTATTTTCGACAACATCAAATTGAATACAATTTAATATATATAATTTTTTTGTTGACCAAATTTTTTTGTAGTGGTCAGTTGCACCCTGCGTTATTTCCCAAAATGTATGTTACTTGCTTATTCATGTTATATCGCATTATTTGTGTCTAGCATTATTATTTAGTGCTGGATAACACTTAATGGAATACTATTTAATACATCATTTCTTTGTTGACAACATTTTATGTAGTAGGACAGTTGTCCCATACGTTATTGCTCAACATTTATTTAAGATGCTAAATTTTATTATTTCACATTTTAAGTGACATATGTTAATATCAAACATGTAATTTGGTAGTTTCGTGATATTATTTCGCGTTTTGTAGTGGACAACACCTTATTGAATACTATTTAATACATAATTTTTCTGTGGACAAAAATTTGATGTACTTGTACAGTTGTCCCATACGTTATTACCCAACATTTATTTTACATGTTTTATCGCATTATATCAGACTGTTTGTTTTATACGTTGTTACATAACATCTAATTTACATTTTTCATAATATAATTTCACATTTTGTATTGGACAGCACTTAATTGAATTCTTTTTAATATATATAATTTTTTTGTGGACAACATTTTCTTGTAGTAGTACAGTTGTCCCAAACATTATTTCCCAACATCTATTTTACATGTCATATTATATCACACTGTTTACTTCAAGTTTATTATATAACATCTTGTTAACATTTTTGATAATATAATTTCACATGTTGTATAGGACAACATTTAAATGAATACTATTTAATATATATAATTTCTTTGTGGACAACATTTTTTTGTAGTAGTACAGTTGTCCCAAACGTTATTTCCCAACATTTAATTTACATGTTTAATCATATTATGTTTCACATTTTGTATAGAACATCATTTAAATGAATACTATTTAATACATAATCTTTTTGTGGACAACATTTTTTTTTTAGTAGTACAGTTGTCCCATACGTTATAACCCAACATTTATTTAACTGGTTAAATTTTATTATTTCGCATTGTTTCAGTCATACGTCATTCTCTAACATCTAATATAAATTTTTCATTAAATAATTTCATATTTTATGTTGGACAACATCAAATTGAATACAATTTAATATATATAATTTTTTTGTTGACCAAATTTTTTCTGTAGTACTACAGTTGTTCCATAAGTTATTTCCTAACATTTATGCTACATGCTTAATCATTTTATATCGCATTATTTGTGTCTAGCATTTTTAATTAAAATAGAATTTACATGATTGACATTTTGTGTTGGATATCACTTAATTGAATACTATGTAATACAAAATTTTTTTGTTGACAATATTTTTGGTAGTACTACAGTTGTCCTATACGTAATTACCCAACATTTATTTAACATGTTAAATTTTATTGTTTTTCATTGTTTGTGTCATACGTTTTTATCAGACATCTAAATTACATATTTCATGACCTAATTTCACATTTTATATGGGACAACACCTAACTGAATACCATTTAATATACCTAATTTTTTTGTTGACCAAATTTTTTTGTAGTGGTCAGTTGCACCCTGCGTTATTTCCCTAAATGTATGTTACTTGCTTATTCATGTTATATCGCATTATTTGTGTCTAGCATTATTATTTTGTGCTGGATAACACTTAATGGAATACATAATTTCTTTGTTGACAAAATTTTATGTAGTAGGAGAGTTGTCCCATGCGTTATTGCTCAACATTTATTTAACATGCTAAATTTTATTATTTCACATTTTAAGTAACATATGTTAATAGCAAACAGTTAATTTACTAGTTTCGTGATATTATTTCGCATTTTGTAGTGGACAACACCTTATTGAATACTATTTAATACATTATTTTTCTGGGGACAAAAATTTGTTGTACTGGTACAGTTGTCCCATACGTTATTACCCAACATTTATTTTACATGTCATATTATATCACACTGTTTACATCATACGTTATTATATAACATCTAATTAACATTTTTCATAATATAATTTCACATTTTGTATTGGGCAACACTTAATTAAATACTATTTAATACATTATCTTATTGTAGACAACATTTTTTTTTTGTAGTAGTACAGTTGTCCCATACGTTATTACCCAACATTTATTTAACAGTTTACATTTTCTTAATTCACATTGTTTCAGACACACGACAGTATCTAACATCTAATATAATGACATAATTTCACATTTAATACCGGACAACACCTAACTGATTATCATTTAATATACCTAATATTTTTGTTGACCAAATTTTTTTGTTGTGGTACAGTTGCACCCTGAGTTATTTCCCAACACTTATGTTACTTGCTTACTCATGTTATATCGCATTATTTGTGTCTAGCATTATTAATTCAAATCCTATTTCCATGTTTTCCATTTTATGTTGGATAACACATTAAAGAATACTATTTAATACATAATTTCTTTGTTGACAACATTTTTTGTAGTAGGACAGTTGTCCCATACGTTATTACTCAACATTTTTTTAACAGGTTAAGTTTTATTATATCGCATTTTTTGTGACATTTGTTAACATCTAATAGTCAATTTACATGTTTCGTGATATTATTTCGCATTTTGTATTGGACAACACCTTATTGAATACTATTTAATACATAATTTGTCTGTGGCCAAATATTTTGTGTAGTAGTATAGTTGTCCCATACGGTATTACCCAACATTTATTTTACATATTTATTCATATTATATCACACTGTTTGTCTCATACCTTATTATATAATATCTAATTAATATTTTTCATAATATAATTTCACATTTTGTATTGGACATCATTTAAATGAATACTATTTAATATATAATCTTATTGTGGACAACATTTTTTTTCAGTAGTACAGTTGTCCCATACGTTATTACCCAACATTTATTTAACTGGTTAAATTTTATTATTTCGCATTGTTTCAGTCATACGTCATTCTCTAACATCTAATACAAATTTTTCATTAAATAATTTCATATTTTATTTTGGACAACATCAAATTAAATACAATTTAATATATATAATTTTTTTGTTGACCAAATTTTTTCTGTAGTACTACAGTTGTTCCATAAGTTATTTCCTAACATTTATGCTACATGCTTAATCATTTTATATCGCATTATTTGTGTCTAGCATTATTAACTAAAATAGAATTTACATGATTGACATTTTGTGTTGGATATCACTTAATTGAATACTATGTAATACAAAATTTTTTTGTTGACAATTTTTTTGGTAGTACTACAGTTGTCCTATACGTAATTACCCAACATTTATTTAACATGTTAAATTTTATTGTTTTACATTGTTTGTGTCATACGTTTTTATCAGACATCTAAATTACATATTTCATGACATAATTGCACATTTTATATGGGACAACACCTAACTGAATACCATTTAATATACTTAATTTTTTTGTTGACCAAATTTTTTTGTAGTGGTCAGTTGCACCCTGCGTTATTTCCCAAAATGTATGTTACTTGCTTATTCATGTTATATCGCATTATTTGTGTCTAGCATTATTATTTTGTGCTGGATAACACTTAATGGAATACATAATTTCTTTGTTGACAACATTTTATGTAGTAGGAGAGTTGTCCCATACGTTATTGCTCAACATTTATTTAACATGCTAAATTTTATTATTGCACATTTTAAGTAACATATGTTAATATCAAACAGTTAATTTACTAGTTTCGTGATATTATTTCGCATTTTGTAGTGGACAACACCTTATTGAATGCTATTTAATACATTATTTTTCTGGGGACAAAAATTTGTTGTACTGGTACAGTTGTCCCATACGTTATTACCCAACATTTATTTTACATGTCATATTATATCACACTGTTTACATCATACGTTATTATATAACATCTAATTAACATTTTTCATAATATAATTTCACATTTTGTATTGGGCAACACTTAATTGAATACTATTTAATACATAATCTTATTGTAGACAACATTTTTTTTTGTAGTAGTACAGTTGTCCCATACGTTATTACCCAACATTTATTTAACAGTTTAAATTTTCTTAATTCACATTGTTTCAGACACACGACAGTATCTAACATCTAATATAATGACATAATTTCACATTTAATACCGGACAACACCTAACTGATTATCATTTAATATACCTAATATTTTTGTTGACCAAATTTTTTTGTTGTGGTACAGTTGCACCCTGAGTTATTTCCCAACACTTATGTTACTTGCTTACTCATGTTATATCGCATTATTTGTGTCTAGCATTATTAATTCAAATCCTATTTCCATGTTTTCCATTTTATGTTGGATAACACATTAAAGAATACTATTTAATACATAATTTCTTTGTTGACAACATTTTTTGTAGTAGGACAGTTGTCCCATACGTTATTACTCAACATTTTTTTAACAGGTTAAGTTTTATTATATCGCATTTTTTGTGACATTTGTTAACATCTAATAGTTAATTTACATGTTTCGTGATATTATTTCGCATTTTGTATTGGACAACACCTTATTGAATACTATTTAATACATAATTTGTCTGTTGCCAAATATTTTGTGTAGTAGTATAGTTGTCCCATACGGTATTACCCAACATTTATTTTACATATTTATTCATATTATATCACACTGTTTGTCTCATACCTTATTATATAATATCTAATTAATATTTTTCATAATATAATTTCACATTTTGTATTGGACATCATTTAAATGAATACTATTTAATATATAATCTTATTGTGGACAACATTTTTTTTCAGTAGTACAGTTGTCCCATACGTTATTACCCAACATTTATTTAACTGGTTAAATTTTATTATTTCGCATTGTTTCAGTCATACGTCATTCTCTAACATCTAATATAAATTTTTCATTAAATAATTTCATATTTTATTTTGGACAACATCAAATTAAATACAATTTAATATATATAATTTTTTTGTTGACCAAATTTTTTCTGTAGTACTACAGTTGTTCCATAAGTTATTTCCTAACATTTATGCTACATGCTTAATCATTTTATATCGCATTATTTGTGTCTAGCATTATTAACTAAAATAGAATTTACATGATTGACATTTTGTGTTGGATATCACTTAATTGAATACTATGTAATACAAAATTTTTTTGTTGACAATATTTTTGGTAGTACTACAGTTGTCTTATACGTAATTACCCAACATTTATTTAACATGTTAAATTTTATTGTTTTACATTGTTTGTGTCATACGTTTTTATCAGACATCTAAATTACATATTTCATGACCTAATTTCACATTTTATATGGGACAACACCTAACTGAATACCATTTAATATACCTAATTTTTTTGTTGACCAAATTTTTTTGTAGTGGTCAGTTGCACCCTGCGTTATTTCCCAAAATGTATGTTACTTGCTTATTCATGTTATATCGCATTATTTGTGTCTAGCATTATTATTTTGTGCTGGATAACACTTAATGGAATACATAATTTCTTTGTTGACAACATTTTATGTAGTAGGAGAGTTGTCCCATACGTTATTGCTCAACATTTATTTAACATGCTAAATTTTATTATTTCACATTTTAAGTAACATATGTTAATAGCAAACAGTTAACTTACTAGTTTCGTGATATTATTTCGCGTTTTGTAGTGGACAACACCTTATTGAATACTATTTAACACATTATTTTTCTGGGGACAAAAATTTGTTGTACTGGTACAGTTGTCCCATACGTTATTACCCAACATTTATTTTACATGTCATATTATATCACACTGTTTACATCATACGTTATTATATAACATCTAATTAACATTTTTCATAATATAATTTCACATTTTGTATTGGGCAACACTTAATTGAATACTATTTAATACATAATCTTATTGTAGACAACATTTTTTTTTGTAGTAGTACAGTTGTCCCATACGTTATTACCCAACATTTATTTAACAGTTTACATTTTCTTAATTCACATTGTTTCAGACACACGACAGTATCTAACATCTAATATAATGACATAATTTCACATTTAATACCGGACAACACCTAACTGATTATCATTTAATATACCTAATATTTTTGTTGACCAAATTTTTTTGTTGTGGTACAGTTGCACCCTGAGTTATTTCCCAACACTTATGTTACTTGCTAATTCATGTTATATCGCATTATCTGTGTCTAGCATTATTAATTCAAATCCTATTTCCATGTTGTCCATTTTATGTTGGCTAACACATTAAAGAATACTATTTAATACATAATTTCTTTGTTGACAACATTTTTTGTAGTAGGACAGTTGTCCCATACGTTATTACTCAACATTTTTTTAACATGTTAAGTTTTATTATATCGCATTTTTTGTGACATTTGTTAACATCTAATAGTCAATTTACATGTTTCGTGATATTATTTCGCATTTTGTATTGGACAACACCTTATTGAATACTATTTAATACATAATTTGTCTGTGGCCAAATATTTTGTGTAGTAGTATAGTTGTCCCATACGGTATTACCCAACATTTATTTTACATATTTATTCATATTATATCACACTGTTTGTCTCATACCTTATTATATAATATCTAATTAATATTTTTCATAATATAATTTCACATTTTGTATTGGACATCATTTAAATGAATACTATTTAATATATAATCTTATTGTGGACAACATTTTTTTTCAGTAGTACAGTTGTCCTATACGTAATTACCCAACATTTATTTAACATGTTAAATTTTATTGTTTTACATTGGTTGTGTCATACGTTTTTATCAGACATCTAAATTACATATTTCATGACATAATTGCACATTTTATATGGGACAACACCTAACTGAATACCATTTAATATACCTAATTTTTTTGTTGACCAAATTTTTTTGTAGTGGACAGTTGCACCCTGCGTTATTTCCCAACACGTATGTTACTTGCTTATTCTTGTTATGTTGCACTATTTGTGTCTAGCATTATTAATTCAACTCTTCTTTCCATGTTTTACATTTTGTGTTGGATAACACTTAAAAGAATACTATTTAATACATAATTTCTTTGTTGACATTATTTTTTGTAGTAGGACAGTTGTCCCATACGTTATTATTCAACATTTATTTAACATGTTAAGTTTTATTATTTCACATTTTTTGTGACATATGTTAATATCTAACAGTTAATTTGAATGTTTCGTGATATTATTTCGCATTTTGTATTGGACAACACCTTATTGAATACTATTTAATACATAATTTGTCTGTGGACAAATAGTTTTTGTACTAGTACAGTTGTCCCATACGGTATCACCCAACATTTATTTTACATATTTAATCATATTATATCACACTGTTTCTTTCATATGTTATTATATAACATCTAATTAAAATTTTTCATAATTTGTATTGGACAACATTTAATTGAATACTATTGAATACATCATTTTTTTGCGGACAGCATTTTTTCGTAGTAGTACAGTTGTCCCGTACGTGATTTCCCAACATTTACTTTACCTGTTTAATCATATTAATCACACTGTTTCCTTCATACGTTATTATATAACATCTAGTTAATATTTTTCACAATATAATTTCACATTTTGTATTGGACAACATTTAATTGAATACTATTTAATATATATGATTTTTTTGTAGACAACATTTTTTTGTAGTAGTTCAGTTGCCCCATACGTTATTATCCAACATTTGATTTACATATTTAAGCATATTATATCACACTGTTTGTTTCATACGCTGTCATATAACATCTGATTTACATTTTTCGTAATATAATTGCACATTTTGTATCCGGAAACACTTAACTGAATTCTATTTAATACGTAATCCTATTGTAGAGAAAATATTTTTGGAGTAGTACAGTTGTCCCATACGTTATTTCCCAACATTTATTTTACATGCTTATTCATGCTATATCGCATTATTTGTGTACAGCATTATTAATTCAAATCGGATTTACATGTTTCACATTTTGTGTTGGATAACACTTAACGGAATACTATTTAATACATAATTTCTTTGTTGACAACCATTTTCGTATTAGGACAGTTGTCCTATACGTTATTAGTCAACATTTATTTAAGATGTTAAATATTATTATTTCACATTTTTTGTGACATATGTTATCATCTAACATCTAATTAACATTTTTCATAATATAATTTCACATTTGGAATTGGACAACATTTAATTGAATACTATTTAATACATATTTTTTTTGTGGGCAACATTTTTTTGTAGTAGTGCAGTTATCCCGCAACTGTTACCCAACATTTGTATTACATGCTAAATCATATTATATCACATTGTTTGTTTCATACGTTATTATATAACATCTACGTTACATTTTTCATGATATTATTTAAAATTGTATATTGGACAACACCTAATTGAATACTATTTAATACATAATTTTTTTCTGGACAACATTTTTTTTGTACGAGTTCAGTTGTCCCATACATAATTAGTCACATTTATATTACATTTTAAATATTATAGCACATTGATTGAGTAATAAGTTAATATCTAACTGTTAATTTACGTGTTTCATGATATTACTACACATTTTGTATTGGACAACACCTTATTGAATACTATTTAATACATAATTTTTCTGTAGACAAAAATTTGTTGTACTAGTACAGGTGTCCCTTGTTTGTTTCATAAGTTATTATACAACATCTAATTAACATTTTTCATAATATAATTTCACATTTTGTATTGGACAACATTTAATTGAATACTATTTAATACAAAATTTTTTTCTGGACAATTTTTTTTTTACTAGTGCAGTTGTCCCACACGTTATATCCGAACACTTATTTTACATATTTAATCATATTATATCACACTGTTTGTTTCATACGTTATTATAAAATATCTAACTATTATTTTTCATAATATAATTTCACAGTTTGTATTGGACATCATTTAAATGAATACTATTTAATACATGATTTTATTGTAGACAACATTTTTTTGTAGTAGTACAGTTGTCCCATACCTTATTACCCAACATTTATTTAACAGGTTAAATTTTATTAGTCCACATTGTTTCCGTCATATGTCATTATCTGACACCCAATATACATTTTTCATTACATAATTTCACATTTTATTTTGGACAACACCTAATTGAATACTATATAATACATATAATTTTTTTGTTGACAACATTTTTTCTGTAGTACTACAGTTGTTGTATTTATTTGTGTCTAGCATTATTAATTAAAATCGAATTTACATGATTCACATTTTATGTTGGATATCACTTAATTGAATATTGTGTAATACATCATTTTTTTGTTGACAATATTTTTGGCAGTACTACAGTTGTCCCATACGTAATTACCCAACATTTATTTAACATGTTAAATTTTATTGTTTTACATTGTTTGTGTCATACGTTATTATATAGCATCTAGCTAACATTTTTCACAATATAATTTCCCATTTTGTATTCGACAACATTTAATTGAATACTATTTAATACATAATTTTTTGTGTGGACAACATTTTTTTGGAGTAGCACAGTTCTCCCATACGTTGTTACACAGCATTTATTTAATAGGTTAAATTTTACAATTTCGCATTGTTGCAGTCATACGTCATTATCTGACATCTATTTTAAATTGTTCATTATATAATTTCACATTTGTCCAATACAAACAAATACAAAAATAAACAATACAACACCTAATTGAATATTATTTAATACATAATATTTATGCTGACAACATTTTTTTGAGAAGTTAGGCTGTCGCATACGTTATTGCCCAACATTTGTGTATCATGTTAAATTTCATTATTTCAAATTGTTTGTGTCATACGTTAATATATATCACCTAAGTTGCATTTTTCATGATATTATTTCAAACTTTGTATTGGGCAAATCCTAATTGAACACTATTTAATACATCTTATTTTTTGTGGACAACATTTTTTTGTAGTAGCGCAGTTGTCACATACGTTATATCCCAACATTTATTTTTCATTTTAAATCGTATTATATCACATTGTTTGTATCATACGTTTGTATATAACATCTTATTTACAATTTTCATAATATAATTTCACATTTTGTATTAGACATGACTTAATTGAATACATAATTTTTTTGCTGACAACATTTTTTGTAGTAGGACAGTTGTCCCATACGTTATTACCCAACATTTATTAAACATGTTAAATTTTATTATTTCACGTTGTTTGTATCATACGTTATTACATACAACATCTAATTTACATATTTCAACACCTAATTTAATACTAGTTAAAACATAATTCTTTGTTGACAACATATTTTTGTAGTAGTACAGTTTGCCCATACATTATTAACCTATATTTTTATTATATTTTAAATCTTATTATATCAAATTGATTGTGTCATACATTGTTATCTAGAATCTCATTTACATTTTTCATTGTATAATTTCACAGTTTGTATTCGACAGCACTTAACTGAATACTATTTTATACATCATTTTTTGTTGATATTTTTTTGTAGTAGTACAGTTGTCGCATACGTTATTATCCTGCAATTATTTAACATGTTTAATGTTAGTGTTTCGCATTTTTTCAGTCATACGATATTATCTTACAACAAACTCAAATTTTTCATGATATAATTTGACAATTTGTATTGGACAACACCTAATTGAATACTATTTAATACATAAGTCTTTGTTGACAAAATTTTTTTGCAGTGGTACTTATATGTATATATAATAACATATGGGTAATAATATGTTATTACCCAAAATTTAGTAAACATGTTAAATTTTATTATTTCACATTGTTTGTGTCATACGAAATTATCTAACATCTACGTTACATTTTTCATGATATTATTTAAAATTTTGTATTGGACAACACCTTATTGAATACTATTTAATACATCATTTTTTTGTGGACAACATTTTTTTTGTACTAGTACAGTTGTCCGATACGTTATTACCCAACATTTGTTTTACATGTTTAATCATATTATTTCACATTGTTTTTCTCATACTTTAGTATATAACATCGAATTAACATTTTTCATAATATAATTTCACATTTTGTATTGGACAACATTTAATTGAATACTATTTAATACATCATTTTTTTCTGGACAAATTTTTTTTTTACTAGTGCGGCTGTCCCATATGTTATTTCCGAACATTTATTTTACATATTTAATCATATTACATCACACAGTTTGTCTCATACGTCATTATCTAACATCTAATTAAAAATGTTCATTACATAATTTCACATTTTGTATCGGACAACACCTAATTGGGTACTATTTAATACATAATTTTTTTGTTGACAACATTTTTTTGTACTAGTATAGTTGTCCGATACGTTATTACCCAACATTTATTTTACATGTTTAATCATATTATTTCACATTGTTTTTCTCATACGTTATTATATAATACCTAATCAATATTTTTCATAATATAATTTCACATTTTATATTGGGCATCATTTAAATGAATACTATTTAATACATGACTTTTTTGTAGACAACATTTTTTTGTACTGGTACAGTTGTCCCATATCTTATTACCCAACATTTATAGTACATGTTTTATCATATTATTTCATATTGTTTGTTTCATACGTTATTATATAACATCTAATTAACATTTTTCATTCATGAATTTCACATTTTGTAATGGAAAACATATAATTGAATACTATTTAATACATCATTTTATTGTTGGCAACAGTTTTTTAAAGTAGTACAGTTTTCCAATTTGTTATTACTCAACATTTATTTAACAGGTAAAATTTTATTATTTCGCGTGGCTTCTGTCATACGTCCTTATCTAACATATAATTTAAAATTTTCTTTACATAATTTCACATTTTGTATTGGACAACACCTAATTGAATACGATTTAATACATCATTTTTTTGTTGACCACATTTTTTTGTAGTACTTCAGTTGTACCAAATGTTATTTGCTAATATTTATGTTACATGGTTAATTATGTTATATCGCATTATTTGTGTCTAGCATTATTCATTAAAATCGAATTTACATGATTCACATTTTATCCAACATTTATTTAACATGTTAAATTTTATGGCTGTACATTGTTTGTGCACCATAAGTTATTTCCAAACATTTATGTTACTTGCTTAATCATGTTATATCCCATTATTTATGTCTAGCATTATTAATTATAATAGAATTTACATGATTCACATTTTGTGTTGGATATCACTTAATTGAATACTATGTAATACAACATTTTTTTGTTGACAATATTTTTGGTAGTACTACAGTTGTCCCATACGTAATAACCCAACATTTATTTAACATGTTAAATTTTATTGTTTTACATTGTTTGTGTCATGCGTTATTATCAAACATCAAAATTTAATATTTCATGAAATAATTTCACATTTTATATTGGGCAACACCTAACTGAATTCCATTTAATATACCTAATTTTGTTGGTGACCAAATTTTTTATACTAGTACAGTTGTCCCATACGGTATTACCCAACACTTATTTTACATATTTAATCATATTATATCACATTGTTTCTTTCATATGTTATTATATAACATCTAATTAACATTTTTCATAATTTGTATTGGACAACATTTAATTGAATACTATTTAATACATCATTTTTTTGTGGACAACATTTTTTTGTAGTAGTACAGTTGTCCCCTACGTTATTACCCAACATTTATTTAACAGGTTACATTTTATTAGTTCACATTGTTTCCGTCATATGTCATTATCTAACACCTAATATACATTTTTCATTACATAATTTCTCATTTTATTTTGGACAACACCTAATTGAATACTATATAATATATATAATTTTTTTGTTGACAAAATTTTTTCTGTAGTACTACAGTTGTAGTATTTATTTGTGTCTAGCATTATTAATGAAAATCGAATTTACATGATTCACATTTTGTGTTGAATATCTCTTAAGTAGTAGGGAAATTGGGATTCTATGACAGGATGTGGCTTATTGCTTTTGATTTTAATTGCTTCATTATTGGAGTTAATTTATTGCTTTTGGGTGGGGGAGTGACAGGTGTGTAACCTTTTTTAGAAAAATGTGTGGTTTTGGATCCCGTATGAGACATTTATGATCGAAGGGATTTATGGCTGACCCTTTTTTTATTGTGGGTTGAATGAGGTGGAGGATCGCTCAGCAGCACTTGTGTGTGCGTACGTGATTGTGGTTTGAAGGAGGATATTGTGTGCTAGGCGTGTAACCTGTAACCTGTATGCTAGAATCAAGTGAAATATCAGGTAGCAGCTGCCGCACTGTGCATGTACATGAATTGGGTTTTGAGGGTGGGTGCAATGATCAGTGGAAAGGTAATGCTCGCTTCTCCTTTGTCACTTTTAGTCAATGTGTAGAACTCATAGAACACCTCACACCTGAATATTTTCCCACACAATAATTAAAGTTTTATTTGTGTAAACTGTTGTTAAGTACGTTCTTCGCACGTACGTTTGCCACGTGCTGGTACCTTCTACGTGGTTTGGTTCTCTCCCTTTTTACACTGCACTCTGTTTGAGTGACCCTCATTATGTTAATTTCACAATAATATGAAATAATAGCTTACGTTCCTTTGTGCATCTGCGAACCTCATATTTGCTTGCTAGAGTTTAAAATGTTTAAATAAAAGAACTCTTTTTTCTAATTTTCATAATATATTTTATTTGTTTATAAATAAAATGTTTACAAATGTGAAAATTTTTGTATTCTTATTGATATAGTTTAATTTTATGAGACATGTACATTATGAGAGTATATTATTATTATTATCCACTTTGCTTAACCTTTTCCTTAAATTAGTTTATTGAAATATAAGACGATTCAGTTTTCTTTTATATGATACGAAGTAGTGACAAGCGCATGTATCAACTCCATCTCTGGCGTTATCCGAAGACCATGAGCACACTGTCAAGTGCTTTCCATATTTTGATTTAATTAGACGATAGTTTTCATACTCCAATAAAAATACTCGGTATTCCTCCAACAATTTGGAATGTTCAGGGAAAATTACATCCTCAAACTCCTTGAGGAAATCATCAATTTTCCTTACATTTGTTTTAAATCCAAAATTCGAAATTAGACCCATTCGGTTGTGTATTCTCCAAAAGCAGAAATGCAACTGAAGAATTATTTTACTTTAGTTATAAAGTGCCTATACTTGTGTAACTTTCTTTTGTAATACTTGTCTATACTGGTTTACATCTTTTTTTATTTCTTTTCCCATCATTCTTGAAATTTCAAAGCATACGCGAGTTAGATCAATTTCTGCTTCATGTCCATAAGATGCATCTAAATCTAAAAGTTGTACATTATATTTCCCCATTATTGAACATTTGGGGATAATATAATTATTTTATATATTACAAATTTGATTTTGAAGCAGTGTGTTCCAACATAAGAATGAAGTGAAAAATATCCCTAATCTTATGAAGGCTCTCCAAGATTCACTATCAAATTCGATTTTATTTCCATATTGATTTAAAATTAATATGCATTGCTTATCGGATTTTCTAATCTTAAAATGACACTTTATGCTCTCAATCTTCGGATTATCAATTATTGCATCAGGCATCAAGAAGTCAAACTGCTCAAGCCTTAGCTGGATATATTCCCTAAACGTCAGTAATTGAATCCATTCCTCTTTTCCAAATCCAATGAAATTACGTTTATGCTGCTGCATCCAAACCATAGGTGTAACTCGTCTCGTTGTTGAAAAGTCACACTTTAATTTTAATTGTAGGTTAACAAAATACTCGAAACCAAAAATGATTTCATGATCTTGAATTTTTCTTGAATTTCTTGATTTTCTTAGCTGAAGTGTGTCCATATCGATTGAAAAATTGTCTCAAACTAACTTGTGAATTGAATTGTGGACGCTATTTAAAGTGAAGAGTCTTGACCATGCTTCTCAGTACATTATACACTTCAGACGCAAAATGATTAAAATAGACAGAAGCTCGTGTGTTCTTCTTGACTTTCAGTATATATTTGGAAACGATAGACAAATTTTTGTAAAGGAATTGGCCTTCATGCAAGCCGGATCAATCATGCCGAATTTCTTTCACTTCAAGCTCCCTATGATATAAAAGAGCTGGATGAAATAACTAGAAAAACCATAAAAATAACTAAACAGTATGTCGATGGATTGGATTGGTGTGATGGCGACATTTCTTATTTAAGCCTTGGTGATATATTAAGTCCATTAAATAGTTTCGCTACAGTTATTGTACGAGGTAGAGCTAAGAAACAGTTTTTAAGTAAATATTTAACTACAAACATAGTTGATTTAGAGTTAGATCAAAGTTTAAGACACTTTCAAAACTTTTTTACAAATTGTAAAATACATAAGAAAATAACAATCCAATGTGCTCTAAACAATTTATTTAAACTCTTTGTAATCTTAGAAAGCTCTAATTTTGAAATATTTGAAAATTAAAATTTGATTGTACCACTATGTTCCCAAATGTAAACCAACTACAAAATCTATAAGATTATAAATATTGAGTTTTGCTTTATTCAATTTAGTCAATGGGTTTACATCATACTTAAATTATAGATTATAATAAAATCTAACACAACTCGTGCGTTTCTTAGGGCACGTACACCTTTATTTTGATGGGACCCCCCACAATCGGAGAAAACATTTAATTTCATCGCATCTAATCGTGGGCATCCAAAGTCTTCAATTTTGATTACACACGTCTTTAAAAACTTTTCAAGGAACTTTTTCTTTGTATATCCCTTCGTGATTACCCTCATATCCTTGAGAAGCGTACGAAGATAGTTTCTGACTTCTAAGAAGCTATAATTTCCATCATTCCAACAGAGATTGTGCTGATTTCTAGTTAGCCATATTGCCGTTTTACGGGCCTTCTTCGTTAGTCTAAGAAAATCATATGGTGGTCTTATAAGGTAATGAATGTCATGGTAATAACAATTCCTAAAAACAAGAGCAATTTCTTTTAATATAAAATAGTCGCAATTTCCAAAAAATCCTTGAATGTCGACAACAACTTGATTCTCCATCGAATTGAATTAAACAATGCGCTGAAGTAATCCTGTTAATTGTGAATACTCAACTAATCGATCATGCATAAGCAGACAATATACTTTAGTGTTTCTCACACTTGCACTCTCCAACTCGATGGAAACTCTGATATCGATCGGTCCTGTTTTAACAGATTCATTCTGATGTGTTAGATCTATAACAACAATCGGTGCTTTATCCTTAAATTCCTTAGGTCTTAACAACGGCTCAGACTGCTTCATGTAGTAACTTGCTTGGAAATTTGCATACATATCATACAAAGTTGCAAATCGGTCACGATTAAAATTTAAATTCATATCATCATAGAGATATGTTTCAGAGTTCAAGTACACTTTTAAGTTTCGCAATTGATTTTGAATCAATTTATTATCCAGTATAAAGGCTATTATAGCGAAACGGGGGCGTTCTCTATTAGCTGCAAGTTTTACATTCCACACATGATGAGTACCTTCTGATAGTGTTGGATTGAGATAACAATCCCAACTGCGGAATGCTAGTGGTAGTAAGCTTCCGCTTTTTGTTATATTTAAAATTAGCAATTTCTTCTCATCACTGAGAGTAATATGTGGTACTTTCCATGTAATATTAGATATATTTAATTTATACTCAATACTTCCAATTTTACTATGATACATGTTGTTTTTCAGTTTACCACCTCCAGTAGACTCATTGTTAGCCAAAGATATCAAGCCCTTAATAATATTAAAACTCTAGCTCGGTAGTACATATAAGTCCTGATTCTGGATTGTGATTCTAACTTCATCATTACTCTTAAATTATTGAAGATAGCGAGAGTAGCTATGATATTCTTTTTTGGTTATACTCTCATCCGAATAGGGTTTCTCTCGAACAGTTAATAAATTAGTCATTGTTCTCTAATTTTAAAACCCAATGACCTTAAAAACAATTTGTCCTCGGTTGTGAGTATTGTCCTTAAAGGACATATAACTCAAAGTGTTTGATAGTGGAGGATAGCATACATTTTTATTATAAATAATCATTTTCGTTGTCTTAAATGTAGGCGAAGTGTAACACTCTCATTACGTAAATTTACTAAATTTCCGTCCTGATCAGCAATCCGTATTTTTAATGACAGCCTGGGGGGACATTTAAGGCAAACTCATGCAATACATGACTTGATCCGCTTACAATATTACATTCTATTCTAATTGTATTTACTTTTAAAATATCAACAGGCTGGTCTGAGATGTGTATAGAATTCGGTGTTAGTACTTTTTTATTAAACCCGAATAATTGACCAATAGTATTCCTTTTATATATATATATATATATATATATATATATAGGATGTTCCTTAGTTGAAATCATCACTTGAAGCGTATTGTTGTTACTTTCGATGAGGGGGTGCTTTAATTTATTTGGTTCCTTTTCGTCCATTTTCTCAATAATAATATTTCTTATATCACTAAGCTCATATGATCCAACAGGTATCTCAAAAACATGTTCTCCAATATGAAATAAATTATTATAGTATACAACATTTGGAATTGAGTTATACATGTGGAAATCAATGAGTGCACACTCATAATTTCCATTCAATTCAATGGGTGGGTGATAGTTTGCCAGTAAAATTGAGCTGTTGCCCGTTAATGTAAGAGTTGTTGTCATTTCGATCGATTAAGATTAAGTGAACTAATAATGAGATTTGTTGATATTATATTTCAAATTCTAATAAAGTCAGCGAATCCACGTCTCTAGCGTCCATTTTCTAGAGGATCATCTTTACATATAAGTACAAAACCATATTTTTCCTTCCAACAAAATTGACAAATATTCTTAAATTCATCAAATTTCATATCTACGCCTACATGATCTTGGTGCACATGTTTCATATTTAGTTCATCTTGCTTGAACATTATTATTAGATTTGCATTATCACGAATAATATGTTTAGGGATGCGTGTATACGTCTGACATAAATAAAACGCATCAATGTTATTATGTCTTCCCATACAGAAGTATGCACGAATATTATTTTGTTTTTCACAAGCAACATCATCAAACATCATTATAGAGTTCTTTTTGGCTTTACTTGGTGCTAGAATACTTTCATTTTCTGAAAATTTAAAATATTGGGTTCACTAGTGTTTTCAAGTATTCATATATGTAAAGATTTTCAAATTTTAGTCCATTTGGGCTTTCAATCAAACTGATCATTACATTTGTTTTCCCACAATTAGAAGGCCCAACAATTAGCGCTCTAATTGAATTGGGCAATAATCTGCTGTGCCTAACTTGTTTGTCTTCTCCATTTTTAAAATCGATATTCCTCACTTCTATATTCGTTTTTTGTTTTATTAATTTCATATCAGATACACTTCTCTCAGCAGATCGTTACTCTCTTGCAAGTCTTTGAAGAATAAACATCAATTAAAATGGTAGTACGCTTTTATAAATCAACTAGTAGCAAATCACTGCTTTATCGAGGTAGAGGTCTTATTGATAAAATAATCAACTCCCTCCCAATTGAGCTACATATACCTGGTTATCAGTTCTGTGGCCCAGGAACTAAGCTAGAAAGTCGTTTGGAAAGAGGCGAAAAGGGAATAAATTCATTAGATGCTGCTTGCAGAGAGCACGACATAGCATATGCTAATAATAAAGATTTGAGAAATCGGCATATAGCTGATTCAAATTTGGCTGAAAGAGTGTGGGAGCGTGTAAATGCCTCTGATAGTACTCTTGGGGAAAGAGCCGCTGCTTATTCTGTAAGCAACATAATGAAAGCAAAGAAAAAATTTGGTATGGGACTCAAACAAAGAGAATATAAAAAGCCATGTGAGAAAAAGAAAAAATTTATGCATGTCGTAAGAGTGGCTACCAGAGTATTGAAGAAGGAGAAGCCTTGTGATATTCAATCTGCGATAAAAATTGCTAAAAAAGCAATAAACAAGACTTTTGGGCGAAAGAAAAATGAAGTAATAATTCCTCGAATTATTAGTGTTCCTAAAGTTGGTGGCTTCTTGCCGCTTTTACCCATTATAACAGCACTCGGAGCATTGGGTGGACTTGCCTCTGGTGGTGCAGCTATTGCAAAGAGTATTAATAGTGCTAAAAATGCAAAGAAAGAATTGGAAGAGAATAAACGTCATAACAGAAAAATGGAAGCAATTGCTTTAGGCAATGGACTCTATCTAAGACCATATCAAAAGGGATATGGTATATCATCTGACTTTCCAAAAAACTTGTAATTCAGCTACCTAATAAGCCGCTCTCAAACATAGACATTACGAATTTTGCTCACAAATATAAACCCCTTTACAGAGGTGTATTTATGAGAGACTCATTACCAAAACGAGTACGGAAAAGAGAATGTGGTATTGTTAACTTAGACCTTTCAACTGGAGCTGGAACGCATTGGGTAGCTTACTACAAAGCAGATAAGCAAATCAGATATTTTGATAGTTATGGAAATTTACCACCACCTTTAGAGCTTATTAGATATTTGGGAGAGAATATAAAATACAATTATAACCAAGTTCAACGATTCGGTTCTTTTAACTGTGGACACTTATGTTTAAGATTTCTATTACTGCAGCATAAAGCTGTTGATTGAAATCAACTAGTATTTAACTTTAAACCAAATAAATGAATAAAAATCAGATTATATTTTAATTTATTTTAGTATATAACAACTATATATAGTTATACTACCTTTAGTGTGATTAGAGTGTGTGTATTGTTTACATCGGAAACCATCTGAAAAACCGCGTTAAACTGTATTAAACCACATAAAAAACCGTGATAAACCACATGATAAACTACATCAAACAGCTTGAAAACCAGAAACCACCTGTAAAGGTGTTTTTCGGGTTAGATCTGGTGGGTTTTTAATTAAAAATTAATGAGCATATACTGAAAGAATTGACAAAAACAAGAAACGCTCTGAAAAGAAAATGTCAAAGCATTAAATTAGGTAGAGCCGCAAATGAATATCAATTAGAGGACACGTTTAAGCCAATAACACAACCTCTTCACAAAATTGTTAGAGGGAATATAATAGCAAATCAGTTGATGAAAGTAAAAAAAGAAGAGGAAGAAGGTCAATTAAATCGCAGGAATGAAATTAAAAGCGGTGAAAACTTAAGTAGTATTGATGAATATTATGATGCAGTGGAAAGAGGAATATCTGAGCTGCAAACACAAGATTTATCGTTAGCACCAAGCGAAGAGAGTTATAATAAACCTAATACACTTAGTAATGAAGACTATAATCAAACGAATGAAATAAATGATGAGTTCTTTAATCTTAGTTTAAATGATTTAGAACGTCAGAAAAATCTGGATAAAGCATTTGGACCTACTAAAAAAAGTGGACAAATTAGTTTGGGGAGTTCTAAAATATCTATTTACGACAAGAAAATTGAGCTGGAATCTGGTGAAAAGTTGAATCTTACTCCTGGACTATATTTTTTGATTTACTTGAAAGATCCTAAAGATTATAATGAAACAGATTTGGATGTATATCAGAGAATCTTATCAAAAACCAATGCCCATAGAAAAAATCATCTACCTGATGGCCCACTTAAGGGAAATCGTTCAAAAAAGAACACTGAAATAATAAAAAACTTTTCTCAAAAAATTATGATCTAAGTGCAATGTCTACACCTCTAAATAAGAAATCTATGCATAAGGGTGGAAGTTTTATGACACTCAGTTCAACTAAGCCAAATTATGTATATTGGGATGATCCAAATGAGATCGTTGATAGACTTAAACTTTTAGTTGGCTCACAGGCAGCTGGTAACACCAATCATAATAATGAAATCGTTTCGATAGTTGAAGAAGCAAAGCATAGTCGTGAAGCAAAAATTATTTATTGAATAAATAAATAATACTGTGATTATCGATAATTTAGTATTATCAAAATGCCTCTTGACAAGTTTGGTCACTTCTTCTCAACTAGCAATGAAAAAGAAAGATCAAGTGTAAAAAAACAAATTGCTGGTGTTTTGCTTGATGTTGATTAGAACATTTTTTTTTCAGACAAACGTCTTAAGAATGTTGGTGAGCCCTTGGAAGATAATGATGCAGTTACTAAAATCTTTTTAGAAAGAAAAGTAGAAGAAACAATGGAGAGCTTTGAAAAACTTTTAAAAGGAAAAGATCAGTCGGATCAGAATACAATATGTGAAATATCATTTTCAAGTCTTCATGAGATTAATAAAAATATAATTGAGGTGGAAGAACTCTTGAAAAAATCAGAAAGTTCTTTACAAACGAATTTTAATTTGCAAATAGAGTCATTAAGAAGTTTATTTAACGGTGAAAATCAAAATATAAATTTAAATATAGACTCTTTAAGATTCGCTATGAGTTATAATCTTTAGGACCGTTAACAAATTCGGACATTAACAATAATTTACACTTGGTGGTAGTCTATGCGGAAAATGGTCAAAGCATTGGTACTAAATACAAACTGTTTAAAAATGTTCTGCAGACAGCACTTTTCGAAAGGAAGCAGACATAGTTCTCGTTTATAAAAAAAAAAATAAAATAAAAAATAAATAAATAAAAATAATAATAATGAAGATAAAGCTAAATATGAAGAAAAAATAACTAAAAAGATAATCATGAGCAGGAGGAATTTAATAGAGGAATTACATGCACCAGCTCGTAAAAATTTTAAACGCCGAAGAGTTATTATGAAGGGAATCGATGATCATTGGCAAGCAGACCTAGTAGAAATGCGACAATACTCATCAGCGAATAAAGGATATAAATTTCTATTGACAGTTATTGATACGTTTTCGAAATATGCATGGGGACAAGCATTGAAAACAAAATCTGCGAAAGAAGTTGAACGCGCATTCTCGGGTATACTTAAGGAGAATCGAATTCCAAATAATTTACAGACCGATGATGGAAAAGAATTTTTTAATGCAGACTTTAAGAGTTTGTGTAGAAAACATAACATCAATCATTACTCAACTTTTAGTGGTCTTAAGGCATCAATTGTTGAGCGTTTTAAGGAGATGATGTGGAGAGAGTTTAGTTATAATGGAACATATTGTTGGATTACAATTTATAAACAATTGATAAATGAGTACAATCGAAAAAATCACAGAACAATTCAAATGAGACCTGTTGATCTAAATTCGTCAAATGAGAACAAGTTGTTGAATACTGCCTACAATTATATAAAAATCTTCAATCGCAGTAAATTTCATGTTGGAGATTATGTGCGTATTAGCAAGCATAAACATACATTTGAAAAGGGGTATACACCGAACTGGACAACTATTAATATATTAAAATTTCATGAACAGTATTGATTTGTGATGAACCTGTCAGTAATTTCCTTTAAACTCGGACATGTGCATTAAGGTTTTCGGTAGTCAGTGTAGGGAATTTCGGATATAAAAGAGCGTCTTGAATACAAGTATCTCATTCAAACAGATGTCGAGGAACATTCAGGAGCAGGAAAATTCACTGGATTTTCATTTGGGACAGCTGATGCCCTGGCCGATTCCAAGTAGAGAAGCAGCTAACGAAGTGAATCCTCAATTCACATCAGAACTGAGTCAATCGGAATGGATTGAGCTTCTAGAAATTTCTCCCAGAGAGAAACGAAAAATTGATGAGGAGGAGGACGGTTCGATACACAAGAAGCAAAAGCTTGAAACCCTTGAAACCACCATCGATGTAACCGAGGAGAGGCAAACAATGGAGCCCACCTTCGCTGAGCTTCTTGCCGAGGAGCCCATTGCTGAGGAATGGGAAATAAGAAAAAGTTTTTATGCTGATGATGATGTGCTTGAAAATTCACCAGATTTTTTAAGCTTTATTAAAAATATTTAATAATGATATATACAAATTATCCTAATACTAAATTTAATCCATTGTATATCATGTATTCATTTCATTTAAATAAATAAAAAAAAACATTACAAAATACAATTTTCTTTGTTATTTTTTTTTTTTTGAATTATCTTCCACACAGACACACATATACACTTTATTTTCAGCTTCATGAATTCAAATAAAAATGCATATCCATATGTACAACCTAAAATCATGTGTTTATCTTCTTCTTCTTTTTTATCCAGGTTCACTGCATTTTTACATAGGCACACGCAGGTACACAAGCACACACTTACAACCCCAAGTCTTGTGCTTATCTTCTTCTCCTTTTTTACAGGTACACTGCATTTCTAAATACAGGCACAAACAGATACACAAACACACACACACACACATTTTCAAATATATATATATATTTCTTTTGGTATTTTCTTCTTTTCATGCCAATACCCATTTTCAGCTTGTATAAATTAAAATAAAAGAGACACATATACTTCTTTTGGGTTAAAATATTCATTTATTTATTTATTTAATTTTTTTTCACCTAGTTTTACTACCATTTTTTGATTGTTTGCTTATTAATTAAATTATTATTATTATTTATTTATTTATCTACTTTTTTTTTTTTTTCTTACTACTATGAATTAATTCTATAATGCCCCCATGCATATGTATTTATTCCATATTCTTTTATTTTTCTCTTATCATCTCTAGAACTTAAAGTTGATTTTGTTATTCTATGTGTATACAAATTGTGAATCTCAGATCTAAACATCAACATGTTATCACAAAATATACATAATTTCTTTGTTGACAACCTTTCTTGTAGTAGGACAGTTGTCCCATACGTTATAACTAAACATTTATTTAACATGTTAAATTTTACTATTTCACATTTTTTGAGACATATTTTAATATCTAACAGTTAATTTACAAGATTCATGATATTATTTCACATTTTGTATTGGACAACCATTAATTGAATACTATTTAATACATCATTTTTCTGTGGACAAAAATCTGTTTGTGCTGGTACAGTTCTCCCATACATTATTTCCCAACATTTATTTTACATGTTTTATGATATTATATCACATTTACATATTTCATAATTTAATTTCACATTTTGTATCCGGAAACACTTAATTGAATACTATTTAATACATAATCTTTTTGGTTGACAACATTTTATTGTAGTAGTACAGTTGCCCCGTACGTTATTACCCAACACTTATTAAAATTGTTAAATTTTATTATTTCGCATTGTTTTAGTCATACGTCATTATCTAACATCTAATATTAATTTTTCATTGCATAATTTCACATTTTATTTTGGAGAACACCTAATTGAATACTATTTAATATGTATAATTTTTTTATTGACAAACGTTTTTCTGTAGTACTACTGTAGTACCATAAGTTATTTCCCAACATTTATGTTACATGCTTAATCATGTTATATCGCATTATTTGTGTCTAGCACTATTAATTAAAATCAAATTTACATCTTTCACATTTTGTGTTGGATAACACTTAATGGAATACTATTTAATAAATAATTTTTTTGTGGACAACATTTTTTGTAGTAGGACAGTTGTCCCATACGTTATTACTCAACACTTATTTAAGAAGTTAAATTTTATTATTTCACATTGTCTGTATCATACGTTATTATATGCAATATCTAATTTACATATTTTACACATAACTGAATACTATTTAAAACATAATTCCATGTTGACAACATATTTTTGTACTAGTACAGTTGTCCCATACGTTATTACCTAACATTTATTTTACATGTTTAATCTTATTATTTCACATTGTTTGTTTCATACGTTATTAAATAACATCGAATTAACATTTTTCATGCTATAATTTCACATTTTGTATTTCACAACATTTAATTGAAGACTATTTAATACATACTATTTTTGTTGACAACATTTTTTTGCAGTTATCGAGTTGTCGCATACATTATTGCCCAGCATTTATTTAACATGTTAAATTTTATTATTTCACATTGTTTGTGTCATACGTTATTATCTAACATCTAGGTTCAATTTTTCATGATATTATTCCAAATTTTGTATTGAACAACACCCAATTGAATGCTATTAAATACATAATTCCGTGACAAAATTTCTTTGTAATAGTACGGGTGTCCCATACATTATTATCCTACATTTACATACCATTTTAAATCTTATTATATCACATTGATTGAGTCATATGTTAATATCTAACATCCGATTTACATGTGCCATGATATTATTTCACATTTTGTATTTGGACAACCCGAAATTGAATACTATTTGATGCATACATTTTTTGGTGACCACATTTTTTTGTAGTGGTACAGTTATCCCACTCGCTGTTACCCAACATTTCTATAGCATGCTTAATCAGTTTATATCACACTGTTTGTTTCATACGTTATTATATAACATCCAGTTAACATTTTTCATGATATAATTTTACATTTTATGTTGGACATCACCTAATTGAATACTATTTAATACATCATTTTTTTGTGGACATTTTTTTGTAGTAGTACAGTTGTCCCATACGTTATTTCCCAACATTTATTTCACATATTTAATCATATCATATCACACTGTTTGTTTCATACGTTATTATATCACATCTAATTTACATTTTTCATAATATAATTTCACATTTTGTATTGGACCATATTTAATTGAATACTATTTAATACATACATTTTTTGTTGACAACATTTTTTGTAGTGGGACAATTTTAATATTTCACATTGTTTGTATCATACGTTATTATATGCAATATCTAATTTACACATTTTAACACCTTACTGAATACTATTTAAAACATAATTCTATGTTGACAACATATTTTTGTACTAGTACAGTTGTCCCATACGTTATTGCCCAACATTTATTTTACATGTGTAATCATATTATTTCACATTGTTTGTTTCATACGTTATTACATAACATCGAATTAACGATTTCCATAATATAATTTCACATTTTGTATTGGACAACATTTAATTGAATACTATTTAATACATAATATTTTTGTTGACAACATTTTTTTGCAGTTATCGAGTTGTCGCATACATTATTGCCCAGCATTTATTTAACATGTTAAATTTTATTATTTCACATTGTTTGTGTCATACGTTATTATCTAACATCTAGGTTCAATTTTTCATGATATTATTCCAAATTTTGTATTGGGCAACACCCAATTGAATGCTATTAAATACATAATTCCGTATTGACAAAATCTGTTTGTAGTAGTACGGGTGTCCCATACATTATTATCCTACATTTATATAACATTTTAAATCTTATTATATCACATTGATTGAGTCATACGCTAATATCTAACATCCGATTTACATGTGCCATGATATTATTTCACATTTTGTATTTGGACAACCCGAAATTGAATACTATTTGATGCATACATTTTTTGGTGACCACATTTTTTTGTAGTGGTACAGTTATCGCACTCGCTGTTACCGAACATTTTTATAGCATGTTTAATCATATTATATCACACTGTATCATACGTTATTATATAACATTTGATATACATTTTTCTTGATTTGATTTTACATTTTATATTGCACATCACCTAATTGAATACTATTTAATACATCATTTTTTTATGGACATTTTTTTGTAGTAGTACAGTTGTCCCATACGTTATTTCCCAACATTTATTTCACATATTTAATCATATCATATCACACTGTTTGTTTCATACGTTATTATATAACATCTAATTAACATTTTTCATAATATAATTTCACATTTGGTATTGGACAACATTTAATTGAATACTATTTAATGCATAATTTTGTTGTTGACAATATTGTTTTGTAGTACTACAATTGTCCCATACGTCATTTCCCTACATTTATTTCACATATTTAATCATATCATATCACACAGTTTTTTTTTCATACGTTATTATATAACATCTAATTAACATTTTTCATAATATAATTTCACATTTGGAATTGGACAACATCCAATTGATTACTATTTAACGCATAATTTGTCTCTGGACAAGATTTTTTTGTAGTAGTACAGTTGTCCCATCCGTTATTTCCCAACATTTATTTTATATGTTTAATCATATTATATCACATTGTTTCTGTCATACGTTATTATATAACATCTAATTTAAAGGTTTCATTACATAATTTTACATTTTGTATTGGAAAACACCTAATTGAATACTATTTAATACATAATATTTTTGTTGACAACATTTTGTTGCAGTAGTAGAGTTGTCGCATACGTTATTGGCCAACATTTATTTAACTTGTTAAATTTTATTATTTCGCATTGTTTCAGTCATACGTTAGTATCTAGTAACTAATTTAAATTTTTTATTATATAATTTCACATTTTGTATTGGACAACCCTTAATTGAATACTATTTGATGCATACCTTTTTTGTTGACAACATTTTTTTGTAGTAGTAGAGCTTACCCCCACACTGTTACCCAACATTTATATTACATGTTTAGGCTTATTATTTCACTTTGTTTGTGTCATACGTTATTATCTAACATCTAGTTAACATTTTTCATGATATAATTTAGCATTTTATATTGTACAACACCTAATTGAATACTATTTGATGCATGATTTTTTTGTTGATAACATTTTTTTGTAGTAGCTGCTCCAAAAACTAGACATCACTACTCCGAGTTGTTGGGAGGAGTCTGCACCAATGGACCAAATACCCTCAGCTCAAGAATTGTACACATTCTTGGAGAAGCGACGCCAGAAGTTAGAGAACCTGGAGCATGCATATCACATCATATATATATATATATCATATCATTCCCTTAGTTCTCAGGTGGGAAAAAACAATCAAAATCCTATCCACAGTAGACGAGCCTTTGTGGCATCCCCATCCAGCAATTCTCCCTGCCCATTTTGTAACTTTTGTCGGCCATACTGTTTATGCGTGCACCAGATTTGGCAATTTTGTCTCCCTCACTGCGACACAAGGGAGTTAAGAAGTTGGCTCTTTGCATTAATTATTTAAAGTTCGGATACAATTCTCGGGTATGCAGTAGTGGACATTGTCATGTCAGTAGGCAATACGCATCATACCCTGCTGCTCTTTGATTACAGCCTCTCCCAGCAACCCGCCAATGCATCATCTGACTCTGCTCTCGTTGCGTCATCGTCTTTCATTTTACCATCGGCTTCTGCTTCTCTTGCAGCACACGATGGATCATCAGAAGTCGTGCTACTGGCGACGGCCTTTATTCTAGTGAAAAGTCGTTCGGGCCTATTTCTTCCATGCAGAGCCTTACTGGATTCAGGCTCTCAACTGCATCTGGTCACCCCTCGTTTGGCGGAACAGTTACAGTTAAAAAAACTCGATCTGCAACTACAGTGTCCGGGATTGGTGAAACTAGCGTTCATACTGAAGGTCATACGGTGGAAAACTGCATCAAGTCTCAAGTATCGGACTAATCCGATTCACTTACAGCTTGGGTCTCACCCGCCATTACGGACAGTCAGCCCGGCATTGCCATTGACATAGAAAATTGGAACATTCAAGCCAATATACGACTGGCAGATCCCAAATTTTAAAAACGTCAGCGTGTGGATTTGCTGATTGGAGCCAGCATGTTCTACGATTTGCTGTGCGTTGGTCAGATCAGGCTCATGCCTGGACTATCTTTGTTACAAAAGACTCGCCTTGGCTGGGTAGTCACAGGTGGTGGTCAACGTTTAGGCCAAGCTTCATTGTTGGTCTCAAATTCCACATTGAATGACGTTTCCATTGTTGATGATCGACTGGATGAGATTGGGAGATTGACAGCTGCAGCGAGGCCATTGCATCAGGCACTACGGAGGATTTGGAGTGCGAGCAGCATTCCGTGAAGACTTTTACGCGTTTATCTTCCGGCAACATACGTCAGATGCACGGCATCACCGTGGACAGAGAGCGAGAACGTCGTGTGCCTGGCCATCATCAGGTGGATGCCGACACCGCGACGCATTCGGCCAAGAATCAAGCTGCTGCTCGAGAAAGATACATACGTGGAAGTTATCGCATGGGTTGAAGGATCTGCCCTTTCTCGCACTGAATCCGACGAGGAAGGCACAGATGTTGGCCCACCTCTGCAATGATCTGCTGATCAACAAGGCGGTGCTGCGCCAGATCGATGGCAGTTTGGAGACATGCGCCCAGATGCGCAAGGAGAAGTACATGACGGAAATGAAGGTGCGCAGGTGGTGAACAGTAGCAAAGAAACATTTCTAGAGGAGATGGAAGTGGATGCAGATACTCCATTGTTGACCAGCAACATTGGCAACACTGAATTTATAGCTGCTTCCAAACTACGAAATGAGCCCCACCAAAATGGACGAGTGTCCAGTGCTGAATGGAACAGGTATTGGAGGAGTAGCGGGAACTGTAACTGCAACAGTAGGTGAAGCAATCACAATACATGCTCTAACAACAACAACAACAGTAGTGGAGGTGATGCAATTATGACGTCATTGCTACCACAGACCAAGAAGAGCAGCGCCCGCAACTCGATCAATGAAGATGGATACACGCAGAGCCACAATATGAGCCTCATTGAGGATGATCTCTCCGATCTGGACTCGGAGATCAGCAACGTCGAGGAGGACGAGGATAATCGCCTGAGTGCCGACGAATTGCAAAACAAGCTGGATAAGATTGAGCGCGCCTCGCTCAACTTCAAGGAGGCGCTGAAGAAGAGCACCAATCAGTTAAGTGCCGCCTATTTTGGACAGGATAGGTTCTGGCGACGCTACTGGAAGCTGCCAAAGGCGGTGGCATCTTCATTGAGGCCCTGGAATCGGCACAGAATGCCATCTCGAGTCCATGGACGAGTCCACGCGAATTTTTGAAATGGTTCAGTGCGTATTATTAATTACTAGGAATTGCGGATAATTTGTGAGTTTTCCGGTGCCTGACCAATAATCAATATCGTCCATGGACGATGAGAAGCATGAGAAATTAAACAATCAACAGATGATGGACGACAAGGATGTTTCAGATGAAGAGCCACAGTCAGCGAATCCAACAGCAGGCGCAGAGGAGCAGCAGCCGCCGCAGAGCCAATGGAAGTGATGATGCCGAGTTGGTGGAAGCCAACAAGCAGGAGCCAACGAACCATCAGGGAGTCAATCCATTCGAGGATGAGGAAGACTACAAAAGGCGGGCTAGCAAGAAGCTGTCAAAAGATGTGTCTGCTGCCTGTTAAGGATTCTGTTGAAAGGGAGTCTTTCAACGGGGGGAATATATTGGCAGCAGCAGCAGGACAGAACTTAATATAAATAGCATATTGTTAGTCTAAATTACATATGCACATTATGTTAAGTGCAGTTTGAGCTGCAGCAGCCAGCGTTCGCAGCGCTCTCTTTGTACAGCGCTCTATCTTTCTCTCTCTCTCTCTCTCTCGATAAAGGGCGTTCGCTGATCGGCCGGCTGCTGCAGCTAATCAATTCGTTTCGGATAGCTCTAGCTTATTGATCGGTTTTAGTTATTCTCGTAGTGAAAGGGTTAAGCAAGTGACTTCAAGCCTTTATTAGGCAAATCGTTTATATAAAAGACTAAGCGTTGGCTTCTAGTCCAAACACATTTGAATAAACTTTATAACGTATTCTGCATTAACTCTGTGTTATTTTTGAAAAATAAAGCTATCAAAAAGTTGATAGCGCAAACACGGATATTACATTCGCTTTAACTGAATTGTTGAAAGGAAAAACTTTTGAGTGGAATGAGATTGCGCAAAAGGCTTTGGATGAATTAAAAAGGCAACTAAAATCTGCAACCTTTCTAGTCCATCCAAATTATGCCAAACCCTTATACATGGAGTAGGCGAAGTACTAGCACAATGTGATGAGTCTGGAGTAGAACGACCCATATATGTCAAAGAAGCTTAATAAAGCACAACGCAACTTTTCTGTGGCGGAACTAGAGTGTTTAGAAGTAGTTTTGGCCATAAAGAGATTTCGTATGTACATTGAAGGTCACGAATTTAAAGTCGTAACCGATCATGCAAGTTTACGTTGGCTAATGAATCAACAAGACTTAAATGGCAAACTCGCAAGATGGGCTATAAAGCTACAGGGTTTAACTAAGTCAATCGCCGTTCATATAGGATCCGTTACTGGCGCAAGTTGGTGCACTTTATGCCTATAAGATGTTGGATGCTTGCGCACTACACTGCAATTGCAAGAGCTGATCGTACGAGACTTTGGCGCTGACCCGCATTTTAGGAGGCTATACCGCTGCACGTACGCGCTTTGAATACGACGTCAGAGAGTTTGTAGATTTATTCCCCGTATTGCACAACCAACAGATTAACAGCAAGTTAATTGTTAACGGCAGCAATACGCTTGTCGCACTCGAGCTTGCAAACTGTGCAACTTCAATTACAGAAAGGGCACTGGCACTCTGTAAGTGATCACAATTTGAATGATTGGTGTAGCCGCCCATAGCTAAATTTGGTTATGGCAGCTGCCAAGTTTCGGGAAGACGCCTATACAACAAAAAATCTTTTAAGTAATATGCTATGCCGGGTTTTATAATATATTTACACAATTTTTATCCAATATTGGTGGGAAGGCACTCCTTACCGTTTTTAGTATCGGTTTCTTTCAATTAATATTAATAAAGCGGGCATTAATATGACGATGCCGGAGACTTGCTCGACTGTCTTGTCGGCTGAGTCCCGTTTTGCCGCTGCATCTGACTTATATACCATGAAGGTGGCTGAATTGAAGCCAAAGTTAATTTTGCAGTCTCAATCGGTGCCAGTGAGAGCTATGAAATTTTGGCAGGTGTATGAGTGGTAGACACCATTAATAAAAAACTTAATAAATGGTAAGTCCACGCCCACACCTGCGTCCATTATCACCAATGCCGATAGTTCGGAAGGAGTATACATTATCAGACAACGCTTATACCAGCCGCCCCAGAAACTTCGTCCCTAGAAACCTGAAATTCGCATATCTTCCACAATTTGCAAGGTATAGTCATAAACAAAATTTGAATGGCCACACCCACTCCGCCTCCCCAAACTGATACACCTTTTTGTGTAAATCGGTAAAATCATAAATCATAAATCATCATATTCGAAAGCTATATTGCCAGAAACACCCTTCAAAAATGCTTCAAAAAACTGCATCGATACCAGCCTTTATATCGCGCAATTTAAAAGCTATAATTAGCAAACTTGGAAGGTAGATTATTAAGATCGTCGTCAGAAATTCTGTTTGTCTCCACTCACATTCTCGCCTTCAAAATTCTTAAAAGCCTATATCTCCCGCAATTTAAAAGCGGGAGGCAATTTACTTGGAATCTTCTCTAATAACGTTCACTTCCCCTCTCTCAACCAATATCGGATAGTATGAGATTTGCTGTAACACTTGCTAACATTAGAATTATTACTACAAATCAAAAAATCAAAAAATCAAAAAAGTATATTACCGGTGGCTCTCTTAAAGGATTGATAATAGAATTGGATAACCACGCTCCCTCCAAACCCCATACACTTAATGGTGTAATTTCATAAAAGAGAATTTCTCGCGCAATTTGAAAGCAAGAATCGTCAAATCTTAAACGTCTATATCAAAATGAATGTTAAAATAATTTTATTTTGTTTATTAATTAAAATAATTTTATTTAATTTATTAAAATCAAATATCACAGTAAAATTTCGATTTTCGAACTGGGCGGCATGCTAGAGAGCAGGTGATCTGTATCAATCTGATTGAAAACTAGTTGCCAGGCACTATTGGTGGAATTGAATGCACAGCATTGGCCATCAATCACGTTTCGAATATCAAGCTTATCAGTCGCTCACTCGAAAATTGTGTGGAAGATTAATAAATATCAAAGAAATACCCACGTCGTCTGGGTGGCAAACTTCGCCAATAATTTTTTTTATGTTGGGCTATACGGGCGCGCCTCGATCGAGGAAAGATTTTGTGCTCTTCCGGCAATACAAGCGCGCCCGTATTGGCGCTGCGCCATATCGGCCACAGAGGCGAGCACCTCTCGCTTATGCTGCGTGTAAACATTTCTTCGTTGCGTGTATCGGATTGAGTGAACTCAATTTCAACTCATTGCTTTGTAAACTTTTTGGAATATTTAGGATCGTTAACGTCATCAGCTTTGCTGACAGCGATGGAATGAACCAATAATTATAGTAGTACGGCTATCCTCCAGACAGACGGAGTATGAGGGCAGCAGATGTTGCTTTACATTGGTGGAGGTTCATCTACAGAAGTCGTAACGACATCTGAAAACATCACACCCACCACTGTTTCAAATCTTCTTCGTCTATCTCTCGCCACGTGGCCTATAGGCCATGTGCCAGCGTCAACGCGCCGGTTGTAAAACCCGGTTCCGGCTCGTCGTCGGGAGTCTCCATCTTCGGAGAAGGATCCTTCTGGCTTCATCCGACTTATATTCCTTTATGGTGTAAAATGCTCCTTTTCCACCAGCTTCCACTGATTTTTGGACATCCTTCCATCCTTATTGCATTTGTCGGCAACCCCTATCAGGATCCTCTCCTTGGCAATTTGGGAGAAGGATCTCGCCTAGGCTGCCAACTACACCATTGCCACTGGATACGCAAATATGTTTCTTCACTACTTTTGCCTGGAATGCCCTTTTGCCAGGCGTTGAAGCCACTGCTTCCGCTTATACTAAATTGGTTTTGTGCAATGTTTATGACCGCTAATTGTTCCGACAACCATAAAGTCAGAGACTTGGAATTTAAAGTAAATATTCGTCTGTACATGACGCAAAAAGTGTTCAAAGTGTGCTCCTACATATTAGATAATTGCGATATGTGTTATATTTTAAAACTAAAGATAGACAATTTGGTTGGTAGCTTGTTGGCGACGAACTTAAAAGATAGGTAACGTCACCGCCCACCTCCAGAGCACCCTCCCTCTCCGCATCAAATAATATTAATATTAATAATAATCAAAACCGCAATATTTTCCACAGATGAGCTAGACTCACCAAATTTTGAAGATAAATTACCTGTAACCTCCATCATAAATCGATAAAAAAAATGTATAGCCATGCATACTTCAACTCAAAATCTATCTATTTGAAAGTGAAAATAAATAAAACTATAAAGTTCAAAGCTAGTTACCGAACTTAGGTGGCTTATAAATTTCCGAGCCACGGAATGCTGCTCTCCTACTAGGTACTTCGCCCCTAAAATTCTAGAATAGTTAAAACCTCCATAGTTATTGAGCAGTGCTCACAAAACTTTGATGGTATATTACTGGAAACGACCTCAAAATAAAATTATTCGTATCGCCGGCATTCAAAACCGATCTACCTGATATGCACATCCACACAACCATGTGTATTATACAATTTGAAAGCTAGAGTCACCAAATTGGAAACGTGCATTGTCAGTAACACCCTTCAGAAAGCCAAAACAATTTTTGTCCCTGCCCACTCACAGCAAAGGTTACCAATTACAATTCTCGCAGGAACACCAAAACAATCGAACAATTCCTCCTTCAAGTACGACACTATAATCTTCGAGTTAAATTTCCTTACAGGTTTCAGGAATGTAAATTTGGAAAAGTGGTCTAATACGATAAAAATTCCAATATTTCCCTTTCTTGTACGTGGGTAAGGTCCAATAAAATCTACATACAGTTTTTGGAATGGCCTCTAACTTATGACTTGATTATCCATTCGTGTTTTCAGTGCTTCAGGGGGAAGTTTTATTTCGAAGTTTTACATAATTCACAGTTTCGAATATACGTGCGAATGTAAACAACCATTCGTGGTCAATAAAACTTGCGACGTATTAGTTCTAAGCACTTGGCTATACCATAATGAGAAGAAGTAGGATGAATGTGCGCGGATTAGCTCACACTTTCACACAATGCGATGGGAACAACAAGCTTCCAAGATTCGGTATTACAATCTATCTCATTATGAACAAACTATGTACGGTGGTAAATATATTCATCCACAACTTGGAAATCGGGTAAATTGCGCTTAGCATAATGCTCCTTTAGTTCGACATATTCAATAGACTTGAATGCATCTGAGCTTAAGTTAATTTCCGGAATAACTTCAAGGTCTATGGCTGCTATTTCATCTTCATATGATCTAGACAAAGCATCGCAGAATAGTGGCGTTGTGCTTTATTAAGCTTTTTTGACATATGTGCAATGGGTCCTTCTACTACAGACTCATCACATTATGCTAATACTGCGCCTACTCCATTTATAGAGGCGCATTGTAACACAAAGGTTTGGCATAATTTGGATGGACGAGAAACGTTGCAGATGTTAGTTATCTTTTTAATTCATCCAAAGCCGTTTGCCCAATCTTATTCGACTCAAAATGTTTACCTTTCAACAAGTCAGTTAAAGCGAATGAGAAAGGAATCTTTGATACCAGCCGGTCATGCACAAAAAGCGCTTAAGCTGATGTTTTGTTTTAGGTATTGGAAATTCCGAGACAGCCTGAATTTTATTTGGATTGATTCTCAATGTGCCTCCACCTGCAATATATCCTAAATATTATACTTTCTTCAGACTCTTATTAACGTTTATCGTGGGACCAGCCTTTCGAGGAGGACAGCACTAATAAGTCATCCAAATAAACTAATACATGGGACTTCATGGTATAAGGTATGACTAGATCCATAAGTCTGCACAATGTTTGAGGAGCATTCGTTTATCCGAATGGCATCCTGGTAAATTGATACAACGGTCTGTTTGGGACAGGGATCGCAGTTTTTTTCCTTTGACTTGGGATCCATACAAATCTGCCAGAATGCGCCCTTTAGGTCAATTTTGGAAATACACTGAACAGGTGGAAGACGACTTAGCAGTCCTTCGATTAGAGGCGAGGGATGTGCATCCTTAACTGTAACTGAGTTTAGCTTCCTTGAATCTAAACAAATTCTCACTTTACCTGGCTTTAGAACAAGAACAGCCGGAGAGGACCAGGCAGACATAGGTGCTTTTTCAAGGACCCCTAACTCAACCATGCTGTCAATTTCAGTACACATCTGTTGCTCTTTAGCAGGGGACAACGGATAATATCTTTGCTTGATGGGCCTAGCATCACCGGTATCAATACTGTGTTCGATTAAAGAGGTTTTTCCTAATCCATCTCTTTCCGAGGAGGGAAAAAAATCTTCATCATATTATTAGACGTTTGATCACTGCAGTCTAATTCGCTTATTACAGTCGTATTATAAATATTAAGACCGAATGGCTTCCAAAAATCCATTCCACAGATGATGTCTTGTGTGATTGAAGGTACAATCAAAAATTCAACGTCTTTCTGTAGTAAGTCATACTCCAACGGAATAAGAAGAGTGCCTAATACTTTTTGACGTTGGCCATCTGCAGTGCGAACATTGCCTTTTAATTTTTTAAGTTTTATGTCTGTTGCAAGCAATCGGGCAGCCAATTGTCGTCCAATCGCGCTTTTATTACCACCACTATCCAATAGTGCTAAATAGCTATGACCAAATAACATGAGATTTATATATGAACGCGAATCATTACAGTTGCGGATGGTAGAGACAACTGCAATGTTCTTTAATGATCGCTTGCTTCTCCAAAATTCATTCATTCTAACTGAAGAACGAGTTTTGGGAAGCGAATTTACTTTCAAACAGAATATTTCCGCTTTACGCTGATAATATTCTTTCAATTTAACACGAAGCGGTTTGAATCTTGGATTCATCGATAAGGCCGCGTTATTTTTAGGAATTTGTACAAATTGAGTTTTTTTCATTGTTTGATATTTGATCCGAGGCTGTAGGTGGATATCCACTGATTATGTTCGGTGGAGATCCTGTTGCAAGTTTTCCGATACGGAGTTGCACTTAGGAAAAGTCGGGTTGTACGTATTAAGACAGCCACAACCATAGCAAAATACGCGTCTGGTTTTTATACAATCTTGATATCTGTAACGAACACGTTGAAGTGTGCAGCAAACTGGAGGCGTACTCTGCCTACATGGTCGACTATGCTCAGGGAAAATGAGCTGGATGCTTTTGCTACCTAGTAAACTGCCGTGTCACATAACTTAAAAAATAGTAGACAGAATGCTAAAGGAACGGGATAAAACAACCAGACAGAATAGCTAACGGAATCCACTAGTGATATATTTAGATCGAAGAACAGAGATGTTGATGTTCTTCTTCTTTTATCCGCCCAACCTGTAAAAACTAATATTCGGTGACTTTACCCTATTAAAGACGCAAAACCATATTTATATCAGGAGCCCATTAAATTATTTTAATCCATAATTAATTCCTTATATACTTCATAATGATGGTTTTAGTTCCATTGTTTTTAACATTAGTTACTAGTTTTCAAGTTTTATGTTTCGGAGTGTTACTTAATTACTAAAAATTCATTCAATTTCAGTAAATTTCTTTATCTTCAATTTAGATCAAATAATATTCAATAATAAACTTATGCTACAAAAGGCCCTTGGCTATAGATATATATATATAATCTGAGTTAACTAAATCAGGCAGGTATTTACATATGTCTTTGTATGCGACATCTGTTATATGGTCATTATTTGTTTGTTAATTCGCAATAACTTACAATCTCTGAGTGCAGTTACGCCGTACTTACAGCACCAAAACAGCTGTGTTAGTAGGCCATCGTAGTCGACAGGCATGAAGACGGATGTCGTTGCTGTGTGAATCTCAAAACGGATTAGACAATATAACAGCTAATATTACATATATATACCATACCAAGTTTAGTTAACGCATTATAAAGTTATATGTAAATTCTTCACAAATTCATTGTATGTTAATTTAAGTTAAAGTTTTACTAAATTGTTGTGCGTGGCCTTGTTTCGGGAAGACGACTATACGACAAAAAATCTTTTAAGTAATATGCTATGCCGGGTTTTATAAGGAAGGCACTCCTCACAGTTTTTAGTATAGGTTTCTTTCAATTAATATCAATAAAACGAGCTTTAATATGACGATGCCGCCTAGTTATTTTTCAATAAGAAATTTGTTGCCCACGTCGTCAATTGCAGAAGGGAAATGCATTGGCCGAAACCAACTAGTGTGGGCGTCGCTACGCACAGATGCTCTGAGTCAGAGTTGCTAATTAGGTCACCGATTAGAGTTGCCAATTAGGTCATAAAGGGCTGTGAATAGTTCGGTCAACGCATCATTATCGCTCTGGTGTTTACGTGTGTGCTTACAGGCTGATCGTTGTTACAGTCACGTCCCAAAAAACGTTACTAGTACGAATTGTTCTCATTTTTTGTTAATAATATAAATGTGCATATATGAGTTAACATTTATTATTACGAATAACTAAAACCAACGTACTTGAATAAATAAGTTAACACTATGAATAACTCAAACCAACGCACTCGAATTAATATCATAAAACACATACAGCATATTTTGGCAACGTGGGACTCAGACAGAAATGTGCAGACACTGCAACACAGCAGATTGATGCGGCCGTGGTGAATGTGTAACTTGAGAGAAGAAGCATTCCTTCTTCTTCTTCGATGTACTGAGAAAAGTAAGTCTTAATAAAGCACCCGATCAGAACAATCTTGTCTTTTTTTTTACTAAAAACAATAAGGTCCCAATTAATCGAGGCGACCGATCAGGTACCAGTACGGAAATATGAGTTATCGCAAGTTAGTGAAAGTGAATCAACTACTTCTTGTCAAGCGCCTCAAGAAGCCGCTAACACAAACACAATTTCGCGAAAACAGCCAGTGTCAATAAGTGCCACGTTCTATCAAAAGCGCCTCAAGTATCCGCAGATACGAACAAAATCAGTGCCAGTTCTATCAAAAGCGCCTTAAGTAGCCACAGATACGAACAAGACAGTTTGATCAAAAGCGCCCCAAGCAGTCGCAGATTCAAACTCCAACCAAAACAAAAGGTGCACAATATATCCGTACCGGTGCCACAACAGCACCGCGACAGCCCTGTAGTATCCGTCCGCAGGGTACCGTGAGTGATAGTATCCAGAGGAACTTGAGTCATCCATATCGACTAGCAATCGTCGTGGGACAAAAGGGACAAATTCTAAAGGATCATCGCGGGAGATTCGGCGGAATGCTGATTATCTTGTAAAAATAAGAAATAAAAAAAATAAGAGTTCAAAAATATAAAAATTAAGAAAACCAAAAAGAGAAAATAAATAAATAAATAAATTAAGGTTCAAAAACATTAAAGTTGAGAAACCCCAAAAAGGTAGAAAATAAATAAATAAAGTAAAGATTAAGAAATATTAAAACTAAAGATAAAAAAACAAAAATGTTGTACGAAACAAAATAATTATCAATTAAGTAACAAGACTTCCGCAAAATCCAAGCAAAAGAAAAAAAAGAAAAGAGAGACCACAAATCTAAAAGGAATTTTAGACAGAGGAAACATTTTTAATAGCCAATTATTTTTTTATAAATAATATCAATTTAAAAATTTTCAAATTCCTAAAGCTGGTCCGAATATAAATTTACCTAAATTCGTAAAAGACAGCATTACAAAATGCAGTCAAAGAAAATAACAAATCCACAATTTACTACAATACTTACCTGCATCACTGTATGAAAGTTCCCTTGGCGGTAAACATCCTTGTACGCTTAAAACTCTGCTCCCTGGTGTTAGCCAGTAAAATCGGAATTTACTGCTTACCTGAAAATAACAAGGAGAAAAGATTAATAAAATAAAAATAATACAATAATATTAAACATAAAATAAGAACTTCAACAATACCGCAAATAACTGACAACAACAATAATATTATAAATATCGTAAAACACAACTAAAATAAAAACAAATTCGACAACAAAATTAAACAAACAAAATAACAAAATTATAGTACAAATAATAAGTCAAACTCACATAATAAACAAACAAACCAAAACACGTAATATTAGAATAAACAAATTAAACATATATTACAACACAATTCCTCACGGGATCAACACAGGCTGCAACTACCCAACGCCTCCACTGCCACATCAGTACCTGAAATAAATTGACAAAATTAAAACAAAATAAAATAATATAATAATAAAATAATAGCGCTGATAACAATTTACCCGTCCAAATGAGTACTGGAATATCCCCTCCAGAGCCTCCAGATAGAGCGATCCATCCAAATCCTAAACTGTCATTCATGAAAAAAAATTCAAATAAAAGAATAAAAATATGGAATATCAAATAAAATAATATTACAAAAACTACATCAATTCCTATTTAAATAATCAAACAAACTAATCCGTATAATATAATAGCAAACAAAATTAGATATATAATATTACACAATAATAAAACAAAAACAAATCCAATAACTCATACAAATTATGTAAACAAAATAACAAAATAATGATACAAATAACAGCAATAAATAATAAATAAACAAACTAAAAACAAATTCAATAACTCGCTCAAAATAAGCAAACAAAATAATAAAATAGTACAAATAACAAAAACCAAATTATATAATTAAAAAAACGAACTAAAACACATAATATAATAATACACACATATGTGTATGTACATATGCAATTACTCAACAATATAAACAAAATAACGCTACTCACCTGATCAATGGACATCCAACGTATTGCTCACATCCAGTGAAACCGCAATGACGCCCTTCAGCTACAGCACCTGAAAATAAAGGAGAAAGCAATTTACGCTACTTATTTGATCAGTCGGTGGGCTCAGAACCAACTTCCAGACATATCCAGTAGGAAGTAATTGTCCAACGGCGTTCAACTGCCCTCCAAGTACCTGCTATTTACTCAATTTGGCAGTTCTGGCGGTCACAGACTGTTACAATGTAACTAAAATACTAGAAATAGTTTACATCGTCAGTATTAATTACGACTTCCAATTTGTTAGTGCCGATAGTATTCTAATCAATATGTAAATTTTTATTGTTGTAATTTAAATTTGAATAAGTTGCCCTATGGGTAAAAAGGTGAATTAAATAAAGTGGACGTCAGTATAAAAGCTGATGAGCGAGTGTTTATGTTGAAATATGTTTGAATATCACAGCAACGATTAATACTTAAGTATCGCTATACTGGTTAGTATCGAAGCTCTGGTCACACATGAAATGTTTTCTTTCTTTCGGCATTCTATTCTCCTAAGTTAAGTTGCTCTCAATTTTTCAACAAGTAAAGACCCACTCGCGCATATTAAAGATAATCCATAATTAGAAACTGCGTTTGACTCTGCATTTTGCCACGTTATTTACAACAGGTTATGGGACCAGGGCCATAAAGAGTAGTGTTTGTTATTTTTAATTGCTGTGTGCTATAATAAGAATATAATAAACATGAGTGGGCAAGATTATATGCCATTGATAAGTTGGACGGCGAAAACTGTGCGGAGTGGTCGGTGCATATGAAAAGTGTGCTGGTGCATAATGGCTTATGGCCAAATTTTAGCGGAAGAATTGTGAAATAGGAAGGTGCAACCTTGGGTGAAAAAGCTGAGATTGATACGCGTGACGAAAAGGCATTAGCAAGTATACTGCTGGGTGTATAAGTGTCACAGATAAGTTTCATTAAGAACTGTGTTTCGGCAAAAGAAGCTTGGGATAAGCTCGCCGGTGTGTATCAGCCGCGTGGACCTGCCAGAAAAATTCCGCGCGTCCAGAACCTATTCAATAATTTCCCATACAGAGTGCTGGAGCTTTTATCGACATCATTATTGCACTGACGATCCCAGAATGCAACAAGCGCCGAAGTGTGCTGAAAGAAGTACTTAACATGGGCACCATCACTGCGCAGCAGTTGTCCAATGGGCTCCAACATGAAGCTGGGAACAGCCACAAATACTCAATCAGGCAACGCAGTCTATGCAAGCCAAAGCCTGAAAGATACTATTGTGTCTCTGATAAAAGAAACTGTCCAGGGTGGCGATATAATAAGGCAAGCAATAAATACCGAAAGTAGCGATTGTCTTAATGATATTCCATTTACCAGTCCGAAATTAGGGGTAGAGTAGGAAAAGGTTCCCGAAATAACGCGGTTGATTAGAGATTTTTCCGGAGACTGAACCACACATTCGGTTCTCGGAAAAAAAATGTAGAAACAATAATGACCATTTATATTGGCCAAAAAGAAACCTACAAATATTATTTAATAACCCTGTCAATCCGAAACAAAATAATAGGAGAAGCCGATGCAGTGCTCGAGTCCTGTAACACTCCTATGAACTGGAAGGCAATTTCCAAGTGCCTTACAGAATATTACGCTGACAAACGAGACTTAAAAACTCTCGAATATCAAATGTTTTACTTAACTCAGGGACGTCTGCCCGTTCAAGAATTCTACCAGATGGTATATCATCAATTGTCTCTCATCTTTAACCAAATAAGCTGACAAGAAGGCGCACCAGGGGTAATTAGAACTTTGACGAATATTTATCAAGGTAAAGCCTTAGATACATTCGTGAGAGGTTTAAATGGAGACCTAGACTCTTTGCAATCAAAGAGCCAGGGGACCTGAGCCATGCCTTGCATCTGTATAACTTGGTGGAGAACCAAGAATATAGAAATGCTTTCTTACCCAAATCAAGACAACAAATACCACCTTTACCGCACAGATATCATAATACATTACATAAATTGCCTCAAACCAATAACCCTGTGCAATGGAGGAATTTCGCCACCACCCCTAAACCAAATATGAATCATCAGATAATGCAACAACATAAACAATTCCCTCAACCATTCGGTGGCCAATATACATAGCCGCAACAATTTTTTAATCATAGACAGGGATACCTCCGCGCTTAGAGATAGATAACTCTATCAGAACCAGAAACTTTAACTACATGAACAAGCCACAAACCACAAGGACTAATGATTTCGCTGGCAAACACCCCATCAACGCATCTAACGGTCAACCTCCAAAAATTCAACGACAGTTCTATATCTCAACCGAACAATCAGGAGGAGGGGCCGAACAACGAAACCCTTACAACATGAAAAACGAGGAACAAGTTTATCTCGAAGCTGCCGAACTGAAAGGAGCCTAAGCCCTACCTTATGAGAAAGAAAACGGAATTAACTATGAATACCAATCAACAACGGTTGATGCTACAGACATTCATTTTTTAGATTAAATAGTTCCTCTCTGCCCTATTTTCAGTGCATAATGAGGAACAGCAACCCTTTTAATAGATGCAGGCTTGAATCAAATTTATATCCAACCAAACTTAGTTCCAAATCCGAAACCAAACCAAAAAGCATTTAATGCAACGTCAGTTGGAGGACAAACAAAAATATCCCACCACACTTTCCTTAGTTTATTCGGTCATAGAAATAGACCAATCAAATTTTTCTTGCTACCGACCTTAAAAACCTTCCATGGTATCCTAGGTAACGATACCTTGAAACAGCTGAACGCTGTTATTGACGTCAAGAACGAAGAATTAATTATTGACGGAAACTATAAAATTAAAATCAGATAACTAGAAACACAGGCAGTAAATAACATAAAAGTACGAACAAAGCACATGACAAACAAACAAAAGAGTTTCATAAATCACGTCACTAAGGCCCGTACAACGCCGGTCGCAGAACCAGACGAGAAACTGACCTACACACCAGAGTGTTAAGCGAAATTAGAATCACATCAGATTCTCCAGTATATAGCAAGCACTACCAATACCCTACTTCATTAAGAGGAGAGGTCGAAAAACAAATAGACCAGTTGCTTCGAGGCGGCATAATAAGACCTTCACGCTCACCATACAACGCTCCCGTATGGAAAAAAGAGCGACGCTTCAGGCGAATTAAAGTTTCGAATAGTCATCGACTATAGAGAACTTAATTCTGTAACAATTTCGGATCTATACCTGATCCCTGAGATTGGAGAAATCATCACACAATTGGACGAGAATAAGTATTTTTCCGTACTAGATTTGAAAAGTGGATTTCACCAAATCCCTCTCATAACTGCATTCGCAGTTAATGGTGAAAAATACGAATTCACCAGACTTCCGTTTAGACTAAAAAATTCGCCATCAATATTCCAACGAGCATTAGACGATATCTTAAGGGATCACGTCGAAAAATTTTTTTACATAGACGATATTATTGTCTTTAGCAAGTCGGAAGACGAACACATCAAGCACCTAAATACGGTCTTCACGACCTTAGATAAGGCAAACATGAAAATTCAAATCAACAAATGCGAGTTTTTCAAGACCGAAGTCAATTTACTAGGTTTCACTATTTCAGCAGATGGAATTAAAACCAATTGCGAAAAGGTAAGAGCTATCAAAAGTTTTCCAACACTCAAAAGCCTCAAAGACTCACGTGTTTTCTTGGGTTTATCAAGCTATTACAGAAGATTCATTCGTGATTATGCCATATTGGCCAAACCCCTCACAACTCTCCTAAGAGGAGAAAACGGTAGACTCTCAAAGAATCTTTCAATAAAACAGAAGTAACACTTTTTTTTTTATGTAGCAATTATATTTAAACAGTAATCAACCTATTTAACGGCTATAAAGTAATTGATTTGTGAAGGTGTGTATGAAAAATAGCAGTGAATTGGAATCTATAACATAAACATAGAACTGGTTTCAGCAGGTAATAAATAACATTAAATATTACATTTGTAGATCATTAATTTAACGCCCAACAGACCAGAGGTCGCTAGTGTGGAGGCGTTTCAGCCTCCTGCGCGTTGTATTTCACCCAAGTGTGCAAGCCAGCGGGTTGACGAGAAGTAACACTTGACAGTAATGCAACTAAAGCATTTGACAAAATTAAGAGCACGCTCAGCTCAAACGACGTGGTACTAGCGTACCCCAATTTTCACAAAGAGTTTCATTTGACAACCGATGCATCTAATTTCGCCATCGGCGCAGTCCTAGAGCAAGAAGGTAGACCCATTACTTACACATCGCGCACACTCTCGAAAACGGAAAAAAATTACGCAACTAACGAAAAGGAGATGTTAGCTATTGTTTGGGCACTTCAGAATCTGCACATGTACCTCTATGATACATCAAAGGTAATAATCTTTACAGACCATTAACCTCTAACCTTCGCTCTGTGTAGAAAAAATAATAATGGTAAATTAAAAAGATGGAAAAGTTACCTTGAAGAGTACAACAACGAATTAAGATATAAGCCAGGAACTTCTAACGTTGTTGCGGACGCTCTATCCAGAAATCCCCCAAAACCCGAAATAAACAACACAGCACACAACCTTATTCCAGTAATGGAAGTCCCAATTAACGTCTTTAAAAATCAACTTTTCTTATTAGCATCAGAAACAGAATCATACAAATTCAAATTACCCTTTCCCACATACCATAGACACATCGTTAAAAAACCACACTACTCAGACGTAGACGTAGCCCATAGAAACGCAAATACTTAATAATTTCTTCTTTCCTAACCTAAGGAAAAAAATCGAAACAATAACAAAGGCATGCGAAACTTGCAAAGAAAGCAAGTAGGACAGGCAGCCTCAAAAAGGAGAATTGGAACCAACTCCTATTCCGTCTTATCCCGGTCAAATTATCCATATTGATCTATATATAATAAAAATCTCAAAGTATGTACAAATTAAAATTTTAAATTCAAAAGTAGCCGAAGATATAAAACACCCACTACGTGAGGTTATGATATCTTTTGGTATGTCCAGACTAGTTGTTACGGACAACGAAAAAGCTATAAATTCCGCATCTATCAAATTCTTACTAGAAAACCAATTAAAAGCAAACATTTACACTATACCACCATACAACTCAATAAGCAACGGTCAAGTTGAAAGATTTCATTCAACACTGACCGAAATAATGAGATGTGTTAAAAAGGATGACGGCATAACAAATTTCGAGGATTTAATATTTAAGTCCACTCAGCTATACAACCAATCCATACACTCCACCGTGAACGCAAAACCAATAGATATATTTTTCGGAACACGAGTCACTAACGATCCACAAGAGTTAGAGAAAAATAGAACCAAAGTCACAGACAAATTAAAAACAAACAAGTTAATGATCTAGAATACCATAATAACAAGAAAAAGCAATAAAACAATACAAAAAGGGTGACATAGTTCTAAACTGACCCCGAAATATAAAAAAGAAATAGTCGAAGAAAATCGGAATACCACAATAAAAACACAAGGTGGACGGATAATCCATAAAAATAATCTAAGCACATAATATTTTACAGATTCTTCCTACCAACATGTCTTGGTCTAGCGACCATATTGGACTACTCCCATTCTCAAATAATACCCATAAAATCAAGAGTCGCAGCAGTAGAAAACGGCACAAAATAATTCATGTATATAACATTGAAGAATACGAAATGGCGTTCGGTAACTTATCGAGGAAACTTAATGATATAAATAAAACACACCCACTCTTTCCTTTACTTGCATTCGAATCCGCAAAAGTAGAATCAGACTTGAGAACATTAAAAGCAACACAAAGAAAAGCCAGAGCAGTAAATGCATTAGGCATAGGTTTGGAAATGGTTGGCCGGCACGCCGGACCACTATGATTACGAAAATTTAGTTTCAAAAACAGACGAACAAGTAGAAAATAATAATAAACAATTAATAATAAATAAAATTCTAACCAAAAGAATTAATGAATTAACCGAAAGAACTAATAAAATTGAAAAAAAAAACCACAGACAATAAGAATATTCAAGATGAAATAGCTACACTATTGAAATATAAAATACAAAATTTCAAAGAGGAATTAAATAATTTAATATAATTCATTGGGCAAAAACTAATACAATGAACTCAATAATCCTGTCAGAAATAGAAACAGAAAAAATTCCAAATCTGTTAGAAGAAAAAAATAAATTTTTTATTACTCCCGAAGAATTATTACAATTTGCTAAAATCAAAATTGGCACAAACGGCAAAAAAATTGTATAGCATTAATATTCCAATTTTGTCAAAAGAAAATTGTACAACCTTATTGCTAGTACCAATAAAAAAAAGGCAATGAAATCAATAAGTTAAAATTCAATAACATAACTAATTGTAACCAACAAATTTTAGGCATCAAAAAAAACTGTGAAACTAATAACGATAAAAGCATATGTAGAAAAACTAAGTTAATAGATCTAAGTAACGACACTTGTTTAACATGAATCCTTAAAAACCAAATAGCCGATAGTAAATTCATAAATAGTCAACATGTACACGACCACAAAGAATTGTTCAACGGAACGATACTGCTCAACAATTTCGAAGGCGAAATAAATATCGACGAAGAACCAATGGACTGACTTAACTCGATCTGCAGCATTTGATTGAGGTGAGTAAGCAACGGTATATATATTGTTTACACCATGCTTTGAGCGAAATACAGTGAATTCATGGCTATTATTTCTGTTGAGTTCCATTATCATAATTGTAAGTGATCAGGAACCAATTATCTCGAAAATTACCTCCTTCAAGGACGAAACTATAGCCTTGGAGTTAAATTTCCTTACAGGTTTCAGGAATGTAAATTTGGAAAAGTGGTCTAATACAACAAAAATTCCAATATTTCCCTTTCTTGTACGTGGGTAAGATCCAATAAAATCTACATATAGTCTTTGGAATGGCCTCTCACTTATGACTTGATTATCCATTCGTGTTTTCAGTGCTTCAGGGGGAAGTTTTATTTCGAAGTTTTACATAATTCACAGTTTCGAATATACGTGCGAATGTAAACAACCATTCGTGGTCAATAAAACTTGCGACGTATTAGTTCTAAGCACTTGGCTATACCACAATGAGAAGAAGTAGGTTGATCGTGCGCTGATTGGATCACGCTTTCACGCAATGCCATGGGAACAACAAGCTTCCAAGATTCGATATTACAATCTGTCTCGTTATGAACAAGGTCTGTACTGTGGTAAATATATTCCACAACTTGGAAATCATGTAAATTGGCTTTAACATAATGCTCCTTTAGTTCGACACATTCAATAGACTTGAATGCATCTGTGCTTAAGTTAATTTCCGGAATTACTTTAAGGCCTATGGCTGCTTTTCCTCTTCATATGATTTAGACTATGCATTGGCTACAGTATTTTCACTGCCTTTGAGATGTTCTATACTAAAGTTAAAACCCTGTAGCTTTGTAGCCCACCTTGCGAGTCTGCCATTTAAGTATTGTTGATTCATTAGCCAACGTAAACTGGCATGATCGGCTGCGACTTTAAATTCGTGACCTTCAATGTACACACGAAATCTCTTTATGGCCAAAACTACTGCTAAACACTCTAGTTCTGTAACAGAATAATTACGTTGTGCTTTATTAAGCTTCTGGGTCGTTCTACTCCAAACTCATTACATTATGCTAGTACTACACCTACTCCATTTATAGAGGCGTCGCATTATGACACAAAGGGTTTGGCATAATTTGGATGCACGAGAAAGGTTTCAGATGTTAGTTGTCTTTTTAATTCATCCAATGACTTTTGCGCAATCTCATTCCACTCAAAAGTTTTTCCTTTCAACTATTCAGTTAAAGCGAATGTACATAAAAAGCGCTTAAGCTGACGTTTTGTTTTAGGTATTGGAAATTCCCAGAGAGACCTGAATTTTATTTGGATTGATTCTCTATGTGCCTTCACCTACAATACATCCTAAATATTCCACTTTCTTCAGACAAAATTGACTCTTATTAACGTTCATCGTGGGACCAGCCTTTCGAAGTTGCGTTGCTACTTCTGCCAGGTGAGACAAGTGCTCTTCAAAGTTGGAGGACAGCACTAATAAGTCATCCAAATAAACTAATACATGGGACTTCGTGGTATAAGGTATGACTTGATACATAAGTCTGCACAATGTTTGAGGAGTATTCGTTAATCCGAATGGTATCCTGATAAATTGATACAACGGTCTGTTTGGGACAGGAATCGCAGTTTTTTCTTTTGACTTGGGATCCAAACAAATCTGCCAGCAAGCGTCTTTAGTTCAATTTTGGAAATACACTGAACAGGTGAAAGACGACTTAACAGTCCTTCGATTAGAGGCGAGGGATGTGCATCCTTAACTGTAACTGAGTTTAGCTTCCTTGAATCTAAACAAATTCTCACTTTTCCTGGCTTTAGGACAAGAACAGCCGGAGAGGACCAGGTAGAGATAGGTGCTTTTTCAATCATGCTGTCAATTTCCGTACACATCTGTTGCTCTTTAGCAGGGGACAGCGGATAATATCTTTGCTTGATGGGCCTAGCATCACCGGTATCAATACTGTGTTCGATTAAAGAGGTTTTTCCTAATCCATCTCTTTCCGAGGAGGGAAAAAAATCTACAACAGCTTCTAAGCGATTCCTCTCGGTAACACTAAGACACATATTATTAGACGTTTGATCACTGCAGTCTAATTCGCTTATTACAGTCGTATTATAAATATTAAGACCGAATGGCTTCCAAAAATCCATTCCACAGATGATGTCTTGTGTGATTGAAGGTACAATCAAAAATTCAACGTCTTTCTGTAGTAAGTCATACTCCAACGGAATAAGAAGAGTGCCTAATACTTTTTGACGTTGGCCATCTGCAGTGCGAGCATTGCCTTTTAATTTTTTAAGCTTTGTGTCTGTTGCAAGTAATTGTGCGCCAATTGTCCTCCAATCACGTTTTTATTACCACCACTATCCAATAGTGCTAAATAGCTATGACCAAATAACATGAGATTTATATATGGACGCGAATCATTATAGTTGCGGATGGTAGAGACAACTGCAATGTTCTTTAGTGATCGCTTGTTTCTCCAAAATGTATTCATTCTAACTGTAGAACGAGTTTTGGGAAGCGAATTTACTTTCAAACAGAATATTTCCGCTTTACGCTGATAATATTCTTTCAATTTGACATGAAACGCGTTATTTTTAGGAATTTGTACAAATTGATTTTTTTTCATTGTTTGATAGTTGATCCGAGGCTGTAGGTAGATATCCACTGATTATGTTTGGTGGACATCCTGTTGCAAGTTTTCCGATACGGAGTTGTACTTCGGAAAAGTCGGGTTGTACGTATCAAGACGCCCACAACCATAGCAAAATACGCGTCTGGTTTTTATACAATCTTGATATCTATGACCTATCTCATCACAATTCCAACATTTTATTCTATCAATTGATCGTATTGCATTTATCTCGGTTGCGTCTGCAGAATCTGTAAGGGAAGTTTCTATCGATTCTTCCTCATGCATGACTTCATTAACAAAACGCCTGGTGTTAGTTGGCCGAGGCACACGTTTTGAAGACATACTTAAACAGAATTGTTCGTGCTTGTGACATTCAGTTCGAGGGGTTGCAATATTGGGTGTAACTACATGAAGTAGTTCTAACCTCAATTCAGGCTTAAGATTTATTTTAATATTAGCCACTAACTCCCTATCTGTCATTGGTTCCCGCAGTGCATCAGCAATATACAGGATGGCGTTATAAAGTTGATCAAAGCTTTCTCCATTTCGTAGTTTAAAAAATCTTAAAGAATCTTTTATGTCCTCATCCGATCGTTGATCTCTATATCGATCACGCAAGGCATCGCATTGTTGAAACCAATTAGACCGAATATTTGTTCGTTGAAACCGCCAGTAGAACTGTAATGCAGGTCCACAGAACAAAATATTTGCAAATTGATAAAACAAATTCCAATTTCCGTTCAGGCATTGCTCGATCAAACGATTGATCCGGTAAATAAAATCCTCCACGGAAATTTCATTAAAGTATCCAGAGAATTGTACATGCCAACTCGAAATAATACTTGAAACTTTGTCGGGTCGTTCAATGGAATCAGTGCTTCGATTATCTACAGCTGTTCGAATCCTTTGATACCTATTATTACTATTTTGGCCTGTAAGCCTGTGCTCCAGAGTTGTTTCGTTGGTTATTGGATCTGGTATTAGGTCTATTCCTAGGTGTAGCACCAGTTCGATGGCCACCACGAACTTTCGAGGAACTTGAAAGGGCTGTTCCGATGACTGACTTTCGACATCATTTAACTGCAAAAGTGTACATGGCTGTCTATACGACGGACATGTTTCATTAATACGTAACCAGGTTACCAAACAAGCTCGATGGAATTTATGTTTACAAGGGGTCTCCGCAATTTCAGTATTAATCAAGACTGGGTCTCTACAAATGTTACACAACACTATATCAGCATTTATGCTATCTCCTATATATTTGTTACTTCGCTGCACTGCCATTTTAATAAATGGTATATGTTAACTAACGAATATTCAAAATTTACGTTAATCAAATAAATCCTAAAATAATTTTATATTTAAATTTATTATACTTGATTTAGAAAACAATAATAATATTTAGTTAACTACCAAACGATAAGCGAATAATGAGCGAAACTATCAAATTTATGAGTCATTTTGGGACTTATTATAAATGAAATTATAAATATATCAGTCGTGATTTCCCTTAACCAATAACTGATTCTACTTCAATTTGAATAATTGGTTTCGGAAAAGAGGAAGAACAATCCCATTCTCTTTTAACAATAATTGTGGTATTTATTTATCAACTGGTTTAGATCGATATGAAACCAATACTAAAAATTCAGAAAGGAGAAAAGAATTCAAAATCATTTATGTTTTTAGCTAACGGTGGTTAACTTAAGCATTTTTCCTTCGTATTCATTAATTATTGGTTAGGCACCGCAAAACTGACAGATTACCCGCAATTTCAAAAATTGGATGGTGGTTGATTTGTGGAAAAGGAGAATTCAGAGAGGTTAACTGTTTTGTGGGGATTTGGACGAGGCTATAGGAACTTCGGACAATCAAATTGATGTGGCTGTTGGAGTTGGAGAAGTAACCGTAGCCCCATATTTATTTATGTAACGAACACGTTGAAGTGTGCAGCAAACTGGAGGCGTACTCTGCCTACAGGGTCGACTGTGCTCAGGGAAAATGGGGTGAGTGCTTTTGCTCCCTAGTAAGCTGCCGTTCCAAATAACTAAAAAATGGTAGACAGAGTGCTAAAGGAACGGAATAAAACAACCAGACAATGCGTTCCTTCACTACTTTTGCCTGCAATGCGTTTCTGCCATGATTTGAAGCCAATGCTTCCGCTGATACTTAATTGGTTTTGTACACTGTTTATGACGGCTACTTTTTCCGGTACCGTCAATGTTCATCTCCAGAGCATTCTCCCTCTCCGCAGCAATAAATTAATACGACAATATTTTCCACAGATGAGCTAGACTAACCAAATTTTGAAGATAAATTACCCGTAACCTCCATCAGATATCGATAAAATAAATGTATGGCCATGCACACTCCAACGCAAAATCTATCTATCTGAAAGTGAAAATAAATAAAACTATAAAATTCAAAGCTAGTTACCGAACTTTGGTGGCTTATAAATTTCCGAATCACGAAATGCTCCTTTTCTACTGGGTACTTCGCACGTAAAATTCTAAAATGGCTATAACCTCCATAGTTATTGAGCCATGCTCACTAGACTTTGATGGTATATTATTGGAAACGACCTCAAAATAAAATTAATCGTATCGCCGTCCTTCAAAACCGATATACCTGATGTTGCAAATTGATACAACCATATAGCTTACACAATTGGAAAGCTACATTGATAGTAACACCCTTCAGAAGGACAAAACAATTTTTGTCCCCGCCCACTCTTAGCAAAGGTTACCGAACTTGGAGTATAGATTACTATGAATCTCCTCCCACTTGGGGCATTCCTCTGGCTTAAAGCACATTAATTATTATTATTAGGGTATACTATTAGGGTATACTCTTTATAAAATATGGATTTCTGTTTTCTTTGTAGACTATAGATATTTCTATTCTAACGGAGAGATACATAGGTAGACTATAGATATTTCTATTCTAACGGAGAGATACATTGGTACATCTGGCTTTCCTGTAGGCATTTTAGGATCCAAAGATAAATGGCTTTTTTGCAGTCCGCCAGACTTGACATAGTGTGACCAATGACGATCATCATTATGCGATCTCGCACCATTGAAAAGACACCTACAACTTTCGTGGATGTTTCTTTTTGGCCGTGGTCGTACTAATGGGAAAGGCAGCCTTAAACATATAATTGTATGCCGGTGTGAAGGACTACAGAGATGCACTAAATTGTAAGAGCCAAGGTTCTTGGACTAGTGCTAGGGCGACTCCGCCACCAGCCAAACATTGGAGCGGCAAGCGATGTTTTACAGTGGTGGAGGATTATATGCAGAAGCCGTATCGCTATCTGGAGAAGCGAAAAGTCAACGTCGTTGATTTCGCGATTGCGAGTCAGCGTCGACGCATTGGATTTGTAGCATTGTTCCAGCTCGTCATCGAGGGCCTTGATCTCCGGAGACTTGTTCGACTGTTTTGTCGTCTGAGTCCCCTTTGGTCGCTGCATCCGACGTATACACCATTAAGGTGACTGAATTGAAGCCAAAATTTATGTTACAGCCTCAATCGGTGCCAGTGAGATTTGGCAGGTATATGAATGGTAGACGCCATTAATAAAAAAATTAATAAATGGTAAGTCACCGCCCATTAAAAAATTCTGTAAAAAAATATTGGCGCACGCCCACTCTCTCGACCCCAAAAACGATACTCGCCCATATCTCGTGCAATTTAAAAGCGGGGGCAATTTACTTGGAATCTTCTCTAATAACGCCCACTTCCACTCTCTCAACCAAAAACAGATAGTATGAGATTACCTGTAACGTTTGCTAAAATTATAAATATTACAATAAATCAGTTTCGTAACAACGTTGCATACGTATATTATAAATTATATTTGCCAATCGAATTGCATGCGCAGCACTGGCCATCAATCACGTTTCCGATATCAAGCGTACCAGCCACTCACTCAAAAATTGTGTGGAAGATTAATAAATGTCAAAGAAATACCAGAGTCATATGGGTGGCCAGCTCCGCCAATATTTTTGATTTCAAGTGCCCCGTTCGGATTCAGAGTTGTACAAAGAAGCGCTCTGCTAGACCGGTCTTACGCGCGCATGTAACAGTGTAAGACGTTATATCGGCCAAAGCGACTTTCTCCTGGCTGCTTCGGGGGAATATTTTGTGCCGGGCCAAAGCGACCTTCTCCTCGCTACATAGAGGGAATATTTTATTCAGGGTAATAGCGACCCTCTTCTCGCTGCATCGAGCGAATACTTTGTGCTGGGCCATAGCGACCCTCTCCTCATTGGGATAGATGAACTATCCAAGGACATAATTGTGGAGAAGGGGCACCAAATCTCCTTCCGCTCCGGAAGGATCCCCGTAAGCGGATTAAAAAGGAGAGCTGGAGCGAAGCCTCAGCCTATTACAAGCGGCAGGGAGATTGTCAAAGTGGACACTGTCACCACAGTAGACACTCCTGCTACAGATCAGAGCAGTCGCGCTGCGCAGCCTACGAGCAGTGGTGACGGGGGCAACTCCAGGCCCTATCACCGTGTCAGCTGAAGCCGCACCTGTAGTAGATGTCCAAGGTCATCGACACAGAGCTGACTCAGGTAAACATCCATCCAGTTAAGGCAGCTTCGGCTGTTTTAGCAGGGATATTTACCAAGCAACACCTTGGGCTAGCCTGGTACAGGAGCTATGGGTTAACAATGCATTAAAGGCCTCTACACGGCTGACTCGAAGGTAATCTGCATCATGGTAAGGAAGAGTATTATGCGCACCACACGATATGGGGCAGCAGCGATATCAATCTGAGGGGTGAGTGCCTAACGGATTTTATATTTAAATATAATCTAGAATTAGGCAATGTCGGATCTACACCGACATTTGTAACCAGAATCAGGGAGGAGGTGCTAGACATCACCCTGATTAGTCGGCCCTAAAACCTCACCTTAGGGACTGGCATGTTTCCCAAGAGGAATCTATGTCCGACTACAGAACTATCCTATTTAAGTTACAACTAAGTACGGTTAGTAGTATACCAGGCCACAACCCCAAGAAAACCAACTGGGAAGGCTACAAGTCGACCTTAGAGCTCCACCTAGCCAACGGAATAACTGGTACATCCATAAATCCGCTAGAACTAGATAGGGCCATAGGTAACCTCACCAAGTGCATAACTAATGCATTTGAGGATAACTGCCCGATATGGAAAAGGCATATGGAACAGGATGCCTCCTTGGTGGAACGACAGCCTGGATAGGCTGCGCGTCGCCCCACGTCGCCTCTTCAATAAGGCAAAGAGAGACTGAATAAGTAATATCATGAAAGCTTGACCCCCTATAATAAGGAGGTAAGAAAGGCCAAGCGGAAGAATTACAGAGACTTCTGCGAAAACATAGTTAGCACAAGCGAAGGCGCCAGGCTCCATAGTGCGCTGCCGAAATGAACGGCTGATGCAAACCTAGCACTGAAGCGTAGGAATAACTCCTTTACGAGCAGTAATTTGCAGAAACTAGAACTACTTTTCGAGATGTATTTCCCAGGCAACACAGCCCTGCAGGAAGAGGCTATCGAAAGGGAGAGCAGATATAGGCCGTCAACTGACGACTGGGCATGCGCTAAGTCGACTGTCACAAGGGTGAGACTTAATTGTCTAAGTCCCCCGGAATGGACGGCATATCGCCAGCCTTCCTTCAAACGGGACAGGAAATACTCCTCTCTCGTATTAGGAAAGCACTATTAAGTAGCCTAGCCCTCGGACACATACCGGGCGCATGGAGGAGAGCTAGGGTAGTCTTTATCCCCAATGCAGTGAAGAAAGACATTACTAACCCAAAGTCCTTCAGACCCATCAGCTTAACATCGTTTTTACTGAAAATGTTGGAAAAGCTAGTGGACTACAAGATTAGAAGCACTTTGCTTAAACAAAGTCCGCTGCACCCAACGCAGCGTGTATACAGAGTGGGCAGGTCCACAGGCACGGCACTTTATCAACTGCGACGTACTTTGAGTGCGGCAATTGATAATAAAGAAGTAGCATTATGCGCCTTCTTAGTATATCTAAGAAGACGCCTTTGATAACACATCACATGATGCAATCAAGGCTACCCTCGAGAGACGGGGCCTCCACTATACTACCCGCAGATGGATGATCGCACTGCTGCGGTCCAGGCAAGCTACGGCATCATTGCATGATAGCACTGTAACAGTTGTCTCTACAATTTCGTTACGAGTCCACTACCATTTAATTACGTTTTTTTTTTTAAATATATTTTTGAATATAAGTTACTTATTAGTTTGTATTTCATTTCATAGCTTGCAACTCACTGTACGTACATATGCTTTGTAATCTTTCTGGAATATGGAATATTTTAAAGGATCGTCAACGTCATCAGCTCTGCTGACAGCGATGGAATGAACCAACAATTTGGTGAGTACGGTTATCCGGGCAGACGGAGCATGAGGGCAGCATATGCTACTTGACAATGGTCGAGGTTTATCTACAGAAGTCGTAAAGTCATCTGAAGACGTTACACCCACCACTGTTTCAAATCGTCTTCGCCTATATTTTGACACTGTGGGCCACCTGCCAGTGTCAACGCGTCGGTTGTAAAACCCGGTTCCGGCTCGTCGTCGAGTGCCTCGAACTCCGGAGAAGGATCCTGCTCGAATGGCTTCATCCGAATTACACACCTTTATGGTGACCGAGCTGAAGCTATGATACCATATGTCCCTTCACTACTTTTGCCCGGGATGTGCTTTTGCCAGGCTTTGAAGCGACTGCTTCCGCTGATACTAAATTGGTATTGTGCAATGTTTCTGACCGCTAATTTTTCCGACAACTTGAGACTTGAAATTTAAAGTAAATATTCGTTTGTGGATGAAGCAGAAAGTGTTAAAATTGTGCTCTTACATCCACCATGGGGCAAGGAAACCGGAATATTGGATAATTGCAAATCGATATGTGTAATATTTTAAAACTAAATATACCAAATTTGGTTAATATCTTGTTGGTGATGAACTTCAAAGATAGGTATCGTCACCGCCCACCTCCAGAGCATCCTCCCTCGCCGCCGGAAAAATCAATACGACAATGTTTTCCACAGATGAGCTAGACTCACCAAATTTTGAAGATAAATTACCTGTAACCTCCAAAATTTATGGCCATGCACACTCCAACTCAAAATCGAACTATCTGAAATTGAAAATAAATAAAACTATAAAATTCAAAGCTCGTCTTCTACTAGGTAAATGGCTATAACCTCCATAGTTATTGAGCCATGCTCACTAGACTTTGATGGTATATTATTGGAAACGACGTTAAAATAAAATTAATCATATCGCCGGCATTCAAAACCAATATACCTGATGTTGCAAATTGAAACAACCATATATCTTATACAATTTGAAAGCTACAGTCACCAAATCGGAAAGCAACATTGATAGTAATACCCTTCAGAATGCCAAAACAATTTTGGTACCCGCCCACTCCCAGCAAAAGTTACCAAACTTGGAGTGTAGATTACTATGAATATCCTTCTCCTTGGGACGTGGTTTTTTTTCTGTATTATTTCTGTACCTGTGATCAGAGATAGATTTATCTTCAGACACTGCCCATCCTTCTAGCTGATCGCTAATGGAATGTGAAACAAGGATCTTTCCGATATCTTTCCAATCTTAATGACATACGCTGGTATCGGAGCTGGCTGGAGCTCAAGGCTCATTGCTGTGTTATCGCCGTTGCTAAAATTGTTTAGCAATAAAATACTAAGGATTTTTTTCGGAAGAGTGGAAGATCTTTTCTTACCTTTGGCTTGAGCTCTTATTAGCTCATAGTTATCCCACCTTAGCCCGCGAGTTTTGCTTCCAACTAACCAAGGTTCTTGGACTAGTGCTACGACGACTCCGCCACCAGCCAAACATTGGGGCGGCAAGCGATGCTTTACAGTGGAGGAGGTTTATCTTCGCTCCGAATCCCAAACCCCATACACCTAATGTGTGAGTAGTTCTCGCACAATTTCCAATCAAGAATCACCAAATTTGAAACGTCTATAACTAGTGACACCTGTAAGGATATGTCTTGAAGACAGAAGGAATGTTAAAATAATTTTATTTTATGTTATTAATTAACATATTTTTATTTTATTTATTAAAATAAAATATCCCAGTAAAATTTTGATTTTCGAACTGGGCGGTATAGAATTGCATGCGCAGCACTGGCCACGTTTCCGATATCAAGCGTATCAGCCACTCACTCAAAAATTGTGTGGAAGATTAATAAATAGCTATAGCGACCCTCTCCTCGCTGCATAGAGGGAATCTTTTGTGATGGGCCATAGCGACCTTCTCCTCGCTGCATCGAGGGAATATTTTGTGCTGGGCCATAGCGATCCTTTCCTCGCTGCATTAGGGGAAGATTTCGTGATCTTCCGGCAATACAAGCACGCCCGTATTGACCCTGCGCCACAACGACCACAGAGGCGAGCACCTCTCGCTTCTGCACCGAGTGAGTATTTCTTCGTTGCGTGTATCAGATTGAGTGGATTCAATTTCGTTTCGAGTCAACTGTATTTAATTAAACTTTATTTAAAATATATTTTTGAATATTAGGTACTTATTAATTAGTATTTCATTTCATAGCTTGCAACTCATTCTGCGTACATATGCTTTGTAATCTTTCTGGAATATGGAATATTTTAAAGGATCGTCAACGTCATCAGCTCTGCTGACAGCGATGGAATGAAGAGTCTTAATCAAATATCTGTATTTCGATTGCGATAGTAAACCTTAAAATAAGAATGTGTATGAATTGTTAATATTCATAATCTGGAGAAACAGTAGAGTACTTCAAAATAATAGTAGCTTCCGGTTTGCTTACTTACAATTTAGAATTTTAATTCATTAACGCAAAAACACCCAACCATAGTCTTCAGCAAGGCACGAACATTGTTAGAGAGCTTTTCTCGCTTAGTCGCTTACGCGTATTCGTCACACACTTCACTAAAAGCTGATAATAATTTTTGTCACAAGCCGAAAGTCTATATCTCCCGGAATTTTAGTAGTAATATATTGAATGATAATTATTCAATGGTGGGGGCACCCCCAACCCAGTTCCGCACGTTCCCCGCACCATTACAAAAAATCTCTGCTACGTGTGCTCAGTTGCATTTCATTTGTCTCATATAACACAAGAATTAATTAAACCTTTACTATTTAACAATACAAATATAATTTTTATTCAGTATACTCATCAAAAAATATTATGAACAATTTTAGCTATTTAACATCACATAATAAAGCAACTCCTCGCAAGATCCAATGATCTGGCGGTTTATTTGATTGCAACCATAATGGACAGATATAGTTTAGATCGGCGCGATTAATTTTCTTATATACAGGACATGCGTAAAGTTTTGGATTTTTTGTAGCGGTCGAATAGATTGCATAGATATGAATAACTGGCATAAGAGCAAACAAAACTTTGTTTGTTGATTCTACCAGGCGCGATGTTCGTCTATCCCAGCCTGCACCTTCGACATATAGACCATGAACAAATACTCCCTCTTTTGGCGGTTTTTTGCACTCCTCTAGACTAACTTTAAGTGCATCATTATGCATTGTCACCTGATCTAAGGCCCATCCCTGATGAGCGCGAGCAACTTCTTGACGCATTGCTGTTAGAAATCCTTGCGGATTAAAGAAACCAGACATCCAAAAAACAACTGGACGCGAAATAAAGCACCAATTATTAAATTGTGTGTGACGGTCAATTAGCTCAGTAAACCAGAAGCCCAAAGTAGAAGAAATCCAACTACCACGCTTAAAAACAGTGGGTACCCGGGCATTAAAAATATTATCTAAAGCATCTCGTAAGTCTTCACTCATTATAACAGTACCTTCAATCACCAAAAGCAGATCCTTAAACGTAGAACGAACAAGCAATATGATCTAGAATAAATTATTATTGTAAGATAAAGTTCAATATGGATGCTGAAAACAAACATACGCGTTGCATCCTATCAATCTCCTGACGAAGAAATATGTTCTTAGAACTCTTATCTCCAGCGGCTATGAGGACTTGCTTAACATCAAATAAGTCGAATGCTGGTGGTGTTTTACTTAGCATTTCCCGCACTTGTCGCGCAACCCGATCCTCTCGCGTTTCTGAAGTGCCGCTTGTAGCTCCTTTTTAAAATAACTGTAATAAAATTATTAATTCTAAAATGTAATATATGATTACCTTTGGGTTGAATCGCCACTATTTCTTCCAAAATACTACGAATCGTGTTAGTTTGGTACGTTATTTCGGCATTTGAATTGAAGCCATAAACCTGGGGGGGGTCGATATTCAGCATATTGTTAATTGCTGATATATATGAGTCCCTTTCCTTAAGGCAGTATACGATATACCCCTTGAAAAAATTTAAATTATCTTCGAAGAGAGCGTCGTGAAACCAAACACGTGTGAACGTATTAAGAAGTCGCTTATCATAATCATCGGTTACACGCCCACCATATTGAACTTCACCTGGCATGTAACGTACTGTTATCCAGCTGATGCCTCTTCCAGGCTCAAGGTCATCTAAATGGTTTTGAACAAACAAGCAACTGGCGAGCCAGTCAGAGGAATTAAACTCATATGGTATATTCCACCCAAGTGGCCCAAATTTTCGTCGCTCTTGCAATATAGTATGAAGGAATGATATAGAATATACCAGAGATAAATAGAATGGCGATTGTGAATAATCGAGAAAATATTGGGATAAATTTGTGTATGTACGCTTGAGTCCCGCACGTACCCCCGCTGGCGGTTCATTTGTATATTTCAGTGACATCTGCAGTAATGTTATTGAAAATAAGGGTGAGGCTCGGTGGTAATCCAAATACGATATCCTGGATTAATTAATATATCATTTATGCGCTCAAGTTCTTGAATTTGAAGCATTAGTTCGTTCATGTAGTCTAATCCCAAATGACAGTTTTGTAAAAGTACCCATCCGTCTTCTTCCATGCAAGTGGAAATTAATTTTCGAGCATGTATCTCTTGACCCTGTCCCATTGATATTGGATGACACTTTAGGACATTTTTTTTAGCTAACAATTCTATATTGGATGATGGATCAGAACCGAGTGATAGAAAACAAATAATTGGTACAAGTTCCTGACTCTCAGACAATAATTCTTCAAAATTAAGAACGACAGGCTCTGCAAAACGTTCGCGTATAAGTAGCATCTTGCGAAATGGATCAATGCTATTGAAACCGTCTGGAATGATTTCATTTTCAGGAGAATCTTTTTTATACCACAAAAACCAGGAACGTTCATTTCCACTAATCTTAGGAATTATTTTGGCAAATGGTGTAAGACTTGAAAGTTGTACCAAATTTAACCAGGTTTCATCTGTGATCCAGCGAAATGGTACAGGAGGACAGTCATTAGGTACTTATTAGTTAGTATTTCATTTCATAGCTTGCAACTCATTGTGCGTAGATGTGTTTTGTAATCATTCTTCATCAGCTCTGCTGACAGCGATGGATTGAATTACCAATTTTGTGAATACGGCTATGCCGAATAATAATGAAGCCCTTTATGTAATGAGAAACAAACAATTGTACGGCAATAAGAGCATAATTAAAAATTTATAAGATGAAGAACAATAGGGTAAATCCTGTGTGACGATCGGTCAAATATACCATTTTAAATTGATAAATATAAATATAAATATATTTTGTATACTGTGTATTATATTCTAATTATTTATTTGTTTATTTTATATAGTATATTGCATATATTACATATTATCTATTAATAACGATCTCCATGTTATTTTGGATCCATTGAAGTAAGAATTTCATATTATAGTATTATCAGTGTTAATACTTTCATTATTACAATTTCTGTATTCTTAAAAGTCTGGAAGTATATTTTTGAAGTGTGTTATCTGCTCATATGAAGAGTCTTAATCAAATCTCTGTATTTCGATTGCGATAGTAAACCTTAAAATAAGAATGTGTATGAATTGTTAATATTCTTAATCTGGACAAACAGTAGAGTACTTCAAAATAATAGTAGCTTCCGGTTTGCTTACTTACAATTTAGAATTTTAATTCAATAACGCAAAAACACCCAACCATAGCCTTCAGCAAGGCACGAACATTGTTAGAGAGATCGGCGCGATTAATTTTCTTATATACAGGACATGCGTAAAGTTTTGGATTTTTTGTAGCGGTCGAATAGATTGCATAGATATGAATAACTGGCATAAGAGCAAACAAAACTTTGTTTGTTGATTCTACCAGGCGCGATGTTCGTCTATCCCAACCTGCACCTTCGACATATAGACCATGAACAAATACTCCCTCTTTTGGCGGTTTTTTGCACTCCTCTAGACGAACTTTAAGTGCATCATTATGCATTGTCACCTGATCTAAGGCCCATCCCTGATGAGCGCGAGCAACTTCTTGACGCATTGCTGTTAGAAATCCTTGCGGATTAAAGAAACCAGACATCCAAAAAACAACTGGACGCGAAATAAAGCACCAATTATTAAATTGTGTGTGACGGTCAATTAGCTCAGTAAACCAGAAGCCCAAAGTAGAAGAAATCCAACTACCACGCTTAAAAACAGTGGGTACCCGGGCATTAAAAATATTATCTAAAGCATCTCGTAAGTCTTCACTCATTATAACAGTACCTTCAATCACCAAAAGCAGATCCTTAAACGTAGAACGAACAAGCAATATGATCTAGAATAAATTATTATTGTAAGATAAAGTTCAATATGGATGCTGAAAACAAACATACGCGTTGCATCCTATCAATCTCCTGACGAAGAAATATGTTCATAGAACTCTTATCTCCAGCGGCTATGAGGACTTGCTTAACATCAAATAAGTCGAATGCTGGTGGTGTTTTACTTAGCATTTCCCGCACTTGTCGCGCAACCCGATCCTCTCGCGTTTCTGAAGTGCCGCTTGTAGCTCCTTTTTAAAATAACTGTAATAAAATTATTAATTCTAAAATGTAATATATGATTACCTTTGGGTTGAATCGCCACTATTTCTTCCAAAATACTACGAATCGTGTTAGTTTGGTACGTTATTTCGGCATTTGAATTGAAGCCATAAACCTGGGGGGGGGGGGGTCGATATTCAGCATATTGTTAATTGCTGATATATATGAGTCCCTTTCCTTAAGGCAGTATACGATATACCCCTTGAAAAAATTTAAATTATCTTCGAAGAGAGCGTCGTGAAACCAAACACGTGTGAACGTATTAAGAAGTCGCTTATCATAATCATCGGTTACACGCCCACCATATTGAACTTCACCTGGCATGTAACGTACTGTTATCCAGCTGATGCCTCTTCCAGGCTCAAGGTCATCTAAATGGTTTTGAACAAACAAGCAACTGGCGAGCCAGTCAGAGGAATTAAACTCATATGGTATATTCCACCCAAGTGGCCCAAATTTTCGTCGCTCTTGCAATATAGTATGAAGGAATGATATAGAATATACCAGAGATAAATAGAATGGCGATTGTGAATAATCGAGAAAATATTGGGATAAATTTGTGTATGTACGCTTGAGTCCCGCACGTACCCCCGCTGGCGGTTCATTTGTATATTTCAGTGACATCTGCAGTAATGTTATTGAAAATAAGGGTGAGGCTCGGTGGTAATCCAAATACGATATCCTGGATTAATTAATATATCATTTATGCGCTCAAGTTCTTGAATTTGAAGCATTAGTTCGTTCATGTAGTCTAATCCCAAATGACAGTTTTGTAAAAGTACCCATCCGTCTTCTTCCATGCAAGTGGAAATTAATTTTCGAGCATGTATCTCTTGACCCTGTCCCATTGATATTGGATGACACTTTAGGACATTTTTTTTAGCTAACAATTCTATATTGGATGATGGATCAGAACCGAGTGATAGAAAACAAATAATTGGTACAAGTTCCTGACTCTCAGACAATAATTCTTCAAAATTAAGAACGACAGGCTCTGCAAAACGTTCGCGTATAAGTAGCATCTTGCGAAATGGATCAATGCTATTGAAACCGTCTGGAATGATTTCATTTTCAGGAGAATCTTTTTTATACCACAAAAACCAGGAACGTTCATTTCCACTAATCTTAGGAATTATTTTGGCAAATGGTGTAAGACTTGAAAGTTGTACCAAATTTAACCAGGTTTCATCTGTGATCCAGCGAAATGGTACAGGAGGACAGTCATTAGGTACTTATTAGTTAGTATTTCATTTCATAGCTTGCAACTCATTGTGCGTAGATGTGTTTTGTAATCATTCTTCATCAGCTCTGCTGACAGCGATGGATTGAATTACCAATTTTGTGAATACGGCTATGCCGAATAATAATGAAGCCCTTTATGTAATGAGAAACAAACAATTGTACGGCAATAAGAGCATAATTAAAAATTTATAAGATGAAGAACAATAGGGTAAATCCTGTGTGACGATCGGTCAAATATACCATTTTAAATTGATAAATATAAATATAAATATATTTTGTATACTGTGTATTATATTCTAATTATTTATTTGTTTATTTTATATAGTATATTGCATATATTACATATTATCTATTAATAACGATCTCCATGTTATTTTGGATCCATTGAAGTAAGAATTTCATATTATAGTATTATCAGTGTTAATACTTTCATTATTACAATTTCTGTATTCTTAAAAATCTGGAAGTATATTTTTGAAGTGTGTTATCTGCTCATATGAAGAGTCTTAATCAAATCTCTGTATTTCGATTGCGATAGTAAACCTTAAAATAAGAATGTGTATGAATTGTTAATATTCTTAATCTGGACAAACAGTAGAGTACTTCAAAATAATAGTAGCTTCCGGTTTGCTTACTTACAATTTAGAATTTTAATTCAATAACGCAAAAACACCCAACCATAGCCTTCAGCAAGGCACGAACATTGTTAGAGAGAGCTTTTCTCGCTTAGTCGCTTACGCGTATTCGTCACACACTTCACTAAAAGCTGATAATAATTTTTGTCACAAGCCGAAAGTCTATATCTCCCGGAATTTTAGTAGTAATATATTGAATGATAATTATTCAATGGTGGGGGCACCCGCAACCCAGTTCCGCACGTTCCCCGCACCATTACAAAAAATCTCTGCTACGTGTGCTCAGTTGCATTTCATTTGTGTCATATAACACAAGAATTAATTAAACCTTTACTATTTAACAATACAAATATAATTTTTATTCAGTATACTCATCAAAAAATATTATGAACAATTTTAGCTATTTAACATCACATAATAAAGCAACTCCTCGCAAGATCCAATGATCTGGCGGTTTATTTGATTGCAACCATAATGGACAGATATAGTTTAGATCAGTGCGATTAATTTTCTTATATACAGGACATGTGTAAAGTTTTGGATTTTTTGTAGCGGTCGAATAGATTGCATAGATATGAATAACTGGCATAAGAGCAAACAAAACTTTGTTTGTTGATTCTACCAGGCGCGATGTTCGTCTATCCCAGCCTGCACCTTCGACATATAGACCATGAACAAATACTCCCTCTTTTGGCGGTTTTTTGCACTCCTCTAGACTAACTTTAAGTGCATCATTATGCATTGTCACCTGATCTAAGGCCCATCCCTGATGAGCGCGAGCAACTTCTTGACGCATTGCTGTTAGAAATCCTTGCGGATTAAAGAAACCAGACATCCAAAAAACAACTGGACGCGAAATAAAGCACCAACTATTAAATTGTGTGTGACGGTCAATTAGCTCAGTAAACCAGAAGCCCAAAGTAGAAGAAATCCAACTACCACGCTTAAAAACAGTGGGTACCCGGGCATTAAAAATATTATCTAAAGCATCTCGTAAGTCTTCACTCATTATAACAGTACCTTCAATCACCAAAAGCAGATCCTTAAACGTAGAACGAACAAGCAATATGATCTAGAATAAATTATTATTGTAAGATAAAGTTCAATATGGATGCTGAAAACAAACATACGCGTTGCATCCTATCAATCTCCTGACGAAGAAATATGTTCATAGAACTCTTATCTCCAGCGGCTATGAGGACTTGCTTAACATCAAATAAGTCGAATGCTGGTGGTGTTTTACTTAGCATTTCCCGCACTTGTCGCGCAACCCGATCCTCTCGCGTTTCTGAAGTGCCGCTTGTAGCTCCTTTTTAAAATAACTGTAATAAAATTATTAATTCTAAAATGTAATATGTGATTACCTTTGGGTTGAATCGCCATTATTTCTTCCAAAATACTACGAATCGTGTTAGTTTGGTACGTTATTTCGGCATTTGAATTGAAGCCATAAACCTGGGGGGGGTCGATATTCAGCATATTGTCAATTGCTGATATATATGAGTCCCTTTCCTTAAAGCAGTATACGATATACCCTTTGAAAAAATTAAAATTATCTTCGAAGAGAGCGTCGTGAAACCAAACACGTGTGAACGTATTAAGAAGTCGCTTATCATAATCATCGGTTACACGCCCACCATATTGAACTTCACCTAGCATGTAACGTACTGTTATCCAGCTGATGCCTCTTCCAGGCTCAAGGTCATCTAAATGGTTTTGAACAAACAAGCAACTGGCGAGCCAGTCAGAGGAATTAAACTCATATGGTATATTCCACCCAAGTGGCCCAAATTTTCGTCGCTCTTGCAATATAGTATGAAGGAATGATATAGAATATACCAGAGATAAATAGAATGGCGATTGTGAATAATCGAGAAAATATTGGGATAAATTTGTGTATGTACGCTTGAGTCCCGCACGTACCCCCGCTGGCGGTTCATTTGTATATTTCAGTGACATCTGCAGTAATGTTATTGAAAATAAGGGTGAGGCTCGGTGGTAATCCAAATACGATATCCTGGATTAATTAATATATCATTTATGCGCTCAAGTTCTTGAATTTGAAGCATTAGTTCGTTCATGTAGTCTAATCCCAAATGACAGTTTTGTAAAAGTACCCATCCGTCTTCTTCCATGCAAGTGGAAATTAATTTTCGAGCATGTATCTCTTGACCCTGTCCCATTGATATTGGATGACACTTTAGGACATTTTTTTTAGCTAACAATTCTATATTGGATGATGGATCAGAACCGAGTGATAGAAAACAAATAATTGGTACAAGTTCCTGACTCTCAGACAATAATTCTTCAAAATTAAGAACGACAGGCTCTGCAAAACGTTCGCGTATAAGTAGCATCTTGCGAAATGGATCAATGCTATTGAAACCGTCTGGAATGATTTCATTTTCAGGAGAATCTTTTTTATACCACAAAAACCAGGAACGTTCATTTCCACTAATCTTAGGAATTATTTTGGCAAATGGTGTAAGACTTGAAAGTTGTACCAAATTTAACCAGGTTTCATCTGTGATCCAGCGAAATGGTACAGGAGGACAGTCATTAGGTACTTATTAGTTAGTATTTCATTTCATAGCTTGCAACTCATTGTGCGTAGATGTGTTTTGTAATCATTCTTCATCAGCTCTGCTGACAGCGATGGATTGAATTACCAATTTTGTGAATACGGCTATGCCGAATAATAATGAAGCCCTTTATGTAATGAGAAACAAACAATTGTACGGCAATAAGAGCATAATTAAAAATTTATAAGATGAAGAACAATAGGGTAAATCCTGTGTGACGATCGGTCAAATATACCATTTTAAATTGATAAATATAAATATAAATATATTTTGTATACTGTGTATTATATTCTAATTATTTATTTGTTTATTTTATATAGTATATTGCATATATTACATATTATCTATTAATAACGATCTCCATGTTATTTTGGATCCATTGAAGTAAGAATTTCATATTATAGTATTATCAGTGTTAATACTTTCATTATTACAATTTCTGTATTCTTAAAAATCTGGAAGTATATTTTTGAAGTGTGTTATCTGCTCATATGAAGAGTCTTAATCAAATCTCTGTATTTCGATTGCGATAGTAAACCTTAAAATAAGAATGTGTATGAATTGTTAATATTCTTAATCTGGACAAACAGTAGAGTACTTCAAAATAATAGTAGCTTCCGGTTTGCTTACTTACAATTTAGAATTTTAATTCAATAACGCAAAAACACCCAACCATAGCCTTCAGCAAGGCACGAACATTGTTAGAGAGAGCTTTTCTCGCTTAGTCGCTTACGCGTATTCGTCACACACTTCACTAAAAGCTGATAATAATTTTTGTCACAAGCCGAAAGTCTATATCTCCCGGAATTTTAGTAGTAATATATTGAATGATAATTATTCAATGGTGGGGGCACCCGCAACCCAGTTCCGCACGTTCCCCGCACCATTACAAAAAATCTCTGCTACGTGTGCTCAGTTGCATTTCATTTGTGTCATATAACACAAGAATTAATTAAACCTTTACTATTTAACAATACAAATATAATTTTTATTCAGTATACTCATCAAAAAATATTATGAACAATTTTAGCTATTTAACATCACATAATAAAGCAACTCCTCGCAAGATCCAATGATCTGGCGGTTTATTTGATTGCAACCATAATGGACAGATATAGTTTAGATCAGTGCGATTAATTTTCTTATATACAGGACATGTGTAAAGTTTTGGATTTTTTGTAGCGGTCGAATAGATTGCATAGATATGAATAACTGGCATAAGAGCAAACAAAACTTTGTTTGTTGATTCTACCAGGCGCGATGTTCGTCTATCCCAGCCTGCACCTTCGACATATAGACCATGAACAAATACTCCCTCTTTTGGCGGTTTTTTGCACTCCTCTAGACTAACTTTAAGTGCATCATTATGCATTGTCACCTGATCTAAGGCCCATCCCTGATGAGCGCGAGCAACTTCTTGACGCATTGCTGTTAGAAATCCTTGCGGATTAAAGAAACCAGACATCCAAAAAACAACTGGACGCGAAATAAAGCACCAACTATTAAATTGTGTGTGACGGTCAATTAGCTCAGTAAACCAGAAGCCCAAAGTAGAAGAAATCCAACTACCACGCTTAAAAACAGTGGGTACCCGGGCATTAAAAATATTATCTAAAGCATCTCGTAAGTCTTCACTCATTATAACAGTACCTTCAATCACCAAAAGCAGATCCTTAAACGTAGAACGAACAAGCAATATGATCTAGAATAAATTATTATTGTAAGATAAAGTTCAATATGGATGCTGAAAACAAACATACGCGTTGCATCCTATCAATCTCCTGACGAAGAAATATGTTCATAGAACTCTTATCTCCAGCGGCTATGAGGACTTGCTTAACATCAAATAAGTCGAATGCTGGTGGTGTTTTACTTAGCATTTCCCGCACTTGTCGCGCAACCCGATCCTCTCGCGTTTCTGAAGTGCCGCTTGTAGCTCCTTTTTAAAATAACTGTAATAAAATTATTAATTCTAAAATGTAATATGTGATTACCTTTGGGTTGAATCGCCATTATTTCTTCCAAAATACTACGAATCGTGTTAGTTTGGTACGTTATTTCGGCATTTGAATTGAAGCCATAAACCTGGGGGGGGTCGATATTCAGCATATTGTCAATTGCTGATATATATGAGTCCCTTTCCTTAAAGCAGTATACGATATACCCTTTGAAAAAATTAAAATTATCTTCGAAGAGAGCGTCGTGAAACCAAACACGTGTGAACGTATTAAGAAGTCGCTTATCATAATCATCGGTTACACGCCCACCATATTGAACTTCACCTGGCATGTAACGTACTGTTATCCAGCTGATGCCTCTTCCAGGCTCAAGGTCATCTAAATGGTTTTGAACAAACAAGCAACTGGCGAGCCAGTCAGAGGAATTAAACTCATATGGTATATTCCACCCAAGTGGCCCAAATTTTCGTCGCTCTTGCAATATAGTATGAAGGAATGATATAGAATATACCAGAGATAAATAGAATGGCGATTGTGAATAATCGAGAAAATATTGGGATAAATTTGTGTATGTACGCTTGAGTCCCGCACGTACCCCCGCTGGCGGTTCATTTGTATATTTCAGTGACATCTGCAGTAATGTTATTGAAAATAAGGGTGAGGCTCGGTGGTAATCCAAATACGATATCCTGGATTAATTAATATATCATTTATGCGCTCAAGTTCTTGAATTTGAAGCATTAGTTCGTTCATGTAGTCTAATCCCAAATGACAGTTTTGTAAAAGTACCCATCCGTCTTCTTCCATGCAAGTGGAAATTAATTTTCGAGCATGTATCTCTTGACCCTGTCCCATTGATATTGGATGACACTTTAGGACATTTTTTTTAGCTAACAATTCTATATTGGATGATGGATCAGAACCGAGTGATAGAAAACAAATAATTGGTACAAGTTCCTGACTCTCAGACAATAATTCTTCAAAATTAAGAACGACAGGCTCTGCAAAACGTTCGCGTATAAGTAGCATCTTGCGAAATGGATCAATGCTATTGAAACCGTCTGGAATGATTTCATTTTCAGGAGAATCTTTTTTATACCACAAAAACCAGGAACGTTCATTTCCACTAATCTTAGGAATTATTTTGGCAAATGGTGTAAGACTTGAAAGTTGTACCAAATTTAACCAGGTTTCATCTGTGATCCAGCGAAATGGTACAGGAGGACAGTCATTAGGTACTTATTAGTTAGTATTTCATTTCATAGCTTGCAACTCATTGTGCGTAGATGTGTTTTGTAATCATTCTTCATCAGCCCTGCTGACAGCGATGGATTGAATTACCAATTTTGTGAATACGGCTATGCCGAATAATAATGAAGCCCTTTATGTAATGAGAAACAAACAATTGTACGGCAATAAGAGCATAATTAAAAATTTATAAGATGAAGAACAATAGGGTAAATCCTGTGTGACGATCGGTCAAATATACCATTTTAAATTGATAAATATAAATATAAATATATTTTGTATACTGTGTATTATATTCTAATTATTTATTTGTTTATTTTATATAGTATATTGCATATATTACATATTATCTATTAATAACGATCTCCATGTTATTTTGGATCCATTGAAGTAAGAATTTCATATTATAGTATTATCAGTGTTAATACTTTCATTATTACAATTTCTGTATTCTTAAAAATCTGGAAGTATATTTTTGAAGTGTGTTATCTGCTCATATGAAGAGTCTTAATCAAATCTCTGTATTTCGATTGCGATAGTAAACCTTAAAATAAGAATGTGTATGAATTGTTAATATTCTTAATCTGGACAAACAGTAGAGTACTTCAAAATAATAGTAGCTTCCGGTTTGCTTACTTACAATTTAGAATTTTAATTCAATAACGCAAAAACACCCAACCATAGCCTTCAGCAAGGCACGAACATTGTTAGAGAGAGCTTTTCTCGCTTAGTCGCTTACGCGTATTCGTCACACACTTCACTAAAATCTGATAATAATTTTTGTCACAAGCCGAAAGTCTATATCTCCCGGAATTTTAGTAGTAATATATTGAATGATAATTATTCAATGGTGGGGGCACCCCCAACCCAGTTCCGCACGTTCCCCGCACCATTACAAAAAATCTCTGCTACGTGTGCTCAGTTGCATTTCATTTGTGTCATATAACACAAGAATTAATTAAACCTTTACTATTTAACAATACAAATATAATTTTTATTCAGTATACTCATCAAAAAATATTATGAACAATTTTAGCTATTTAACATCACATAATAAAGCAACTCCTCGCAAGATCCAATGATCTGGCGGTTTATTTGATTGCAACCATAATGGACAGATATAGTTTAGATCAGTGCGATTAATTTTCTTATATACAGGACATGTGTAAAGTTTTGGATTTTTTGTAGCGGTCGAATAGATTGCATAGATATGAATAACTGGCATAAGAGCAAACAAAACTTTGTTTGTTGATTCTACCAGGCGCGATGTTCGTCTATCCCAGCCTGCACCTTCGACATATAGACCATGAACAAATACTCCCTCTTTTGGCGGTTTTTTGCACTCCTCTAGACTAACTTTAAGTGCATCATTATGCATTGTCACCTGATCTAAGGCCCATCCCTGATGAGCGCGAGCAACTTCTTGACGCATTGCTGTTAGAAATCCTTGCGGATTAAAGAAACCAGACATCCAAAAAACAACTGGACGCGAAATAAAGCACCAACTATTAAATTGTGTGTGACGGTCAATTAGCTCAGTAAACCAGAAGCCCAAAGTAGAAGAAATCCAACTACCACGCTTAAAAACAGTAGGTACCCGGGCATTAAAAATATTATCTAAAGCATCTCGTAAGTTTTCACTCATTATAACAGTACCTTCAATCGCCAAAAGCAGATCCTTAAACGTAGAACGAACAAGCAATATGATCTAGAATAAATTATTATTGTAAGATAAAGTTCAATATGGATGCTGAAAACAAACATACGCGTTGCATCCTATCAATCTCCTGACGAAGAAATATGTTCATAGAACTCTTATCTCCAGCGGCTATGAGGACTTGCTTAACATCAAATAAGTCGAATGCTGGTGGTGTTTTACTTAGCATTTCCCGCACTTGTCGCGCAACCCGATCCTCTCGCGTTTCTGAAGTGCCGCTTGTAGCTCCTTTTTAAAATAACTGTAATAAAATTATTAATTCTAAAATGTAATATGTGATTACCTTTGGGTTGAATCGCCATTATTTCTTCCAAAATACTACGAATCGTGTTAGTTTGGTACGTTATTTCGGCATTTGAATTGAAGCCATAAACCTGGGGGGGGTCGATATTCAGCATATTGTCAATTGCTGATATATATGAGTCCCTTTCCTTAAAGCAGTATACGATATACCCTTTGAAAAAATTAAAATTATCTTCGAAGAGAGCGTCGTGAAACCAAACACGTGTGAACGTATTAAGAAGTCGCTTATCATAATCATCGGTTACACGCCCACCATATTGAACTTCACCTAGCATGTAACGTACTGTTATCCAGCTGATGCCTCTTCCAGGCTCAAGGTCATCTAAATGGTTTTGAACAAACAAGCAACTGGCGAGCCAGTCAGAGGAATTAAACTCATATGGTATATTCCACCCAAGTGGCCCAAATTTTCGTCGCTCTTGTAATATAGTATGAAGGAATGATATAGAATATACCAGAGATAAATAGAATGGCGATTGTGAATAATCGAGAAAATCTTGGGATAAATTTGTGTATGTACGCTTGAGTCCCGCACGTACCCCCGCTGGCGGTTCATTTGTATATTTCAGTGACATCTGCAGTAATGTTATTGAAAATAAGGGGTGAGGCTCGGTGGTAATCCAAATACGAAATCCTGGATTAATTAATAAATCATTTATGCGCTCAAGTTCTTGAATTTGAAGCATTAGTTCGTTCATGTAGTCTAATCCCAAATGACAGTTTTGTAAAAGTACCCATCCGCCTTCTTCCATGCAAGTGGAAATTAATTTTCGAGCATGTATCTCTTGACCCTGTCCCATTGATATTGGATGACACTTTAGGTCATTTTTTTTAGCTAACAATTCTATATTGGATGATGGATCAGAACCGAGTGATAGAAAACAAATAATTGGTACAAGTTCCTGACTCTCAGACAATAATTCTTCAAAATTAAGAACGACAGGCTCTGCAAAACGTTCGCCTAAGGAGTGAGCTATATATTTTCGACATTGAGCAATAGTCCGGTCCATACACCAGCAGCGTATAAGTAGCATCTTGCGAAATGGATCAATGCTATTGAAACCGTCTGGAATGATTTCATTTTCAGGAGAATCTTTTTTATACCACAAAAACCAGGAACGTTCATTTCCACTAATCTTAGGAATTATTTTGGCAAATGGTGTAAGACTTGAAAGTTGTACCAAATTTAACCAGGTTTCATCTGTGATCCAGCGAAATGGTACAGGAGGACAGTCATTGAGATTAATAGCTGCTCCACCTTTTATAAATATATGGAACTCTTCAAATGTAATTAGGTCTAACTGACGATCAATACTCAATGCCATGAGGAGAACAAAAAGAAATTTGTCTTTTTCAAAGAGACCACGAGACTTATAGCGGTAAATTTCTAGCGTAAGGTAGTTAATTATCCGTTTGATACGCTTCTGTGTTATGTGAGTTTTTGCTGAATTATGCATTGATGCATCGAATCGATCTAAAAATTGGACCAACGAAGTTTGGTACATATTGTTAACCATAGTCATACTACACACAAGGAAGTACAACACGCTGCCTCGAGTGGCAACAACGCGATATTCTTCACGAGCAGCATTTATCTTTCCCTCTGTCACCTTAGCTACCTCAATTTTCTCCTTTACATCGATAGCTGTTGATTTACTGGTGTTTAGCACCTCAATTACTGTTACATCATCAAGTAGGCTACCTTGGGTTGTAGACAGTTTATGTAATAGATTTGCTTCAAGCTCTTTAATTTTTTTCATATTTATTGTGACTGTCTCTACTAGTTTCACACGTTCATCTTCCAGTTCTTTTCGTTCAGTAACAATGACTCGGCCTAATAACTGATCCTCCAATCCACGCATAGTCACCGTGAAATCAATAATAGATGTACGAGCAAATATTTCCGGTGTATAAGACGGATTCGGAAGTTTGGTTGTTATGTAACACCTAAATTCTGGATTCCAGTCTACCTCCTTGTCACCAATTTTAATCTTATATTGAGTGCCTACCTTAAGCAAGTTGCGATCCAGTAAATTGTCTAGGCAGGGATCCAACTCTTCTGCCACATCTTCAATGATAATTGGAATCCCAAGGCTAACAGAATCTTCAAGGTGATTACGGAAGTATTTATGATTTAGCGTAGTAATAATTAGTTGATTTTGTTTCTCCATATTTTTTATCCAAACTTTACCCTGAGACTGAGGGTCAATAAGCAGAGGAAAACGAGTAGCCTTTGTGGCAATTATGCCATTTTGAATAGATAGTTCGTCGGTTGGAAGACCTTGTATATTCCATTCACCAATTTGTGAGCGATGGGTGAGATTGTCAATAACATTAACATTTGCTGAAATTGGAATCATTTTTTCAACAATATGTTTAGTCCAAAGACTTAGAAAATAGTTTCGAAACTCTTGGTTATATGGACCAGTGTAAGAAAGAAAGGCTGTTAGTAAACATACATCGCCAACTAATCGTTCCGTTTCACTTTTAAATGACGAAATTTGTTCTGTCCAACGAATCTTTTCGCTAACTAATCCTCCTATAAGAGCTGTTGCTGCATCCATTTTGTCCTGACACTTTTGCGCTTCGCCCAATACTGTTTGTTTCTTAGAAACAGCTTCCTCCAATGTTTGTTGGACCTCCGCTAATTCATTTTCTTTTTGTTGCAGCATTTCCTCGGCTTCACGCAGCTCCTCCGAAGCCATTTTATATTTTGCCTCTTGTACGGCTAAATTAGCTTTTAAGGGTAAAACCTCCTTATTAATTTCAAAATATTTAGCCATAGCCATTGTCCAGGATAAAAGACCGGCAACATTGCCACAAGCCACCTTTGCTGCTTCAAATGTGTATTGCCTGGGAATGAAAAGAAAATAAATTTCACATTAAAATCGCCAAAAATAATATATTGCCAGCTGATAGCACTGGGTGACCAATATTTTAAGGGGGTTCCTAGTAATCTACATTATAAGCTTGCTAACTTTAGATCTTAAATTGCGGGAGATACGGGCTGTTGGCAGCAGCAGCAAAGAGCTTATAATTAATTATGAATTCTTAATATGTTCGAATTTGGAGCCCTGCGTGGCTTAATATAAATAACTTATTATTAGTCTTTATTAGGTTGGCAAAATTCCTCAACTGAACCCTCCACGAGGGTGCCGACTGGTAATAACATTACAGTGGTCCGCAAGGTACTGATGCTAGCTAAGACTCGCCCTGCACCTCGGACATGGTCTGTCTCCACAGTCTTGTCCCTGGCAAAGGACCGAGTCATGGTTTCGAGGTAACGGGCCGGACTAAGGTGTAATGCGACCCGTGCCCATAGTCAGCCTGGCTGGGGGCTCACAAATAGCCCAGTCTTCTACGGAGCATATCGGATACCTGGCGACCTCCGATATTAAATCAGTCTTACGTGCACATCGCGGATCTCTGTGCAGGTGGACATTCCCTCTCCGCAACTCGTGGGAATCACTATGTATCCCGATTCAATAGACAAGAACCAAAAAAAGTACGGTACTCTACAAAAACCGACAGGGAGCAATCCCAATCGTGTAGCGGAAGCAGTGGCTCGAAAGCCTGGCCAAAGCGGCAACCGGACAAAGTGGCGGAAAAGCCTGTTTGTCTAGCCAGTGGTGAGGGTGCAGTCGGCAAAAAACCTGACCCATCCGACTCCGTGGCAGGAAGGCAACGCAATTGTGCAGCCAACTTGCCGGCCGGAGCGGGTGCGAAAGGCGAATTGCCAACCACCAGCGCCGCGGCCAAAAGATTCACGTATGCTGAGAGGAGGAATGCTGCAAACATTTTGAAGAGGCAGAACGCAAACGCAGTGGCCAACTCACCAGCCGTATGGCAGAACAAGGAGGAGTGGGCCAAAAAGGTGCTGCCAAACTATAGTGAGGCACCACCCAACAAAGAGCAGAGCCGGCCGAAGAGGCAACGCTCGTAAGAGGCACATGGACCTGTTGCAAATCGGACCAAGGTGCAGCCAGGGAGGTCTTTCGCAGAGGTTGCAAAGGAGGGAATCTTCATAGGGATCCCTGACAAAGGCAACAAGGACGGAAGAATCCCTAGAAATCAGTGGAAATGGATGAAGGGAGCCCTTGCTGTCAACTGTCTTCAGATGCAAAGTAAGGTGCCTGGGCCACCACCAGTATATAGAGATGCTGGGTGGTACCAGGGCAATACGAAGGTCATCGCCTGCCAAGACGCTCGCTCGGTGGAGCTTTACAAGGCTGCCGTAGCTGGGATAGGCAAGGTCTACTCTGGGGCGAAGCTGGTCGCTGTCGACTGGAGCGAAGTCCCGAGTAGACCTCGTGCACGCACCTGGATCCCGGCCTCTTTGAAGGAACCGGACCCGGTGATAAATCTATTGCAACTATCCAATCCGTCTTTACCCACCCATGATTCGAGGGTGGTAAAGATTGAGGCCACAGAAGGGCCAACAAATCATGCAGTCCTGATTCTTAAGAATCACTGGCCCCCAGCGAAGCTGCCAAAGGCGAGATTAACTTTGGCTTCGGCTCCATCATCGTAAAGGTGTACAAGTCAGATGTGTCGGCCGGAGGAGACCCTGCTGTCTGTGACAAGACAGCTGAACAGGGTCCTCCTACGGAGATTGGAGCAAATGATAATGAGCTGGAGCCGGGTTATATGTCGGACGTGTACCCTCTGACTCGCGGCCTTGAGGCCATGTGTCATGAGTTGGACGAAGACGACTTCACGCTGTCGGATGAAGAGGACAGCAATAACACGGTGGTGAGGGTGGAATCTCCAGATGTCCTTGAGACTGCGGCAGATAAACCTTCACCATTGTAAAGCAGCATCCGCTGCCCTAGTGCTCCGCCTGGCTGGCGGCGGAGACGATATTATACTAGCCCAAAATCCTTGGGTGATTGGAGGCAAGGTTTGCGGACTAGGTAACAAAAACTACAAGCTTTTAGTAGCTGAAACTCAAGATAAAAAATGTACCTGCATACTCGCAAAAAAACATTTAAGTATTTTTCGGATCCATCATTTTAGCAATGGCGACAACACAGCGGTAAGCCTGGAGCTCCAGTCAGCTCCGGTATGGCTACTGTCTGCCTACATGGCACACGATAGTATTTGTCCACCACCGGGCGCGATAACGAGATCCCTCGTCCAAAAGTGCAAAAAGCATACGATCGGCCTAATTATAGGCTGCGACGCCAGTGTCCGATGACCACTCCTTCTCTGATCCCAGGTACATAGAATTCGAGCTTCTATTAAGCCACCCAAAACCAGTTCACTTCATAGATCAGAAGGCACACTGGGAAATCTTCAAAGCTAAACTTGACCGAACCCTTTCGGAACACCCACCAAAGGGTCCGGACAACTTAGCTTATCTCTGTAATCTCACAGAAACCTTCACAATAGCATACAATAAGGGTTTTAAGGCAGCATGCCCTATCAGTAAGCCAATGCGCAAGAAGAAACCACTATGGTGGACACCTCAACTAAATGTCCTTCGACTAAGTTGCAGGTCTCTCGACCTTCAATGGTCACAATACAAATCAAGTCTGGCTGAATACAAAAAAGCCACCAGACGGGTAAAAAGGAAATCTTGGACAGATTTCTGCACTGATATTTATTCAACTAATGAAGCTGCAAGGCTTAGGAAAGTTTTATCGAAAATCACCCCCACACTAGGTTATCTGAAAAAAGATGACAACTCATGGTCGGTCTCCAGTGAAGAGTCACTGGACATCCTCCTTAAAACGCACTTCCCAGGCTGCTCTGAGCACTCCTCAAGGTGCACACAAACTACCATTGAAGAGATTGCATCTATAAAATCCCTTCTACATAAAAATAACATAAAATGGGCAGTAAACAGCTTCGAGCCGCTTAAATCCCCAGGCCCCGATCAAATAAGCCCGGTCCAATTACAAAAGGTGGGCAACACAGCCATAAACTGGCTACATGAAATCTTTGAGAAGATTCTAAAGACTGGTAGAATCCCGCCAACATGGCTCCAGTCAAAAGTAACTTTCAACCCAAAGCTGGGAAGCCATCACACACCAGCGCCAAAGATTTCAGACCTATCAGTCTGTCATCTTTCATGCTAACGACTCTGGAACGACTCATAAGTCTCCATCTTACAGTATGCATTGACTCCACGCTTATGTCGGAGTCTGTGGTCTCTACTATAGAGAAATCTCTTCTCCATAAGGAATATACCTTAATAGCTTTCCTTGACATTGAAGGAGCCTTCAACTGGAGCTCTGCTGAGCCTGGGGATTGACACCAGTCTAGTGGGATTGATCAATCAATTGCTCACTTGCAGGATTGTGATATCCACACTTGGGTCGTCAACGCTCTCCAGGTATGTCAGCAAAGGTACGTCACAAGGAGGCGTCCTGTCACCCCTACTATGGAACATAGCAATTAATAAATTGCTGCGGGACATGGAGGGGGCGGCTGCCAAACGGTTGCATACGCAGATGACGTTGCGGTAATCTTCAGAGGAAAATACCCCCAAACTCTCTGTGACCTCATGACTAGTAAACTAAAAACACTGTCATGCTGGGCACAGGAGAGTGGATTAGGTGTAAGCCCTAACAAAACGGAACTTGTTCTCTTTACAGGAAATTACAAAGTACTCAAAGCTAGACAACGCGGTCTACTCTGAGCAACTCAATATACAGCCTTCCTTCAGCCTTCCGACACATTGCAGTGTCTTTCAAGCTGAAGTTCTGGCTATAAAAGAAGCACTAGATTGTCTAGAGAGGTTCAAAGTTAGCCCTTGCGATATTAATATTTACGACAATTAAATCTATTAGCTCGGTGTCATCAAATTCGATATCAGTAACAAGCTGTCGCAAATCTTTACACGAGATGGAAAAACAGCATGTTATTAGCCTGATCTGGGTTCCTGGACACCAGGACATTGAAGGCAACTGTAAAGCTGATGAGCTAGCTAGGAAAGGAACTTAATTACCACTCCTCGCAGATACGGGAGGTATAAGTATGCCTCTAGCTACCTGTAACCTTAATATCAAAGAACAAAGCGCAGGCATAGGTCTTGTAAAAAATGGTAAAATGCCCCCTGTGCCCGCTTAGCACACCAGACACCAAACATCAACACCAAGCGCAGTAAAGAGCTGTGTTATCTTAGTCGGACAAACTGTTCTGCAGTAATCCGAGCTCTAACGGGGCACTGGCTGGTCGGCATTCATGCCAACAGACTTCAGGTGCCATATAATGATTTCTGCAGAAGCTACAAGGATGAGGAAGAGGTGTAATCCCCGGAACACTTCTTCTGCTTCTGCCCGTCACTTGTCAGAAAACGGTTGGCAACCCTGGGAAACTATTTCCTGACCAGCTTATCAGAGCTTCGACACATGAGACCGGCCAGGATCGCAAAATTCATAAACGCATCTGACTGGACAAATATCTGACTTTTCAGGATACTTAAAGAGCACGACTGTAGAAGAAACCCCCAGATCCCATACGGTACCACAATGGGCCAAACATGGCCTATGTGTGTCAGCACATCGTGCTGACAGCCGATACAACCTAACCTAACCTAGTCTTTATTACATATCCACATTGTGTTAAGTGCAGTTTGAGGTGCAGCAGCCAGCGTTAGCAGCGCTCTCATTGTACAGCGCTCTCTTTGTGCGGCGCTCTCTCTCTCTCTCTCTCTCTCTCTCTCTCTCTCTCTCTCTCTCTCTCTCTCTCTCTCTCTCTCTCTCTCTCTCTCTCTCTCTCTCTCTCTCTATCTCGATAAAGGGCGTTCGCTGATCGGCCGGCTGCTGCAGCTAATTGGTTGTTTCGCATAGCTCTAGCTTCTCGATCGTTTTTAGTTATTTCGTTGTGAGGTTTAGTGCTGGCTTTACACCTTTAATAAATAAATCGTTGATAGACTTTATAACCCGGAAATAACCTTGTTATTATTGGAAAATAAAGCTATCAAAAGCTGATAGCGCATACATTGGTGACGCCGAAGTGATTCTCTTCGTGTATCGTTGTGATTACAACATAAAGTGTGTTTAATAAACAACTCAACGAAACAAAACATTACTGAACTAATTTGCATACAACTCTAATTTGAGCAGCCAAAGGTACATAAACCAGACAAATTGACACGCGCAATAGAAATCCGCTACTTAATCGTCGTTTAGTTAACTTTCTTGAACTTTCTTCGTGTACATAAGCAGCTCTGCGTTGGCGTTTGAGCACATATAGACCGTTCTTTCTCAGTGCATTTCTTGTTGTCGGTAACTTTGAGCATTTGACCGCAATTTTGTGCGCGCGTTATGCCTAGATAGATAGTGTGCCTGCGCAAATATCGTTTTATAAGCTAAAAAGTTTTGACATTTCATGTTCGGAATCTGAGATCATTTCATTTGATACTTTGCTGCTTAGGGCGAAATTGGACTTAGTGAATACAATTTAAAAATCGTTCATCATTGAGCATGAGAAACAGGAGCGGCATGACTTTTGTTGGCAGCAGCAGCAACAACGTTACAATCACATTAAATGGTCTACATATGTACATATATTTAATTTGTCGCCTGTGCGTCTTAACATAAATAGTTGTTGTTGCATATGAACACTCTCAAGTGTAGTTTAGCTGCAGCAGCCAGTGTTTGGCTCTCTTAGTGCAGCGCTCTCTCTCTCTCTCTCTCTCTCTCTCACTCTCTCTCGCTCTCTCTCGCTCTCTCTCGAGAAAAGGGCGTTCGCTCAGCCGCCGGCTTATGCCGGATGTTGGCCCACCTCTGTAATGATCTGCTGATGAACAGGGCACTGCTGCGCCAGATCGATGGCAGTTTGGAGAAGTACATTTTTTTAAATTTTCAGGTTGAGGACGGCAGGGCGTGTCTTCAGGTAAGTGTTTCCTTTTTGAATGCTTTCCTTGGACTTCATTTGTTGACGTCTTATACTGGCTGTATTGTATGAGGTGTTGACAATGGTAAGGCGTGACTTTTGGTAAGTGTTTCCATACACGATATCATTATTGACAGGAAGGCATCCATTTTTCTCCCAAGCTCCGTCACCAAAAGTGTGTGTTGCTGAATTATTTCTATAATGGATGTGGTCTCAGGGGTGCAGGGCAAAGGTGTCTTCTGCTGTTCCTCCTGTATCTGCGGCTGAGGGCTGCGGAGCTGCTTCTCCTCCTGCTCGACGCGAAGCTTCTCCTGGAAGTTCTCCAGATGCCGCTCCGCTGTTTTACGTGTAAGTGAAATAGTGTTCTTCCCCTGCACCACCTGACTATACGTCCTCTTCTGTATATTCTGTGTTGGAGTTGGCTGCCTCTTCTGCGTTTTTTCCAGCTGCTGTATCGTCGAGGGGCCTGGGCGACGCCTGACCGGTGGCTGCACCAACTGCTGGTGTTGATGTTGGTGTTCAGGTTGGTGTCCATGTTGGTGTCCATGTTGGTGTCCATGTTAGTGTCCATGTTGGTGTCCATGTTGGTGTCCATGTTGGTGTCCATGTTGGTGTCCATGTTGGTGCTGCTGAGTCTTCTGTGATTCGTCTTTTTTCTCTAACTGGACATCAGCACGTGTAACAAGGAGCTTATTCCTAGCTACCTTGTATACCGGGCAGCCCTTATAACTTGCGACATGTGTCCCACTGCAATTAGCGCACTTAGCCTCCGTCTCCCTCAACTTCTCGCACACCGTTGTCATGTGGTTGCCGGCACACTTCAGACATGCAAATGGTTTCCGGCAGTAATTTTTGCTGTGTCCGAAGGATTGACAACGGTGGCACTGCACGGGATCCAGGCGCCGCACGTGTTCCTCGATGACATCTTGTTGACACCCAACTCGTGTAAGTGTAGTGATCTTTTCATTTACCTTTCGCGGCAATGGCGCAAGCTCAACTTCAAATAAATTTAAAGGCTTGCCGGTAAAGCGATTTTTCACAAGAGTGGCGTATCGCCCAGTATATCCCAATTCACTTAGCCGGCACTTCAGCCACTCAGTGGACAGTGCGTACAACAATTCTATAACCCCGCTTTGATCTTAGTTGGTGTGTGAACATCTTTGTCCCATCTTCATTAAGTGTCTTCAAAACGGAATGGTATGTGTCCAAATCATTGCAGAGAACTCTGTCGCCACCTCCTTGCGAACATTTACCTTCTACATCCGGTAGAAAAATTTGGGGAATCTTCTGCGGTGCCATGGAATCAGCTGCACCCAGCTCGACTTCAGCACCTACATCCTCCACAGCATTAACATGTTTTGAGCCCAGCTCAGGCATATTGACATGGGGGCTATCGCACCTCCTCTTCTTGAACCTAGGTTGACTTGGGCTCTCTACCTCAACAGCAGCCGGCGATTGCAGCAGGATTGACTGATGGGGCCGAAAACCACCCATCCAATGAGGGATACTTATCCTTATTCACAGGTGCCCCTTTGGCAGCACCAAAACGCGGCGGCCCTCCCACTACGCTCACCTTCACATTCTTCTTGCTCTTGCTCTTCCTCTTCATCCTTACATCCCTCCGGACTTAAAATGTCCCTCCAACAGGTAAGTGACTTCGTTCTTTTCCAGGTATCTCCAAGGTAAGCATATTATATTTTTTCTCTCTCTCTCTCTCTCTCTCTCTCTCTCTCTCTCTCTCTCTCTATCTCTCGATCAAGGGCGTTCGCTGATCGGCCGGCTGCTGCAGCAAATTTGTTGATTTCAACTGTTTGCAACCCATAAAGATTCGTTAGGCTATTTTCCAGCTGTAATTTTTTCCCATTTGCACTAAGCCCAACCTCAGATAACTTCACCTGCAAGTCCGCTACGCTCAGTGTATCGCTTCTTTTCATTATTGACCATGTACCTTAACACTATTTTAGTTATTCTGTTAATTTTGTTCGGATTCTCTCGTAGCTGGTTCGTCTCAATCGTGGTGTTAGAGAATTTTCGGTAACTCACCACTACTTCAGTACAGACTGCTCTTGTAGCCGCTACACCAGATTATACCAAAAAAGCCACAGCTGCTTGCCTCTGTTTTCTGTATACGCATGTCTCCTACGGCTGCTCTCTTCATTTCGTCCGCGCCTCACATAGCCACAACATACTAGCTTCTACTTATTTTGCTTCGCTACTGGCGTCGCTTTACCGTCGCCTGTCTGCTTCCAACAAATTGCATCACTGCTGTGATGGCTTTCCTCTTCGACTCAAATACAGACAGCTTTGTCATTGATGTACCAGACTATGCCCACAAACCTCAGCTGCTTGTCTCTACTCGTTTGTACACGCACGCCTTTTTCTTCTGCACTCTTAAGCGTTGTCTTTCTTCGCCGTTTGGTGCCTCTTCGATTCGATGTCTCAGTATTTTTCATGCAAGATAGGAATTTCACAACTTTTAGAAATTCCGTTTCGCCACATGCAGCCTTCTTTCTCGCTTGCATTCAATGCTTTGCAATTTTGGCAAAATATTTGTTAACGACCGCACAACACAAATCACGTAATTTTTAAAACATATCACAAAGTCTTAGTAAACAGTTTATACATAACGAATTCTTTCGAATGCCTCAGATCCATTATCGACCAACACCAACGCGTTTGGAAGGAGACTAATATTTCTCAATTCCAAAAGCGATGTGAGGGACACGTCGAAGGGATTGAGGAACTGGTATGACGGTGCACAGCGGCTTTGGAACGTATCCGGCCGATCGCGGATGATAAAGGCGATGTCGACCTATTGCTGATTTCTGTCACAGACCTTATAAGTGTCGGTGCTGCCACATGAACGGCAGGAGTGTTCGTGAGCAAGACAATTTGGGCAGTACTTGTTAACCAAGACTACCCGAAGACGCTTCTCGCGCGTGGAATCCTCGATAGATTAGGCAGCGATAGGAGTTCTTTCCTTGGACATGTCTTGCAAATTGCGGGGATTCTGTGGATGAGGATTGTAGCTGGATTACAACGATAATAAAATTTAAATTAATAAGTGCATGATAATGAAACAAGTGAACATGCACTGGATTAATGGAATGGATTTAATGCTAGGGGAAGAGGAAGTTCTAAGATTTAGCACTTTGCCTAAAGGTTCATGGAGAATAAGAGCGAGTTTAATAAATAGTCTTTTGATAACACCTCATGCCATGAGGACGTAAACGACACGAACATTATTGGCAAAATCTGAATAGGTCTGCCGAGACGCCATTCGTTGACTGAAAGGTTGTCTTCTTTGACAATCACAATATCTCCCGTTTACAGATTGCAGGATGGGGATTGTCACTAGACTCTTTTCTTTAGGTACTATTCCTTCCAATGTAAACAAAGCTGCTGGTAAAGAGCCTTCAGGCGTTGCCAGCGGTTTAGGATAGATGTCTAATTCTCAGTGATATCGGGATCACAGACGGATAAGAGAGGAGCTCCGATTAAGAACTTAGGGCTAACAAGCACTTGCATCTTCCGACATTGGAGAAATTCCTTGGATAGAAGTGTTGAAAGCTCTGAATTTTAAGTTCGCTGCGGATTTGTAGAAGAGTGTCTTTAAACTCTTCACTCCAGCTTGCAATAAGCCACCATGTGCGGCGCACATGGTGGATTGAAACGCCATGATAATTTGTGTTGGATATAATTGGATAGCATCCATTTACTTGTAGCTTGAAGGAAATCATGATTGAGGGGGAAGATCCAACAAACCTTTTCCCGTTGCCAGAGTACATTTGTTGAGAACATCCAGGTCATGGATAGCGTTTGTATATACATACATACCCTTTTGTAATTTTACAAGCACGCCCTGTGAAACTTTTGACATCAAAACGTGTCTCTTTCAATGGGCAAGTCACCCATCAGTTGGGTTTGAAGCCGTTTATAGTAAACGACACAAACTTTACATGAATTGATCAGAGACTTTATTAAGCTTCTGATCTTTGGAATCCAACACCTAGATCGGGTAAGGCGCAATATCAATTGGTTTCCCCATTGAGCGATATGCGGTATGTGAAACGTATTAAGAGGCGGGTAACCAAGCATGAATATATATTCGATGCTCCTATACGGCTTTATGCTCTAATAATTCCCGATCGATCGATGAACGGGTTCAAATTAAGGATGTGACTGGCCTCTGGGATTGGTTGCTTTTTAAGCAAAAGCTAAAATATGAGAGTAGGGCCATTCGTCTTATCAAAGTTGTGACCATTCTGGCCCTTGCCTTGGCGTGACCCCTCTTCTCCTAGCCAGACCTGTAGGATTGCATTCTGAGGAGATGTGACCAAGTCCCTGTATCTGTTGCTTGCATTATTTTGGTAGTTCTATTGGCTACGAAAGTTGTTTAAGTGCATAATGGCTAGTTGAGCCATGCTAAGACTATTGTGGAGTCTGTCCAAAAGGACGATTCAACGTTGTTGTCGTAAAATTGTGAAAGATGTGATTTGAACAGTTCAGCAAGGAGTTCGCCTCCACATAATTCTAGTCTTGGAAATGAGACTGTTTTAATCGGGTTTTTGATGTAGGGAGGTTAATGTAAACTTGATTATTTACTTATATGCGGACATGTATAATTGCGTCGTATGCACATTGAGATGCATCACAGAAGGGATACTGCACACTTGCAGTGGGTTCGAAATTTATCCATCTTGGTATACGGATTTGTCTCAGAGTTGGATGACAAGTATGGAAATCGTGCCAGCGATGAAGGAGCTCTTGTGGAAGTGTATCATCCCAGCCTATTTAGTGGAGCCATATTTCCTGCATGAAAATCTTGGCCCGAAGAAAAGAACTGATTTGATGATAGCGTGAAAACAGTATGATGAGAGGCAGATAGTAGTTGTCGCTGTCACTTTGAAAAATTGTCTCATGTGGCGTTCATCATTATATGCCTGAGTCACAGAATCGTATTGCTCTAATGTTTCTCCTTAAACGGCTATCGTTCTTGAGAAAATGAGCTAGTGCGATAGACTTTGAGTATCCCAATTGGATGTGATCAGGACTATCTACAGTTTACATCTCTAATAGTGGTGCGCCTAAAATTTGCTTCACATATGTTCTCCCAGCACTTGTGAAGAGATTCTCTAATGGAGGTTCTGGATCAACGGAAACCTTTGTTGTGAAGGAGGTTTTGGATAAGGCAATGCTCTTAGCTATTGGCCCCGTAAGAATGCTGCAAAAGTCTGATTTTTTCCCTAATAGCGTACCACAAATATTTGGAATGGAGCCGCCGAGCGATATGGATGGGAGGATATATACGCCTAATAGCACGTTCTTTAATTTATATTCAGGAATTGAGTATGGTGGTAGGTTGCCTGCCAAATGTGGAAGAACAAAAGCCGAACTCTCGATTTGAATTCGATGCTTTGTGCAATCTTTAACGAAATTGTGGACATATTATGCAACGATTGCTCCCATAAGAATAGAGGGAGTTTTGGGAGTTTCGAGGAACAAAGGAAGACCAGGAAACAATAAGAAATGTTCCTTATGAAACAGTGAAGCGGCTGCCTCTACCGCAATGGATACATTCAATAATTAGTACTGAAAAACGGCATTCGTTTGCCCAACTGCATGTAACCCGTAATGAGATAGAGCAGGTGCCTCTTTTAATACAGAATCATTAACACCGGTATATTTCTGAAGCTATCCTGTAATGGATCAGATCAAAATTTTGGGGATTACGTTTTACTATAAATAATAATATCTCTTAACCGCAGTCTACCTTTTTCTGAGCACATCCATTTGATGTGATTGCCCTCAACATTTTTCACGTTATTTGCTCGGAAGTGACTCTCTTATAGCTGGGGACATTCCCCCAAAGAGTCTAGACATTAATCCATTCGAAAATCTATCGGTTTGCCAATCTGGAGGCTACCAACGCGGATTTCAATAGTTTATATATTTGATAATATTACATTTTGATCCAATAATTATCTCGCACGGAAAAATTTCAACAGAATATGTTTATCAAAATCATAGACAAAAAGGAAGTCAGAAAAGATCGCTCATTTCCAACGCCATCGCCGAAAATAGAATTGCAAATCGTAAGCCGTTGTCCAAACACTTTATTGACAGTCCAAAGAATGTTTAATTTTGGTTTTTAAAATTTCACAATTATTTAAATGCATAAATCTTGTCCATTTTTGTTAAATACTCTTAAGACGTCCGCTTAATAGTAGAAAAATAAAAAAATAAATAATGGTCAATAATACAATAATTTTGTTTGGGAAGTAAGTTAGAAAATGTGAATCTTTCCCTGTGTCCAAACACTTCATTGACATATTGTATGTGTGTACATGTATTTAAATGCCAATTCCAATTTTATATGCCGAAAGAGCCGAATTTGGATTTCTTAATTTGTTTATTTGTGTTATTAATTTTAGTTTTAATAATAACATATTCACTTCACTGTATATTAAGTGATTTTATAACTTTAAATAGTTGATTGAGTAACTTAAATTTGCGTGCGTTTCTGGCGAGATCTTGGCACCGAATAACCGCGAAGCTCACCAACATTCTCTAATTGTGCTATCAATGTCTACTCGTCGGTTCTTTCTGCTCTCGTCTCTCTGTTCTATTCCCATTCTTACAAATATATATCTGGGGACATGTGAAGGTGCTCGTATGCTTGAAACATCTTTCGTCCTCTCCCTTTCTAACGCAGGTAGTCTGTTATCTGAAGGAGTAGTGGACACACAATATTGCTATACATACACACATCCACGCCAGCAAATGGCAATGAAAAATTCACAAAGACCACTCCACCTTTCCAAAAGTTGGCCAAGAATTGTATAAAAGGAGCAGCACAAAATGAGAGTCAGTCAAAATTTATTAACAGAGTCCGGTGAAGCGAGTCTATTTTATCTGAGCGTAGTGTACGTGTGTGCGTCGGTCTGGAGTTCTGAACCTCGATGAGAAACGTATATCCTTGCCACGATTGAATTGAATAGAACAGGAAACAAGCGAGGCAGAGAATTTTAGAATCTGAAGATTCGTACGTATGACTTTAGGGAAAAGCGATTTGCAGAACGACTTTTTAAAATGTTAAATAATGCGTGTTGTCAGCAGCAGCAAATAACTTTTTATTGATTATGAATTGTTTTTATGATTGAGTTTGGAGCCCTGCGGGGCTTAATATTTATAGCTTCTTGTTAGTCTTAATTTCATATCCACATTATGTTACGTGCAGTTTGAGCTGCAGCAGCCAGCGTTAGCAGCGCTCTCATTGTACAGCGCTGCCTCTCTCGATAAAGGGCGTTCGCTGACCGGTCGGCTGCTGTAGCTAGTTATTTGTTTTCGCATGACTCAAGCTGATCGATCGTCTTTAGTTAATCTCGATATGAGAAGGTTTAGTGTTGGCTTCATACCTTCATTTCTATAATCGATCTTTCGTTACTTTTGTTGCGAAAAGGTATAGCAATTGGTTTCACACCTTTAATATTATTGTAAAATAAAGCTATCAAATTATTGTAAAATAAAGCAATCAAAAAGCTGATAGCGCATACATTGGTGACGCCGAAGTGATTATTTTCGCGTATCATTGTGATTAAAACATAAAGTGCGTTTAATAAACAACACAAAAAAAAAACAAAACATTAGTGAAAAAATATACATACAACTCTAATTTGGCCAGCCAAATGCGCATAAACAGATAAAACGGCAAGTGCAATAGAAATCAATTTGATTGAAAAGGCACTTTGCAATGTTCGAATCGTGGCCCGTTCTGTTCGTGTTTATCGGGCTCATCTTCAGATTCAGTTCGATCGTTACAAATGTCCAGTGCAAAATATCATTCTAATCAAACGTATAATATACAAACGTATATATATATATATATATATATTGGTAACTGTATCTCTTAAATTACGGGGGGTCTGGTCTTTTGGTAATTTTGGGTGCGGGAGTGGACGTGGCTGATAAAATTATAGAGAAGTTTCCTACTCATCGTTTTTCCAAGTTTGATAACTGAATCTCTTAAATTACGAGAGATATTGGAAATTCTGGTGCGGAAGTGGCCGTTTTCCACCGTTTTTTTCTGATTTTTTGGGGGGTATTACTAACAATATACCTTTCAAATTTGCTGACTCTAGCTTTCAAATTGCGTGAGATGTATAGTTATACCGATTTTCACTAACAAGTGTAACGGTTTAGAGAAGCGGAGTGAGTATGGTCATTCAATTTTTTATCGATCTCTTAGGCTAGCTACCAGTAACATACTTTACTAGCTTACAAATTGTGGAAGATATGCGCATTTCAGATTTCTATGGCCAAAATTCCTGGGGGCTGCCGGTGTGCGCGTGTTCTGAAAATGTGTGTATATATGTATAATATGCCAATCCTTGACGAAGGTTACCAGCAAGTCACATTCCAAGTTTGGTCACTATATTTGTAAAATTGTGGAAGATATCTGGATTAATCGAATAACTCTTTCCCAAATATATGCATTGGGGATTATGGGCGCAGGTGTGTGCCGCTACCAGTAACGTACCTACAAAATTTGACGGCTCTAACTCAAAAACTGGCCTAGGGGCGGCATAGGTGGGCGTGGCATATTCCGATCTTTTTTTCCGGAGTTTTGGAGGGTGTTACTAGCAATGTACCTTTAAAATTTGGTGACTCTAGCTTTTAAATTGTGTGAGATATACATTGTCTCAGACCTTATTTCGACCACTGTCTAGCAAAAAAGTTCTATAAAGTTTAAACAAGGAAACAAACTCAACATTTTTAAATGCCAATTTGTTTCATGTTATATCACGTTTGAAAAATAAATTTTCGTTTTTATTAAAATATTAATTAATTATGACTGTGTTCCAGAACTCCACATCCTTGTCCGAGTGGCTTTTGGCGAATGTCATCCTAGTCCCTTTATTTTTTGCGCTTGGGCCTTCTTCCGTGGTACTCGGGCATTGAAGTCATGGTTGCGCCTGGCGCACAGTTTCCATACTGTACTTTTTCCCCCTATCATCTTGCACTTGTTGAGTCAGTTTTGGAGCCGATAGCTTGGGATTTTCTCTTTTTTTTCTGATGATCCTCCGCTTTTCTTAAATTGACCATTTCAGTTATTTGGCGATGTGAATATCTGATTTTGAAGTGTTCCAGGATGAGTTTCCGTGGTTCAATGGTAGTCCGTTTGCCCATAGTCCTTGTTGCCTGGCTGCACCCGAAATGCAGGATATAACTAAACTGACTACGAAGGATTGGTCTATTCATACCGAAAACATTCAACCTGACGTGAAAATCCGGGTTTTACGGCATCTAGGTGTCCATAATACAACTGTTCGCAATAAGCTTTGACCATAAATTAAGGTACTTTTTTTTTACATAACCCGACCTAGCCGGTGGGGAAACTCTAGTTTATTGGGGTCATATATTCATTTTGGTAGTTAATATATGTACCTGCAATCGGTCTTTGGAATTTTTGAAAAACAATGTAGAATTACTTTTTACAATTTTTGCTAGACACTGGTAGAAATAAGGTCTGAGACACTATATGGTCTTAGTGATTTATACTAACATGTGTATCGGCTTAGGGAGGCGGAGGCGTGGGCGTGGCCATACAATTTTTTTATCGATCTCGAAGGCGAGTTATTAGTAATATACTTTTAAAAATCGGTGCCTCTAGCTTACAAATTGTGGAAGATGTGCATATTACAGATTTCTAGGGCTGAAGTTTCTGAGGGTGGCGGGTATGGTCTTGGTCTGAATATTTATATGCCGATCCTCGGAGGAGATTATCAGCAAGTCACCTTCCAAATTTGGTCACTCTATCTTTAAATTTGTGGGAGATATGCTAGTTTATCAATTTACACTTTCCTAAATATCAGCATTGACGATTATGGGCGTAAGTATGGGCGTGTCCATGCAAATTTGTTATCTATTCTTAAAGGTACCAAATACCTACCAGATTTTACGGCTCTAACTTAAAACGGCGGTTACCGATCTTTGAAGGACATAGCCAACAACCTACTAACCAAATTTGGTGACGATAGCCTTAAAATTGTGGGAGATATCTGGCTTTATCGATTTGCGAATATCAATAGTAGACGTAGCACTCCGATTGTTACATTTTGTCTGACGCCGGCACAGACCAATATACATTCCAAGTTCGAAGTCCTTATCTCTAAAGGTTTCGAAAAAAGTTGAATACAGTTGAATACAGAGGAACAGACAGACAGACGGACAGACAATATGACAGACATTGCACAAAACCAAAATACTATGACAACTTCCGCATCGAAGTATAATAAGCGGTTAGTGTTCCAATCACATATCAAGGAGATTATTCGGCTCACGAAGGAAGATTCGTCGTTAGCAGGCAAACTTCGTTAGTTTTCGGATAAAGTTAACTCTCATATGCACGCGCTGGAATCGTTGGGAAGCTCGCAGGAAATTTCTGGGTGCATGGTCATACACATGCTGCTACAAAAAATGAACATCGCTTTTCAGACTTGTTGGGAGGAGGCTGCTACGATGCACCAAATACCCTCAGCTCAAGAATTTTACACGATCTTGGAGAAGCGATGCCGGAAGCAAAAAAATCTTTGCTTTAATTGCTTAAAGGCTGGGCAACAAGCTCGTGCATACAGCAGTGGACATTGTCGTTTATATGACAATAGGCATCACTTCGATGGCAACCTTTTGCAGCAGCCAGACAATGCATCACCTGATTCCGTGCTCGTCGCTTCCTCGATTTCCATTTCACCATCGACTCTGCGTCTTTTGCTGCACACGATGGTTCATCAGAAGTTGTGCTGCTGGCCACGGCGATCATTTTCGTAAAGAGGTGTTCAGGCCTATTTCTTCCGTGTAGAGCTTTACTATATTCGGGATCTCAGCTGTATCTCGTCACATCTCGCTTTGCTGAGCGCAAGCAAGTTCTTCGATTTGCTGTGTGTTGGGCAGACCAGAGACGCGCCTTGACTGAGTGGTCACAGGTGTTGGTCAGTGCTTGCGTCAAAAATCGTTGTTGACATTAAATTGTGCATTAGATGCTGGAGCTGAAACTCGATTTGGAGATACTGACGAGGCACCCACACCCGACTTACAACCCACCGCGGAGGCAGAGCATCACTTCTACCGCTATATTGGCCAGTCGGTGCTTTTCGAACATTTGCGAGCACTTATCTGCCCAACTGCGGCTAGTAATAATTCTTGACCGTTGGTTCTAATTTTAGAAAATTCTGGCGATCTTGAAGCTGTGACTCCGGCCCATTTTCTGATTGGATGCTCTCCAATAGAATCAGACTTAACAAAGCTGAATTGATGGCTACGAAAGGCGGCCTAGCAAGAAACTGTCAACAAGATGTGCCTACTGCCTATATGGGATTTGGTTGAAAGGGAGTCTTCAACGGGGGGAGTATGTTGGCGGCAGCAGCAAAAAACTTTTTATTGATTATGAATTGTTTATATGATTGAGTTTGGAGCCCTGCGTGACTTAATATTTATAGCTTATTGTTAGTCTTAATTACATATCCACATTTATTAAGTGTAGTTTGAGCTGCAGCAGGCAGCGTTAGCAGCGCTCTCATTGTACAGCGCTCTCTTTGTGCAGCGCTGCCTCTCTCGATAAACGGCGTTCGCCGATCGGCCCGCTGCTGTAGCTAATAAGTTGTTTTTGCATAGCTCTAGCTTATCGAACGATTTTAGTTACTCTTGTGAAAAGGTTTAGCAATTGGCTTTAAACCTTAAATAAACAAAGTGTTGATAGAAATGATTGGAAAATAAAGCTATCAAAAATCGGATAGCACAATGCGGTATATTTAACATTGGAGAACGTTGAAAAACATAAAGACATTAAGCTGGTAACTTCATGGAAAACCACAAATGGAAAAAGGTATGGTGCTCTCATTTTGGGAAGGATACTTTTCATTGTTACGTTCAATTTTTAGAAGACATGTAATGCTTATGGAATGGAGTCTAACAAGCCCATGTTTCTAGTGTTTGTTGTGATTCATTCATTATAATTACAATGTTCCAAGAGCTTTATGGACACAGATTCATTCAATAGAAACTATGAAATCTTTAAAGATATTGCTGAATATTTTGAGATAGGATTTGATTTTTCTGAGTATACAAAAGAGTTGGCGAGAATATATGTCATCTAGGAGTCTTGAGTATGATTAAAGATGAAAACTTTGAGAAAAAATTGTAGAGATGAATGTCTCAGACCCAAGATGTATTCCCTGTGGGTGTAAAAGAAAAATTAAAAGTTGTTGGGAAATCTGCATTAGATAAGTTAAGTATAAATAGTATGCTATGTTTTTTTTTTTTATGCTCCCGATAAAATTAGCTATATGTCGCAAAATCGGTACTTGAAACAAATTACGCTTAAGCGAAAGGAATGTGGAAGGGTTTTAATTAGAGTCACTTATTAAAAACGAATGGCTTACAAGAATTTTATACTTTGGATGATATTGCTTAAAAGGTATAATTATCTATGTACAAGTTAACCTCAGCAATCAATCATTATCTATGCACTTACAAATGCAATGTCTTAATAGTTTCTTATGTACGACTTTGCGTATGATACCATCTACTTATTACAAGCCGTATCATTTAACTGGATATCTGACTTTCCGCCTGTGCAGACTTCAGAAAACTTCGACAGATTCTTTGTTGAAAATATTGTAATGAGCTTGACCAAGTACATAATCACTGATCATGTCTGAAACTATTGTTATTTTTTTTAAGCCGAGCTTTGGTGTAGACAACATTTAAATAAATGATGATTCAAACAATGCTACAGAACGAGGTGTGCAAGTTACCAGCAATAATTGAACATTTAAGCAAATCAATTGAAATAAGAAAATTAAAAAAAGTAAAATCAAATCCAAAGACTTCAGCAACCTTGACGGTTCAAAGTTCAAAGCGGTCACCTTCCGCAGTACCGCCTCCAGTCACCCTGTATTGAACGGATTGCTGCTAATGCAACTCCACTACCCTGGCGGTTTTAACTGTATTGATGGCTGTGCCGGACGTACTCCAGTCACTCCTTCAAATCGACTGAAGATCAAATCCTCCTATGATCAAGCTCCGAAATGCCCATGCAATTAGCAATTTTTAAATATTTTTAATTGCATCGCACAATTTTTTTGTTTTTTTTTTTTTTAACAAATGATTTAAAGTGAATTGGAAAATAAAATTTAAAAAAATGTGTAAGTTAACCTAACATACAAACATTAAGCAAGAAAAAAAAAATATTAATAAGAAAAAAAATTGAAAAAAAATGTTAAAGACAAAAACAGTTAATTAAGCAATAAATATCTACATATAAGTTAAAATCAGTTAAATCGGCTCAGTAATTGTAGATTAATTTGAAATCAAAAAAAAAAATATATATATATATATAGGTATATATATAAAAGAGCAGCAACGAGTGGCAAAATGAAAATTAATTGATCACATCAAAAACATTTTAATAAACACCACTGAAATAAATTAATTAAATTAATTATTGTCACAGTAAATTCATCCCCACAAGCTCAATTGAGTGGCTTGTCGACAAAAGATCTTTTGGACGTGGGAAACTTCAAGTAAGTGCATTAACTATATTATCATGGTGGGAGAAAAAACGAGAAAAAAAAATATATTTATAATCTCACTCAACTCCATTCAAACTGTCAACCGGAGCTGAGCGAGCTTTTAAACTGATGAATTAAAATATCACCTCAAAAGTCGGCAACGTTTTTTTGCATCGATATCGCTCACCAAGTTTCTTTTTTAAATTACATTAAATGATTAGAACAAAAATAAATAAAATAGTAAAATGTTATTAATCACTTAAGAAAAACCAGAATACAAAACAAATTTTAAATAAAATGAAAAAATAAAAATAAATAAATATAAAAATAATAAATATACATAGATATATTTATTAATATATTATAACAACCAAATAGATACATAAATATTAAATCTCGATCGCCCTCAAAATTAAATTACCACAATTATGTTTAAACATGATTACCCTGACATCTTTTAAAATAGCCTTTGGTATATTATCTCATATTAATTTTTTTAATTATAAGCTAGCGAATTGTCAATAAGATAAAAGTTTTTATGCGGGAGTCATGCAACGCATCATAGGTGAAGAATGAGTTAAATTTTTCTTGTCTTAGGGGTCATCCAAAATATTATATTTGGTTGCCAAATTATCATGGTAGGGTGGGCATCCGCTGTGGCAACTACATCCGCCCATCATCATGGAGTCATGGAGTCTCGCCCCCAGGCTATATTTATGAGATAGGCCTCAATTTGTTTTCTTCCCCCTGCTGGCCAATTAAATCAAACCAACGACGCGATACCTTTTATTTAATATATGTTCATAGCGAGCAGGTAGCGCAAGAAAATATAAGGAACCACGATCAACCACCGATCATACAGCCGGAACCCTAACGTGCACCACTTCTTGTAGACTACGCAATCATCTGCTCGTCTATACCAGGCACACCTGACACTTTCCTTAACTCGATTTATTATCCATACTCTCTTCCTTCTCTTAATTAAATCCCTGAACTTGTTATTAGGAATATGCTATGAATCCAATACAATTCATTCGATTCCATGGTCTAATAATGTTAATCATAATAGCTCATGAGAATAAACTATAACTTATAACTTATATTGGATATAACTCCGTTGTCATATAATAGTTTATACCTATTTATCCTTGTTTAATTATTACTCCGAAAATGTTATAGGTTGTTTATTGAATTTGTGGAGTATTGAGCTGCAGCCAATCATCATAATTTCACTTTAGTATAAGTTCAACACCCTTGGTACGACTGTTTTATGCAGATACCGGAGTCCCCTTTCGCCTAATATCCTTTCTCAGAAACTTTAAGGAATTTCGCTGGACGAGGATTAAACAGTTTTTAAATCGTAATTCACCGCGAAAAGATTCTCCTAATAAATTCGTTCCCGCTTATTTCATAATATGGGCAAATGGAACTCTACTTAGCTTATATTCGTTTGCATGACTCTCAAGTTATTATTGCAATCATGATTACGTATAATATTGGTATTTTAAAATGCTTTCTTTTGTCCCTTATCTATCAACATTAATTGTATATATTAAATAGTGATTGATTAAGTTTAGTTAATCAAATTTTGTCAATTCATTTACCGAGAGTGTTCTATCTCATAGTACAGAAAATCTGACTCGAACTAGTGACACTGGACAACATTTACAAGTCTCAATTATTGGCAACATCTGTGGTCATTACTTCCACCTTTAATTCCAAAGCCGCAAAGAATGTGTGTAATAACTTCCACATCAACTGAAAACCTTAGTTCTACCGGACCATCTACGTCAAATTCAAGAAGACCTTCAACATTTCAGTCCTTTCAGACCACAGCTCAAGCGAAACGTGTTACAAATGCCGATCAAGTCAAAATGTGCAACACTGAAGATATTAATTTGTGACAGGGCTGAGGACCTATTCAGCAAGAGTTACCAAACATGGAATTGTTACAACATTCGATGGCCGAAACCTGAAGAGTGGATATGGCTGAGCCTGCCAACTTGGCGAATGGATGAATCCGAGATACAAAATCAAACAGTGGAACAACTTCTAAGGTTGCCAACATCAGTGGAACCGACAGCGGGCTCGTCTCAAACCAGGCCGCCAGGAATGCTTCTACAATCATCGACATTGGGCTGGATCGTGTAAATCAGATAATAGCAAATTAGAAGAATCGGTTTACCGACAAGGCCACAATGTTAATTGAAGATATTTTGTATCGCGATTTAACCAAACAAACGTTAGAAGAGAATTTTGATTTAACGGCCAGATACGCTAGTAACTTGTTTGATGGCAGCGCTGGCGAAAGCGTAGTGGTGTACATATATGTACGTTAATATTAACAGAAAATGAGAACAATTCGCCCTAGTAACGTTTATTGGGATGTGACTTTAACAACGATCAGCCTGTAAGCACACATGTAAACAGCTGATCGATAATGATGCGTTGGCAGGACCATTCACAGCCATTTTTGACCTAATTAGCAACTCTGACTCAGAGCAACTGTGCGTTGCGATGCCCACACTAGTTGATTCTGGCCCATGTATTTCCCTTCTGCAATTGACGACGTGCGCAACAAAATTCTTATTGAAAATTAACTTAGCAGTATCGTCTTCTTACAGTTCGTTTAACTAATATTAATTGAAAGAAGCCGATACAAAGAACTGTGAAAAATGCGTTCCCACTAATATTGGATAGAAATTGTGTAAATATATTATAAAACCCGGCATAGCATATTACTTAAACGATTTTTTTGGTGTATAGTCGTCTTCCCGACACGTGGTGGCTGCCATAACCAAATCGTGCCAGGCCGGCTACACCAATCATTCAAATTGTGATCACTTACAGTGTGCCAGTGCCCTTTCTTTAATTGAAGCTGCACAGTTTGCAGGTTCGAGTGCGACAATCGTATTGCTGCCGTTAACAATTAATTAACTTGCTGTTAGTCTGTTGGTTGTGCAACACGGGGAATAAATCTACCAACTCCCAGATGCCGTATCCATAGCGCGCACGTGCAGTGGTACAGCCTCTTTAAAGGCGGGTCAGCGCCGAAGTCTCGGAAGAAACTCTCATGCGCGTGCACCACAGAGGGGTATAAGCAAGCAATAGGTCAACAAAGCGATCAATTCCGACTAACCGTGTCGTCGACAGCCTACAGCCCTTTCGACCAGACTCAACAGTCATTTTGACCTATCAGACATGCAACAAAACCATTCAAAGCGTCGTCGAATTGAAATTAAAAATAAATTCCAAACAGAGAAAACGTTGCTGTTATCTTCAATAATAAGCATACCTAACGACTTACGGCTTCATGCCCAGGTAGTGGTTCTTGCAGAACTGTAGTTGGACTTATGGCCACATGGGCCTCAGTCAGCTTTATCGGGGGTAGTTTTGCATCTGAGTCTTGTAGATCTAAATTATAAGACATTAAACTCCAAAGTGAAGACGGCTGACGGAAAAAGTCAAAATATTGTTGGTAAAATATCTGCAGCGGTAACTTACAGGGGTGATACAAAAAATTTGTGGTTTTATTTAGTACTAAATGTAGATCTATACCTTGGACTTGACTTTTGGACAGTTTTTGATTTATTGCCTTTGCACGTAATGACACAAAGTTTGAATATTTCGTTACTACAAGATCCGACAATGCAAGAATTGACTCTAATACAACAAAAGCTGGTGCAGAAAGCAATAAATTTGTTCCCATTATTTTCTACGAAAGGATTAGGTAGGACAACATTAATTTCGCATGTAATCGCATGTAATTTGGCGTCTGCTATGCCAAACATATCAGGCAGCGTCATTATGCAGTGTCGCCTGCCACTGAGAAGCTGATGTACGAGGAGCTAGATCCGATGTTAAAACTTGGAGTGATTCAGGAATCAAACAGCTCCTGGCGATCATCAGTTGTATTAGTGAAAAAGCCTGGAAAGGTTTGGTTATGCATTGATCGCAGAAAGGTGAATGAAGTAACCGTAAAAGATGCATACCATATGGCCTTAATCGTTGGGATTTTCCGTAGATTGCCGAAAGCCAAGTATATTACTAGTCTGGCCCTTAAGTATGCTTTCTGGCAAATACCTCTTGATCTAAAGTCAAAGCGCAAGTTTGAGTGGACTAAGGAAGCACAACAGGCTTTTGAGTCCTTAAAGACTCATATGTGTTCGGCTTCTGTATTGCACAGTCCAAACTTTGCAGAGCCGTACTCCATACATTGTGACGGCAGTCAGCTGTGGAGTGTCAGTGGAGCTGTATTAATGCAGACCAATAGTGAGGGAAGTGAATTTCCTAAATTGATGTCTAGCCCGTTGGTCTCTTAAATTTCAAGGATAAAATTTAAAACACAACACAACAAGGGTAGTAAGAAAAAAAATTGAAAAAAAATGTTAAAGACAAAAACAGTTAATTAAGCAATAAATATCTACATATAAGTTAAAATCAGTTAAATCGGCTCAGTAATTGTAGATTAATTTGAAATCAAAAAAAAAAATATATATATATATATAGGTATATATATAAAAGAGCAGCAACGAGTGGCAAAATGAAAATTAATTGATCACATCAAAAACATTTTAATAAACACCACTGAAATAAATTAATTAAATTAATTATTGTCACAGTAAATTCATCCCCACAAGCTCAATTGAGTGGCTTGTCGACAAAAGATCTTTTGGACGTGGGAAACTTCAAGTAAGTGCATTAACTATATTATCATGGTGGGAGAAAAAACGAGAAAAAAAAATATATTTATAATCTCACTCAACTCCATTCAAACTGTCAACCGGAGCTGAGCGAGCTTTTAAACTGATGAATTAAAATATCACCTCAAAAGTCGGCAACGTTTTTTTGCATCGATATCGCTCACCAAGTTTCTTTTTTAAATTACATTAAATGATTAGAACAAAAATAAATAAAATAGTAAAATGTTATTAATCACTTAAGAAAAACCAGAATACAAAACAAATTTTAAATAAAATGAAAAAATAAAAATAAATAAATATAAAAATAATAAATATACATAGATATATTTATTAATATATTATAACAACCAAATAGATACATAAATATTAAATCTCGATCGCCCTCAAAATTAAATTACCACAATTATGTTTAAACATGATTACCCTGACATCTTTTAAAATAGCCTTTGGTATATTATCTCATATTAATTTTTTTAATTATAAGCTAGCGAATTGTCAATAAGATAAAAGTTTTTATGCGGGAGTCATGCAACGCATCATAGGTGAAGAATGAGTTAAATTTTTCTTGTCTTAGGGGTCATCCAAAATATTATATTTGGTTGCCAAATTATCATGGTAGGGTGGGCATCCGCTGTGGCAACTACATCCGCCCATCATCATGGAGTCATGGAGTCTCGCCCCCAGGCTATATTTATGAGATAGGCCTCAATTTGTTTTCTTCCCCCTGCTGGCCAATTAAATCAAACCAACGACGCGATACCTTTTATTTAATATATGTTCATAGCGAGCAGGTAGCGCAAGAAAATATAAGGAACCACGATCAACCACCGATCATACAGCCGGAACCCTAACGTGCACCACTTCTTGTAGACTACGCAATCATCTGCTCGTCTATACCAGGCACACCTGACACTTTCCTTAACTCGATTTATTATCCATACTCTCTTCCTTCTCTTAATTAAATCCCTGAACTTGTTATTAGGAATATGCTATGAATCCAATACAATTCATTCGATTCCATGGTCTAATAATGTTAATCATAATAGCTCATGAGAATAAACTATAACTTATAACTTATATTGGATATAACTCCGTTGTCATATAATAGTTTATACCTATTTATCCTTGTTTAATTATTACTCCGAAAATGTTATAGGTTGTTTATTGAATTTGTGGAGTATTGAGCTGCAGCCAATCATCATAATTTCACTTTAGTATAAGTTCAACACCCTTGGTACGACTGTTTTATGCAGATACCGGAGTCCCCTTTCGCCTAATATCCTTTCTCAGAAACTTTAAGGAATTTCGCTGGACGAGGATTAAACAGTTTTTAAATCGTAATTCACCGCGAAAAGATTCTCCTAATAAATTCGTTCCCGCTTATTTCATAATATGGGCAAATGGAACTCTACTTAGCTTATATTCGTTTGCATGACTCTCAAGTTATTATTGCAATCATGATTACGTATAATATTGGTATTTTAAAATGCTTTCTTTTGTCCCTTATCTATCAACATTAATTGTATATATTAAATAGTGATTGATTAAGTTTAGTTAATCAAATTTTGTCAATTCATTTACCGAGAGTGTTCTATCTCATAGTACAGAAAATCTGACTCGAACTAGGACAACATTAATTTCGCATGTAATCGCATGTAATTTGGCGTCTGCTATGCCAAACATATCAGGCAGCGTCATTATGCAGTGTCGCCTGCCACTGAGAAGCTGATGTACGAGGAGCTAGATCCGATGTTAAAACTTGGAGTGATTCAGGAATCAAACAGCTCCTGGCGATCATCAGTTGTATTAGTGAAAAAGCCTGGAAAGGTTTGGTTATGCATTGATCGCAGAAAGGTGAATGAAGTAACCGTAAAAGATGCATACCATATGGCCTTAATCGTTGGGATTTTCCGTAGATTGCCGAAAGCCAAGTATATTACTAGTCTGGCCCTTAAGTATGCTTTCTGGCAAATACCTCTTGATCTAAAGTCAAAGCGCAAGTTTGAGTGGACTAAGGAAGCACAACAGGCTTTTGAGTCCTTAAAGACTCATATGTGTTCGGCTTCTGTATTGCACAGTCCAAACTTTGCAGAGCCGTACTCCATACATTGTGACGGCAGTCAGCTGTGGAGTGTCAGTGGAGCTGTATTAATGCAGACCAATAGTGAGGGAAGTGAATTTCCTAAATTGATGTCTAGCCCGTTGGTCTCTTAAATTTCAAGGATAAAATTTAAAACACAACACAACAAGGGTAGTAATACTCTTTCACGTACATATACTGTAGATTTGTCATCCATTGTACTTAACAGCTTAATTGTCGATTTAGAATCACCGGCATTTATCTTCTCAGCCTACGAGTCTATAAGGAACAAGATTCGCATAACGCAGTCGTCTTTACCAGGCTTAAAGATTGAAAACAATTTCATTTACCACCAAGGTTGCGGATAACTTATGCTGGAAACTTTGGGTGCCACAACCACGACTCCCGTCACCCCGTCTCGAACGGATTGCTGCCAACGCATCAAACTCTAATTCGATTAACCAAGCTGTGGATACCAACGCTTTTATCTCCTCTACCCTGGCGGCTTTAACTGTATTGGTGGCTGTGCGGAGTATACTCCAGTCATTCCTTAAATTCGACTGAAGATCTAATCCTCCTGTGTTCAAGCTCCGAAATGCCCATGAAATCAGCAACCATTTTTTTTAATTGTTTTAATTACAAACAAAGAAGAATAATGAAAATGAAAAAAAAAAAATGTTAAATAAAAAACAGTTGATTAAGCAATAAATATCTATAAGTTAAAATTAGTTAAACCGGCTCAATAATTGTAAATTAATTTGAAATAAGAAAAAAACATTTACAAAAATGAGCGGCAACGAGTGACAAAATGAAAAATTATTGATCACATCAAAAACATTTTAATAAACACCACTGAAATTAATTAATTAAATTAATTATTGTCAAAGCAAATTCATCCCCACAAGCTCAATTGAATGGCCTGTCGGCAAAAGAACTTTTGGACGTGAGAAACTACAAGTAAGTGTATTAACTATATTATCAAATTAATTTATTACTTTTCTTGTTAGTTAGGGAAAAAAAAGAACAAAAAAAAATATATATAAACTCACTCAACTCCATTCAAACTATCAACATGGAGCTGGGAGAGCTTCTACACTGATAAATTAAAATATCACCTCAAAAGTCGGCAACGTTTTTTTGCATCGATATCGCTCACCAAGTTTCTTTTTGAAATTACACCAATTAAATGATTGGAACAAAAATAAGTAAAATGGTAGAATGTTGTTAATCACTTAAGAAAAAAACAGAACACAAAAAAAAATGTAAATAAATAAATAATTATACATATAGATATTAATAAATAAATAAACATTAAAGCTCGAACGCCCTCATATTCTCTACTATTTAAAAAACATTTTAAATTTATGATTTCAATTTATTATTCCTTAGTTCAAAATTAAATTTACACAATTATGTTTAAACATTATTGCACTGACATCTTTAAAATTTCCTTTAGTATATTATCCCATATTAATTTTTTTAATCATAAAATAGCGAATTGTCAATAGTAAACACAATTGTTAATAGTGATTGCTGAGATCAAAAGCATTCCTGAGCATCAAAAAAGACGAAAGTGGGATCTCGCCTCCAGGCTATATTAATGAAATAGGCCCCGATTTTTTCTTCCCCCTTCTAGCCAATTATATCAAACCAACCACAGCGAGCACGTAGCGCAAGGAAATACAAGAAACACCGACCAACTACCAATCATACAGCCGGAAGCAGCGCATGCACCACTTCATGTAGGCTACACTATCATCTGCTTGTCTATATCAGGTTAAATGTTACAATATCTAACCGTTCATCCTATACATATTTTGCAAATATAAATATTTTATTGATCCAATCTGGCTTGATGCATCGGTTTCGTTATGGAAAGTTGCTTTTTCATGCTCATGTCAAAACAGTGATTTTTTACTGTAGAAGATGAAATGGTTTGTGGATCATTTGTGACAGTTTGAACACTTGAAATCCATGCTTGTAGCTGGTATTGGTGCCAGATTTTACGGATACAGTGTTGAGGTTAATAGCAATGTTATTTTAATAATAAAATGATTGTCATCATTTTGTATGCCACAAGCATATTCTCTGGGATGATCTGGTTTTAAATGATCTCGTATTTTGTCAAATTGCTTTCAAAGCTACCAAAATGATACTAAAAGAGGTCTTCTGATATTGGAGTGCACATCTGTCAGTATATTAATGATCTCGCTTTGTGCGCGTAGAAGGATGGAAGCTATTGACGTAAGCAGTGACGTCTGCATAATGTACCATTGAAAAATATGGAAATGGGACTTATCTTTCAAAGCATTCTTGATTTGTTCTTCAATGAGGCTTAATCGCTTTGAGTAAGCAACTTCATCTGATTTTAATACATTTATAGTGGAGTCAATCAACGAGGTTGGTTTTGTAATAACTCCAGAAGATGGTTTTCATTTTCTTTAACTTCTAGAATCCTTTTTGACATGTCCTTTACATATGTGGAGTCTAACACACCGAACAAATGGTACTCTCTGTTTAAGTGGTTTAGTCAATACCATATTTTCCATAAACGTTTATTCTTGTATATGTCGGAAATGTTGGTACATTCCTTTGCATGCAAGTGTTGATCGTAACTGGGGTATGTTTATTGATTGTGCCAATATTAGCGGCAATAGAAGCAACATCGTTGCAGCCAATAAACAGATACTAATCTGTCTCCTCTTCATGGAATGTAAGCTTTCAGCTGATTCCCTGATTTCTATTGGACCATTTTCTGTGTGCCTGAGTGTGGATTCCTCTTCAAAAGTGGGATGTTAAATCTCTCGTTTGAAGCTTCCTTTGGCACTTTAAAGTCGGCAACCCTTACGAAATTGTCTTTTCTTGTTTTAATTTTTTATCTTAATTTTGGTTGTACGGATGGCTTACTATCAGCTTGTGGCATTTGCGGTTCTCAAATTAAGAAACGTACTGGTCACATCGCCGTTATATCGTTCGGATCACCTGTGTTTGGCACTTCCCACGTCGACTAATGAAGTGGCGCAGTGCCAAGAATGCCCTGTGTTATGAGACTTAATTATACTGCCTCTTTGCGGCTCATTTTGTCTTTTAATGACGTTATTAAAATCTTTCCGTTATATGCTATGGATAATGTTTTTTTTTGGCTCCTTGTAGTTCACCCAACTGGACAATTTGGCTTGTGTGCATCTTGTGGACCATAAAAGCACAGCTGCCTTTGGCGAATTTAGCAGCTGTCATTCTCATTGAAAAGCATGTCAGCCGCATTATTCTCTGAGGTAACATACCTTCGTTGATTCTGCAATTTCAATGTTGCCTGGATGTATACAGCAGCTTCAAATGATATTCAAATTCATCAAAAAGTGTATCGTTTTTTCCAGGAAATATGTGACGTGCACTTGAATATGAATTTGTCTAACATGCCCAGATTAAAAAGATTAACAATTCATGGGAATTTTTATTTGAATATTCATTATTGTTATCGAAATGCAGAGTTTTCATCAAGGCTGGTCATACGAACAGATTATATACTTAAAAAAATTCTTTCAGGTTCTTACTCAATATTACTTCGATTTCTTTAATGTTATATTATGACTTCAATGGATTCAACATAATTATAATTAATAGATATAACAGATGCAATACATAATATATTTACAAAATGTGAAATATATAATAAACAATATATACATATATAACCTCCTCGAAGTTCGATTAAGGGCGCTTGATTTTTAATTAAATTAAAATAATTATTAAATTGCAAATAAAATTAAATAATTTTTTTTGTTCCACAAATTAATTTTTTTAAGCACACGTCAAATAAAAAAGGAATTAAATTTGTAAAATCAACATAACATTTTTTGTTAATATTTTTTGTTTGAAGTGACGTTAAGGCGCGAAATTTGTTTAAAGGCAGTGCTAATAATATTAATACAATATGTAGAATTTATATGAAAATAACAAATTAATAATGTGCAGGCATATAAATAAAAAAATTTAATTTGATATCGATGGCGCGCATCACAAGTATTTTAGTATTATCCTGACTGAATGCAACGCAGGTCATGAGCGAAGCACCGCCACAGTTTCGAGTAGGGAAAAATCTCTCAGACTTCTTTAAATCGTGCCAGTAATAATTTAAACCATTTAAGCCATCGAAATTAAATTTTTTTAATCGGAAAATACTACATTTTGCTACTCCTGGGCGCTAGACATGTGTTATTTTGCAACATTAAATCTGGCTATGTGGTGTGCCCTCGCTAATATTGGCCATGACCACATTTTCTACCAAAACAATCAACCAATTTTAGATGAAGTAATATTTTTATCCAGCCCGGCCGTAAGATTGCTTATTTTGGGCTCTGTTATAATTTTTTTAGTGTTGGTTTTCTACAATTTTTTTTTGTAGACTTTTTTTTTAATTTTAATCAAGGTTTGCCTGTTGCTCAATCCATTATCTTTATAAGCCATGATTATAACTATCTCCTTAGGTTAGACTGTTTTTTCCCTTCACAATCCAAATTTTGGTATGCAACTCATCTATTTTAAATTATGAAATATTCAATAAATATGTATAATTTATTATTCCATTCAAACAAATTCCATATAACGACCTATTTCCTTATCTGAAGGTTAGAAAATAATTGCTCTTAATCGAATTTCGCACCCAACCTAGCAAAAAAAAAAAGAATCAAATATGCAAAAATCTCGGAAAAAACTAACGGAACTTTCATTCCAAGAAGAAACACCGTTATAAAATGTGTAACCAAATCCCGTTAGGCTTGGCACAGTTTTTAGCACCATAAACACGAGGGCCTTTAATCGAATTTCGCGAAGTGTATATACGTATGTATGTATGTATATAAATATATAATATAAATTCCGTTAAGGGAAAGGCTATATATTCGACCGAACGTAACACAAGAGTTACCCTATTTAGTAAGGAGTGAGGCTCGTTCGTGATAAATTTTGTAAAATGGTCTTATGGTCAAAATAGTCCCCCGATGCAACAGCGAGACGGGCTCGCCGCAATGGCCAATATATAGCAACACCAATATGCACGCTCGTCTGGCCAGAACATTGTATAAAATATTCTTTCAATAGAACAGCGAAAGGGGCACGCCGCTGTGTCCAATATGGCGCTCCACCAATAAAAAAATGTACACCTTTTTCGAGGCATATCATCACATCTCCATGGCAAACTTTTACTTAGACTTTGACAAGTCCACGGAAACAATTGAAACACCAGATGATGTCGTTTAGCTTGATCACCACAAATTTTTCGAATGGAAGAATCACAATTGCTTTCCGATAAGATCCTCAAAAAAATACAAACAGTTCCCAATGATCTTAATTCGAGCCGAATGTAACTGTCAAATATTGCAAGATGATACCAAATAGAAATGCCTGAAAATTTCTTCAGTTGGCGTTTTGCATTAGGTACTTATGCAGAGTTCCTAGAGCGAAGATTCTATATATTATTCTGGCAATACTGACTCTTTTTTACATTGATGGTTTGACCATGCGAAGCAACTTCAAGTAAACTATGTATTTTAAAATCAAGTTCAGGTAAAATATATATTTTTAAAAACATGCAGATTAGATCAGCAAATTATCTGCAAACATACGACTTTAGATTATCTCAGATCATTTGATCCAATTAACGCAACATCGTTTGTGGTGCATTGCATAAGCCGAAGGACTTTTGGGTAAACTGATACAATTGTCTATTAGGAACAGTAAGTGCTGACTGCATGGAAAGAGTAGATTAACAAAAGGCGTCCATCCAGCCAATTTAAAAATTCAATGTACAGGATGGCGTCTGCTTAACAGGCCGTCTAGGCTTGGAATCGGGTAGGCTTCTTTTATGGTAACCTCTTCTAGAATCTTACTTTACCTGGATTCACAATTACTACAACTGCAGAGGAGCACTAAGAAGTTGCAGCTTCCTCAAAAGCTCATTGTATCAATTTCTTCGCATAGAAGCTTTTCTCTAGTAAATGACAGAGTATAAAATATTTTTGTTATGGTTTTGGCATCACCGTATCGATCGAGTGTTGAATTAAGTTTGTAACCTCTCTCTAACGAGGGGTACAACTTAATAACTTAATTCTTCTAGCTCGCTGATCAACGCGATCTCATGAAGAGCTATTCTGAATTGTTGCTAAAAATCAATACCACATATTAAGTTCTGTTTGATTGATGGATGTTCTAACACATCAAAATCGAACCTCCCGCAACAGCCTGCTTCTGCCTGTCAGCGGCTTGAATATTTCCCTGCACCTTTGTTGTTGTAAACTTGCTAGAGCTGATCAAGATTCGTTCAGCTAATTTTCCTCAGATGACGCTCTTATTTGCACCACTTGCCTAATAATTCTAGGTATTTTTGATCAAAAAAGCCAGCATGCAGCGATGACTATTTTGTTGAGATTGTATCTAGCTCTCCACAAATTTCTCATAAAATAAAATTTCGCAACAATGAAAGGTGACCTAGCAAGTGGGTTAAATGTGACTTCCAGTATATTTTCGTGGGCCGCTTGAGAAGAACAATCTCTTTCCGACTAATTAGAATATCGCATGCTCGCTTGCTATGGATATCCTCCTTCGAGTTAACGAGAAAATTATTATACCTATTACACAACGGCTTGTACAGACAAAGGTGCTGTAACCATAACAAAATAGACGACAAACGGAAACGATGTCCAACCTCATCACAGTTCCAATACTTAAGTTTCGAAATAAGACATATAGCAGCGATCTGCTAATTAAGTTTTGTCCATGAACCGTTTTGTTGGAATCTGGCGAGGACTTTCTTAGCCAGTAGACTAGAATAAAACTCTCCATGACGATAACATTCTATATGGAAAGTGGATAGATCCGGATTTGACACATAAAGTAATTGATGCCTCAGGTTTGAGATTTCGCTTAAGCAACGCAGGAGCTGATCCTTAAAATCTTCAGCTGACCGCTGATTTTTATATATCTGTCAATTAGACAGTCGAATAAGTAACGCAATGTTCAACGCTCGGGAGATCTGTGAATCCGCCAGTAAAATGTTAGCGCAGGACTAGTTAACAAAAAATTCGCAAACTGATGTAGCTACTCAAAGTTTCCATTCAAAAACTAAGCTGTTAGACACAAGACTCGATACATAAAATCTTCAATCGAAATATCTTTAGCTGAACCCCTTGTTGCTCGTAGCCGTATTCATTTCGATCTCGACCGTTTTAAGTAACTCTACCCAACTGGTCTCTGTAGTTGTGAATGGGACGGGCCTGATTTGAGAAACTTGTCGAAACGTTTTAAATCTATTTTGTTCGCTCGATGTGAATCTCGCGAAGCTTATATTGTGAATGTGAACGAGTGATTGGATAATTTCCCGCCATGTTTGTTCGTGAAGTGGATCGACTATTCGGATTCAAATTGTGCCTGTGCTGGAGGCTGGTTTACGTGCTCTTACGAGGTAAGCCGCGTAGGCAAAACCTACACCCTCAAGGAGTACAAGTGAATCTAGCAATCCAGCGCTGGGGCAGTATTTATGTTTAATTGATATTTCTTCCCGAGTTTCTAAAGTTGTAAAGTTGCCGGTGATAAATAAGTCGTTGTATTATAGAGTCGAACATTACGTTGTAAATCCAATACTCATCTTTCACTATAATATACTTATAACTATTATATTAATAATAAACAGCACATTATCAGTCCTACATTTGGAAGATCAACCGGTTGTGCGTCCTAAATTAGGGGGTCAAGAACAAATTACGAAAATCAACGAACTTCAGGAAATTAACATAAGAAACATGCAACAAATAATTCAAATGTTAAGAGGCATATGAACTTAGTGACAAACATGTGAAAGCACGCGAATCGATAACAAGGATGGCAAATTTATTTTTAGAATCTGTTGTTGTTAATTCGTATAAAAAGTTGAGAAGTGAGCTTAAGCGTATATTGAGAAGTGCCGATATACATTCAAAGCTTAAAGAGAGAAAGAAGAAGAAAGACGATAATTTTCAAGAATTCGTGTTGCTTATGAAGAAAATTTCTGCGCTGGGACAAACAGACACAGCATCGGTGATTGGATATATAGTTGACAGTTTAAGTGTTAAAAATGAATACAACTTGTATATGTACGGCTCTAAATCATACAGTGATTTCAAAGGAATGTATGAACAATAGAGCGGAAGTATGTGAGTGAAATGCCAAACAAACTGTTGTAAATCAATGTCAAATGCAGTTTCAAATTATGGATTATCTTTATTATGCGCGAGTGCGTCTTTACTTGTTGAAGAATTGAGAGCAACTCAACTTAAGAGAATACAATGCAGAAAAAGAACACAATTTATCTGTAATCAAAGGTTCGATATTAATCGATATAGTGATACTTAAGTATTCATCGTTGCTGTGATATTCAATCATATTTCAACACTCTCTCTCAATGATTACTTACTTAACTACATACCAAGATTAATAACAATTGTGTTTGTTTTTTATTAATTCTTGTTTAATATATCAGACATCATATATATCATACATATTAAATTTCTATCTCGTTGTTAGTATACAACTCTCCAACATGATGGTACTTAATATCAATATGTTTGCTACGATTATGCAGCGTTGGATTCTTAGCTAGACATTGTGCGCTTTGATTGTCGCAATATAATAAGACAGATTTAGTTTCTTTAAATCCCATCTCATGTAACAATTTTTTGAGCTACATCGCTTCTCTCGCCGCAGTTGATAATGCAATGTACTCGGCTTCAGTACTGCTCAAAGATCCCAGACTTTGCTTCTTAGACTCCCACGAAATCGCGCCCCTGCTCCGATGAAGACGAATGCACTATACGACTTGCGGTCTATCATTTGCGCAATCCGCGTCGACGTAGCCATGTAACGGTTTTCTCGTAGCCTGATAAGGAAGTTTCAGATTAGCTGTTCCTTTGATGTACCTTAGCACGCGCTTAGCTGCAACTTCGTGCTCCTTGTGAGAATTTGACTTCCTTTTCGCCAGTTTTGCCACAGAGTGTAATATATCTGGCGTTGTGGTTATGGCCAAATACATTAAACAGCCTATTAATGACAGATTCCTTTTCTCGTTAATAGCCTCGCAGTTGTTATCATCGCACTTAACTTGATGACCGGCTTCCAGTGGTGTAGCAACAGGCTTACACATTGACATGCCCCACATGCCTGTGATCGATAGTTATGTTGCCAGTTTCTCCCTCGAGCTCTGCTTCTATTCCAAAGAAGTGACTGAGCTGGCCTCCATCACGAACGTCGAATTCATCGGCGTTTGACAGTTTGATGCTCAACAAGTCATCTTTGGTTGAGGTGGCAATTAAAAGATCACCTATGTACATAAACCACAATGATATTAATTTTACCTTGTCCATTGCGTACATTGGCTCGCTGACGCATGGAGTAAATCTATGTTTTCTCAGTACTGCGTCCAGTGTGGCATTCTCTGCCACTTTATTTTAGCCCATAAAGAGATTTATTTAGCTTCAAAACCTTGTTAGGACATTTGTCACTGACAAATCCATTCGGCTGCCTCATGTATACCTTTTCAGAAAGCTCGCTGTTCAAGTAGGTAGAATAACTTATATTCTACCGCCAGCGCCATTATCATTCTCACAGACGAGTACTTTACGACTGGTGAGAAAGTTTCAAAGTAGTCGACACCATATTGCTGCGGACAGCCATTAGCTACTAATCTTGACTTGAAGCGCTCTACGTAGCCGTCTTTGCCAACTTTTACCCCGAATACCCATTTACAGCCTATGGCTCTCTTGCCCTCTAGTAAATCTACAAGTTCCCAGGTATTATTTGCTTCAAGTGCTTGAATTTCTTTCAGTATTGATGCTGACCATCCTCTACTCATTGTTGAATTAATAGCATCACCTACACTTGCAGGGACTGGCACATCCTCTGCTCTTAAAATATTAAGAGTATTAAATACCTTCCTGGGACGGCCCGGCTTACCACTCCTTAACTTTTGTGGATGACCTGGTCCTCGAACATCACATAATTCGGGTGACTCCACTTCATTGCTTCGCGCACAGTCTTCGGTCTCGTTACTTTCATTCCTTTTATTGTCTGACTCAATACCTGCTTCTGCCTTCACTTCTTCATTTCCGCATTCTGCAGTGGCTGTTTGAGCCAGCTGATTAAGTAGCACACATTCATCAAATATGGCTATATCTCTGTTGTCTCTGCTGTCCCTCACAGATTCTACAAAATCTTTTTTCAAGTATATAACATGTCTGCTTTCAATCACCTTTTCGGATTCTGGACAATACAGCCAATACGCTTTTGGTATTAACGAAAACCTATCATTACATACTCGCTACGCTTTGGCCTGAACTTCTTTTTGTATCACTTATTGAGTGCAATCACCTTTGAGTCGAATATTCTTAAATGTGACACGGTTGGATTTTTACCGGTCCACATCTCATAGGGCGTCTTGTCTATCAACGTTTTTGTCTCCGACCTATTGTGCAGATAGGCAGCAGTCTGTGCTGCCTCTCCTCATATGGTCTCTTTCGCACCAGAATATATCAACATACACCTGGCCATCTGAACTAGCGTGCGATTTGCGCGTTCTGCAATGCCGTTCTGTGGCGGGGTGTACGGTACCGTCAGCTCTCTTTTTATGCCGATAAGAATTGATTGAACTCACGACTCACGTACTCACGACCGTTGTCGCTGCGTATTGCTTTTAGTTTTTTTCCGCATTGTCTTTCGGAAAACACTACAAAGCCTTTAAATGCTTTTAGAATTTGGTCCCGCGACTTCAAGAAATACACAAACGCGAATAATCGTCGATAAATGTCGCAAAGCACCGCGCCCTTCCGGCAGACGTCGCATTGATTGGTCCGCATATGTCTGTATGCACACTACTTGACACTTCTTTTGCGCGACTCTCAGATGCCCTTGGAAACGATTGAACGTTTCGCACAGTTTTTTTTTTTGTAATTCTCTAACGAACAAAACATTTTTTAATTGGATGCAAAAATGTTCTGAATTTACACACACAGTGCCAATGCCGTCGGCTCTTTTGAAATTTTCGCCATCGAGAAGAATTTTTTCATTGTGCTCTTTAAAGTTTATCACAACAGTTGTGAACAGTGGTGCCACTGTTCAGACAATACATTGATTTTGCCACTTACTGTTACTCTGCACACTCGCGAGTATAGCGAACGATCGTTTTGCGTCGTTGCTTTTTTCTGTTCCTTTGTCATTTATTCTTTCTCTCATGCATAGCACCGTTATTTTCTTGCACTTTTTTGCTTGCTCTGTTTTTAGTACGCGATACAAACGCTTGCTGTACACTGTTATCGGCTTCTTCGTTGTGTATTTTTGGTCTCTAGCCTTCTTCAATAATTTTGATTTTAAGGTCAGACAATAATAGCAGCTGCTCTCGCGTTTCGATCGCGACGATAAAATTTTCAAAACTTTTTCCAAATCGCGACAGCAACAAAATTGTCAAAATGTCTTCAATTTCCTTTAGCTTGCCCAGTATATCAGAATACTCATTTATGTAGTTTTGCACAGCCGAATTCTCTGAAAAGCTTAACCGAAGCAATTTTCGAAACAACGTAATTTTTCTGGCAGGTCCACGCGGCTGATACACACCGGCGAGCTTATCCCAAGCTTCTTTTGCCGAAACACAGTTCTTAATGAAACTTATCTGTGACGCTTTTACATCCAGCAGTATACTTGCTAATGCCTTTTCATCACGCGTATAAAACTCAGCTTTTTCAGCCGAAGTTGCACATTTTGAATTCACAATTCTTCCGCTAACAATTCGCCATAAGTCATGCACCAGCACACTTATCATATGCACCGACCACACCGCATAGTTTTCGCCATCCAATAACCTGTTGTAAATAACGTGGCAAAACGAAGAGTCAAACGCAATTTCTAATTATGGATTATCTTTATTATGCTCAACTCAACTTAGGAGAATACAATGCAGTAAAAGAGCACAATTCATGTGTGACCAGAGCTTCGGTATTAATCGGTATAGCGATACTTAAGTATTAATCGTTTCTGTGATATTCAATCATATTTCAATGCAAACAATACAGTGGTGGATAGAAAAATATGTTAGGTACAAAAATTTGCCATTGCGTTACTTGTGGATCCGCTGATCATATAAGGAAGGACTGTACATCACAAATCAAATTTTTAAATCCGGAGGCGTGGGACATATATCCAAAAATTGTTCACAAACAATGCAAAGCATGCAAGTGGTGAAAGACATTATGCAAATCCAATTTGCGGAGTTGAACAGCCGATTGGGTGCCTAGTTGACTCTGGACCGATGTGACAATTTTGCGATAGTCAATGTACAAAAAGCTGGTCAACGATGTTCTGGTACATTTGCTGGCAACGTACGTGTAGATGGAATTAAAGTATAGCAAAGATTCCTAGTAGTGCTGGATAACAACATCGAAAGCGACGTCTTGCGTTAGAAATGAGAAGGGATTCACATTTACGAAGGCATCAGATCAGTCGGTCAGCGATGAAACAAATGCTAAGTAAGAGCTAAGTATTTATAACATTGTCGACACCACCACTAAAATTGTTATCAATGGTCATGGCGTTGCCGCTGAACCTGTGTTGTAGACCAACGGCGAGAAGAACGGTTTGGCCGAATCCCCAACTGAGTTAGAGGCGGAACTACCAGCAACAACAACCACCAACAATTTCTATTATGAGCAGCATCATCAGAACGATACAAATGGAGTTGATAAGAAGAACGTGGAGACTGCGGCCACCGACACCACTATACCTGTTATCAACGTTTTAGAATCCGAGGCCGAGCAAATTATGAAAAAGTCACAACGCTCGATATAAGGTTAAACAAGCTGCTCGCTTGGAGGATCCAACAGAAACATCAACAAAATCTCCTAACATGAAGCTTTGGAGATATGCTAGATTAGGATTACCGAATGTAACAAGTAGTTACAGTGGGATTACAGTGTTGGACAAATAAGTCGTTGTTTTATAGAGTTGAACATTACATTGTTAATCCAATACTCATCTTTGTCCTCTTTCACTGTAAAATATACTCATAACTATTATTTTAATAATAAACAGGCCATAATCAGACCTACATGTACATATTTAAATAATATGGGAAAAGCTTTGATGACATTGAAACAAATTGATTTAACTGCGACTCGCTGTCGAAAATTGCAGCACCTCTCATTCCGAATACAAGCAAATTTGAAGGAGACTATTTTGACAACTCTTAATACTATATATCTCAAATACATAAAATAAATTGAGCTAAGTCGTAGAATTGTGTGCTAGCCTGGGCGTTTTTCAAAACGATATATCTCAAAACATTGGCAATATTGGGTGAGCCATCTGATTACTCGGTATAGCACCGATAAAGACCAGTGTCACCATTCCTTGAGCAATCGGAACAATCGGAATCTCCCCTGAAGTGTTACATATCTGATATCGTTTTCTAATGAAATCAATCACTGATCAGGCTCCGAGAAATATTCCAGAGCTAGGCATTTCTTAGATTAGTAAAGTAAATTTAAGCAAGCCGATGCGCAACTAAATGTCCTTCGATAAAGTTGCGGGTCCCTCTTTAATGCGGCGAAATCGCAAAACAACGATCCTCAATGGTCACAATAAAAGCCAAGTCTGGCTGAATACCAAAAAGCCACCAGGCGGGCTAAACCGAAATCTTGGAGAGACTTCTGCACTGATATAGATTCAACTAACGAATCTGCAAGGCGCAGAAAAGTTCTATCGAAAATCACCCCCACACTAGGTTATCTGAAAAAAGATGACAACTCATGGTCGATCTCCAGTGAAGAGTCACTGGAGATCCTCGTTAATACGCACTTTCCAGGCTGCTCTGAGCAGTTCACGAGGTGCACCCAAAAGACCTTGGAAGAGATTACATCCATAAAATCCCGTCTACATAAAAATAACATAAAATGGGCAGTAAACAGCTTCAAGCCGTTTAAATCCCCAGGCCCCGACCAAATAAGCTCGGCCCAATTACAGAAGGCGGGTAATACAGCCATAAACTGGCTACACGAAATCTTTGGGAAGATTCTTAAGACTGGTAGAATCCCACCAACATGGCTCCAGTCAAAAGTCATACCCACAGCTGGGAAGCCATCACACACCAGCGCCAAAGATTTCAGACCTATCAGTCTGTCATCTTTCATGTTAAAGACTCTGGAAGGACTCATACGCCTCCATCTTACAGTATCCATTGACTCCAAGCTTATGTCGGAGTCTCAACATGCATACAGGAAGGGCAGATCTACTGATACTGCCCTTTATTCTTAAATAATATTATAGAGAAATCTCTACTCCATAAGGAACACACCTTAATAGATTTCCTAGACATTGAAGGCGCCTTCAACAACGTCACTCCGGCAGCCATAACTGGAGCTCTGCTGAGCCTGGGGATTGACACCAGTCTAGTGGGATTGATCAATCAATTGCTCACTGGCAGGATTGTGATATCCACACTTGGGTCGTCAACTCTCTCCAGGTATGTCAGCAGAGGTACGCCACAAAGAGGCGTCCTGTCACCCCTACTATGGAACATATCAACTAATAAATTGCTGCTGGACAGGAGGGGGGCGGCTGCCAAACGGTTGCATACGCAGATGACGTTGCGGTAATCTTCAGAGGAAAATACCCCCAAACTCTCTGTGACCTCATGATTAGTAAATTAAAAACACTGTCATGCTGGGCACAGGAGAGTGGTTTGGGTGTAAACCCCAATAAAACGGAATTTGTTCTTTTCACAAGAAGTTACAAAGTCCCTCTTCTTGTCCCCCCTCGACTAAGCAATGTTAATCTCTCCTTCAACAACAGTGCAAACTTCTTAGGATTGACACTGGATAGGAAACTAGACTGTAACCAAATACGGGTTAAAAAGGCAACAGTCGCCTTATATACGTGCAGGAAATCCATTGGAATATCCCCAAATATTGTTCGATGGCTGTACACATCCATAGTTAGACCTATACTTTTGTATGGAGTCACAGTATGGTGGCCCTGTCTCAAAAAGAATGCCATTCTAAATAAACTAAACAAAGTTCAGAGTATGGCTGAACTATGCATATCCGGGGCGCTACGTACCACGCCTAATGAGGCACTAGACGCCATCCTGGACATTCCATGCCTGGAATGGAAAACGCAACGTTCACACTTCTATCCTAGAGGGGAAGTCAACCATTTCCTCAAAAACAGATTACTGCGTGCCAGTTATACAACTAGGAACCCCTTTCCGCACATACTTCTCTCCAAGGGAGGAATGGGTTCATGGTACCCCAGGTCCACCGGCAGCCATAACCTTCTTCACAGATGGCTCAAAGCTAGACAACCGTGTAGGCGGAGGAATCTACTCTGAGCAACTCAATATACAGCCTTCCTTCAGCCTTCCGACACATTGCGGTGTCTTTCAAGCTGAAGTTATGGCTATAAAAGAAGCACTAGATTGCCTAGAGAGGCTCAAAGTTAGCCCCAGCAATATTAATATTTATATTGACAGTCAGGCGACAATTAAATCTATTAGCTCGATATTATCAAATTCGATATCAGTAACAAGCTGTCGCAAATATCTACATGACATGGCAAAACAGCATGTTATTAGCCTGATATGGGTTCCTGGACACCAGGACATTGAAGGCAACTGTAAAGCTGATGAGTTAGCTAGAAAAGGAACTATACTACCACTCCTCACAGATAAGGGAGGTATAAGTATGCCTCTAGCTACCTGCAAGCTCAATATCAAAGAAGGCAGGCGCAGGTTATATAAAAAATTGCAAAATGCAACCTGCACCCGCATAGCATACCAAACATGGCCCAAAATTAACGGAAAGCGCAGTAAAGAGCTGTGTAATCTGAGTGGGGCTAACTGCTCTGCAGTAATCCGAGCTCTAACGGGGCATTCAAGCCAACAGACTCCAGGTGCCGTATAATCATTTTTTCAGAAGCTGCAAAGAGGAGGAAGAGATTGAATGCCCGGAGCACTTCTTCTGCTTCTGTCCAGCACTTGCCAGAAAACAGATGGCAATATTGGGAAACTACTCCCTAATCGGCCTAACAGAGCTGGAAAAGATGAGACCGGCCAGGATCGCAAAATATATAATCGCAACTGGATGGGCAAATGTCTAACCTTTCAGGATGCTTGCAGAGCACGAGTGTAGGAGAAATCCCCCTCAGATCCCATACGGTACCACATCGGGCCAAATATGGCCTATGTGTGTAAACCCATCGAGTTGACAGCCGTCTAACTTAACCTAACCTAATATAAAATTATTTGAATGGGATTTGACTAGAAAGGAGGTATTAAAGATGAATATTTTGGCACGCGCGGGAGAAACTTTTTAAAACACGAAGTTCGAGATTAAATTTTTCCTCATCAGAAAGTACTATATTTTGCCACTCCTGGGTCCAGGACATGTGTTCTTTTGCAACATTCAATCTGGTTATGTGGTGGGCCTTCGTTAATACTGGCTGGTTGCGCTATCCGCTTTTTGATAGCTTTGTTGTCCATTAATAACACAAGGATATTTCACGGCATACAATTTATTGAATGTATTTATTAAAAGTTTGAAGCCAATTGCTGGCAGCAGCAGCAGCAAAAAACCATATTTGATTTGAACCTTTAACATGTTTGAATTTGGAGCCCTGCGTGGCTTAATATGAATAACTTGTTGTTAGTCTTAATTACATATGCACATTATGTTAAGTGCAGTTTGAGCTGCAGCAGCCAGCGTTCGCAGCGCTCTCGTTGTACAGCGCTCTTTCTCTCTCTATCTCTCTCTCTCTCTCTCGATAAAGGGCGTTCGCTGATCGGCCGGCTGCTGCAGCTAATCAGTTGTTTTCGCATAGCTCTAGCTTATTGATCGGTTTTAGTTATTCTCGTGAAAGCGCTAAGCAAGTGGCTTCAAACCTTTAATAAACAAATCGTTGATATAAAAGACTAAGCGTTGGCTTCCAGTCCAACCACATTTGAATAAACTTTACAAAGCGTTCTGCCTTAACTTTGTGTTATTAATTGAAAAATAAAGCTATCAAAAAGCTGATAGTGCAAACACCAATAGCTAAACTTTTTCAACACTTTTTCACGTATCAGAGTTGGCGGCCGGATAGAGAACGTTGACTTTGAAAACTTCAAAAAGCATCCGATATTGTTGCCCAGTAAATCGCATTTTGTCTGGATCAATGTACGGCATTCACATCTTCGCAACTGCCATGCTGAACCTAAAGCTTTAGTGGCACTCATTCGATTGGAATATTGGATCGTAAACGCCAGGGACTTGGCACGCTGCATCGTGCGCACCTGCATGGCGTGTGTTCGGTACAAGTGAAAATTGGAAAGGCAGCTTATGGGATCGCTGCCACCCATGGGTGGCTAATGGGATCGGAACACCCATTCCAATGCTGTGGTATCGACTTTTAGGGGGCAATAAATACGTATGTTCGCATACGAGGAAAGGGTCCTACAAAATCTAACTTGGCCGTGTTCATTTGCTTGGCGTCCAAGGCGGTACACATCGAAGTGGTATCTCAATTATCCACGAAGGCATTCTTGGCTGCACTCAAACGAATGATTGCTCGACGAGCGCTGCGCACTGACTTTTATTGTGATAGTGGAACTAACTTCGTGGGTGCAGCAAATGAGCTAAAGGCTTTTAATCAATTTTTGATTGATCAATCTACTCAAGACGCAATATCAGAGTATTGTGCATCTGATTCCGTGTCGTTTCATTTCCCCCAGGGCACCCTACTTTGGCGGATTTTGGGAAGCAGCAGTTGTCACATATGTTGCCTGATCCCAACGATTTATTAGCAATCACCCCAGGACACTTGTTAGTTGGAAAATCTCTTCGGGCGCCTCCCGAACACACGATAGCAACGCCTCATCTCAACAATTTGGAGCCGTTTGACGTTATAACCGCTGCTAAACAGCAATTTTGGCGTCGTTGGTCATCAGACTATATTCACGAGCTTCGTGCTCGAACCAAATGGACATCATCGTCGTCAAATCTCGCTATTGGAGCTATGGTCATAATCCATGACGACAATCTTCCGCCTCAGCAATGGAAGCTCCGCCGCATCGAATCACTTGTGCCTGGAAAGAATGGTCATGTTCGAGTTGTTCACCTTCGTACAGCCAATGGCATCTGCCGTCGACCAGTACACAAATTGGCCATCTTACCGATGGAGGCTTGATGTGTTGAAAGCGGATCCTTTCAAGGTGGCCAGGATGTGTACTAATTTGAATACAACTGATATTGAATGATCAGCTGTTAATTTGTCAATTTATCGCTCTCTAAATAACTCTGTTAAATCTTAGTCACGTATGTAAAAACTACATTGTAATCTTAGTAAATATCGATAGTTGTCACTATCGAAGAGTTCGAGTTAGAGATTAGACCAAACCAGACGCGCTTCTTTGAGTTGGTCATAAATAAACCTGTTAATTTAAATAGTTTAAATACCGCCCATATCTGAAGTTTCATGTTTGCATAAAAAACAGCTTTACAGAGTGTGCGTATGAAACAAAAGCTATTTATGTTACGCCACACAGGCGACAAATTCAATATACATACATATATACATAATTAATGTGATTGTAGCTTTGTTGCTGCTGCTGCCAATACTGGCTTTGGCTTCATTTTCTTCCAAACCAATCGACTACTACTTGATGATGTTTAGATAATTGTAGCCTTGAATCAAATAGAATTTTATATCCAGGCCAGCCCGAAAGATTGCAGATTTATGGATGCGTGATAATTTTGTGCTGTCAATTTAATTTTAACATATCATCAATTGTTGATGCCGTTCGACTTAATATAATTGATATTTGTCTGTTGTTCATTCAAGCATACTTGTCAGTAAGTATCTTAGCTATCTCTTCAGGTCAGAGTGTTTTTTCCTTTCCAATCGCGATTTTTTTTATGAGCCTCCAAATGTGGGACTGATTATGTGCTGTTTATTATTCGGTAGGTTGTTGTCGATGTTCTTCAAAGATCGGCATATGCCCTAAAAATTGTATACTTCCGCAGTTTTTGAGTTAGAGCCGTCACATAAGTATGTTACTGGTAGCCGCCTTTAAGAAAAGATAACAAATTTTAATGGTCACGCCCACACCTGTACACACACCTATAGACGCCAATGCTGATATTTCGGAAAGTGTAAATCGATAAATCCACATATCTTCCACAATTTTGAAGATAGAGTGACCAAACTTATAAGGCTGGTAATCCTCCAAGGATGGGCATTTCAATTTTCAGACCACGCCCTTTTAAGAAGATGTTTCTGGTAACTCCCCTAAGAGATCAATAAAAAATTGTGTGGCCAAGCCCACCCCGCTTCCCTAAACCGATACACCTGTTAGTGTAAATAGATAAGACAATATTTCGCACTCAATTTGAAAGCTAGAGTCACCAAATTTGAAAGGAACATTGCTAATAGCACCATTCCAAAATCCGAGAATGTATACCACGCCCACTCCCGCCCCTAAAAACGATAAGAGCCTATATGTTCCGCAATTTATTTATCTTTCGCCAACATTTTCAAAAGCCTATATCTCCCGGAATTTAAGAGCTAAAGTTACCAAACCTTGAAAGGAGATTACTAGGAACCTTCTTATAATTTTTTCGGCAACACCCACCTCAACATTTTAAAAATCTCATATCTTCCGTGATTTAAGAGCTACAGTTACAAAACTTCGAAAAAAAACGTTACTAGCTTATATCTATCGCACTGCTTATTTTTCACGACTTCTTATTTTATTTTGTTAACTTATTAATTTTGCAACAACTCTTCACTGTTACACTGCTTGGTCTTATTGCGTCTTATTGCAACTAAGTCGCCTTCTTGATACCCATAGTCACTCTTTCGAATTCTGCCATGATTCGCAATGTACTTCTGCTGAGCCTGCTCGATTTGAATTTTTGCTTCATATCATGTTTTGCTTCATCTCGAACTCCAAACTGGAGCAGGCCTCTTGTAATGTAGGTAACAGGCTACTAGTGATGTTGTTCTAAGACTATAACATATCCTCTGTAACTTAACATGCAACTATGTACTTAACATTGATATCGATGTGTAATCACCAAGTTGAAGAAGAAAGGATATATAGAAGATAGTTAGTTTTGACTGCCATAATATCAGAAGTGGGATAAAAAATTCGACGCCATGGAGATTAATATCAACGACGTATCGGTGGCCACTCTAAAAAAAATGGTTGCTTACTCCAGGTCTACAGGCGAAGGGCTCTAAAGCTCTAAAGAAAATGAAGACCGATTGAGCAGCATTCTAATATCCCATTTGGAAATGCAACGTGACGAAATCTTCAAGGGCACCGAGGCCCTTGGGAAATTACGTTTTGAAATAGCTTCAGCGAAAAATTTAGTCGATCAGCTACGTTTACAAGGCGTCAGCATCGGTACCTATCAGCAGCAGACGGTTGAAAATAACGGCAAATGTGCGGAGGAAACGGACGACGAAAACACGCGCGACGGTGGCCACTGACAAGCTGACGCCAGCGAAAAACGGCCGTTGTGAAATTAAACAGGCAGAGTCAGCCACAGCACTGCACGAAGACGAGGTAAAAGGCAGCGGCGCATTTTCGTCGGCGGTATTCCAGTTTGCAAGAGAAATTATATTAGATTTCGATGGTAATTACTCAGCACGCAATTGGATCAGACAGTTGTAGAATGTTGCCGAATCGCACCAATTGACTGAGACGCAGCGCCGATTGTTATGTTTAAGCAAGCTTAAGGGCGATGCATTACAATGGATTCACGCTGAACCTACACGCATTGTCAAACCATTTGTTGAGTTATTAGAAAACTTAATGATTGCGTTTGGTGGAAAAGTGACTAAGGCAGAAGTACGGCGCAAGTTTGAGGCTTGCATATGGAAGTCACAGGAGAAGTCTGCAATGTACTTTGAGCGCAAGACATTGATGGCTCAGGAACTGTACATGGGCGACAAGGAGTTGGTGGGCGGCTTAATTGCAGGAATCCCGAATCAAATCTTACGCATCCAAGCCTACATCCAGTACATCGGTAACCCAACCAAATTGCAGCCAACAGTTGTTGCGAAGCCGAAGGTGTTAAGGGGAGCCTTCATTCCTAAGAACTCCCGCTGTTTCAATTGCATCGCCAAGGGACATCAGGCAAAGAACTGTTGGAAGTCCAAAAGGCAACCTGGTTCGTGCTGCGGATACGGAACTTCAGGTCATGTGGTTGCCTTATGTCCAGAGCAGAAATCAATCTTAGCAAATGGAGGATCTAATAACTTCCTACGATACATTAAGATATTTTTTAGAAATAACGCCAACCATACAACAGTTTCAGAATGCCTCATGGAATCAGGCAGTCCTATTTCTTTTATTAGACGAAACAGTGTTCGTCAAGGAATAGAACTCCAAACTCACGAAGAGAAATATTTTGGGTTATGTCTTTAAAGGCACAATAAAACTACATTTTGATTTAAAAGTGGTATCTTTTGTATTTTTGTGGTATTTTTTGCAAGCCTGTGATTTGAAGATTGACCTAAGCGTCTTGAAAATTATTTCAGTTGAGTGTATTGAAAACAGATTTGATAAACCTAGTGCCAAAAAGTATAATGTTATTGCACAGAATAAGGTACAAATGTTCGATAGTAGAGTTTTATTATATATTTATTTATTTAATGTCAGCTAAAGTCATTCGGCACAAAAAATACAAAAAGTAAGAACAATTTAAATTAAATTAAATATGTAATAAAATTTAAAATTATTTATATAAATTAAAAAATAAGAAGTATTTATGATAATTCTGGGGGTATTTAAATGCAAAATGGTCCAATATTTATTGCATGAATTGGGGAAAACCCGGAACAAACCCAATCAGACCAAAAAATAATTAGTATAAGTTAGTTAAGTCCCATCACGAGATTGGGCGTTTAAAATTGAGTTCTGAATTTTAGAAATTGAGGACTCTAAATTGATTACGTGATAGAGTCTGTTGTAATCATTACAGAGTACTCGAAACGGTTCATGCAAGGAAAAATCAGTAGTACAACGACTAAGAGAAAGTGGGAAAAAATAACGTGACGGTCTAAGGGAAACAGAAAGATTTATTTGCCTCATCAACGCAGTTGAATCGATTTCACCATTAAGCAATTTAACTACAAAAATAACACCTAGCATAAAACGATGATTAGTTAAGGAGGGAAGGTTAATAAGGAGCAGTCTATTGGTATAAGGAGGCAATACACACCAGTCAAAGCGACGAAGAGCAAAAATTAAGAAAGTCTTCTGCACAGATTCCAATATACTTTGATGAATATGATATCGCGGAGACCCCACATAAGATCCATATTCCAGAATTGGACGTACAAAAGAAGTGAAGAGTATCTTAGTCGTATAAGGGTCATCAAATTCCTTTGACCAACGCTTGAAAAACCAAGAACTTGAAATGCTTTGTTGACAGTGAATTTAATATGAATATCAAATTTTAACCGATGGTCATTCAGTCTATCAAGTGGCCTCCCATCGAGCGTGTAACTAACAACATGAGGAGAGATACGATAAAATGACATGACTTTACACTTAGAGCAATTTAAATGGAGCAAATTCATTTTACACCATGACATAAATGAAGCAGGCGGACTGCAATAAGCATTGAGAAGTCATATCATTATACGTCAGGCTCAACTTGACGTCATCAACATACATTATTACGTTAGAATGCATATTACAGAAGGAAGGTCGTTAATAAATAGATTAGAGAGCACTGGACCCAAATGACTACGCTGGGGTCCCCCAGAGGTAACTAGGATAGGTTTAGAAATTAATGTTTTGAAAACAACTTTTTGAGATCTGTTACTCAGATGATCAGAAATCCATTCAAGAAGGTTAGTAGGAAATGTAATAAGGTTGAGATTATGCTGAAGGAGACAATGGTTAACAGAATCAAAGAACTTACTGAAGTCTGCATAAACGACATCAGTTTGCATTTTATTCTGAAATCCTTTGATCACAAGCGAAGTAAATTCAAGAATGTTAGTAGTAGGTAGTAGACCTACATTTCACAAAGAAATGCTGGAAAGGTGAAATGATAGACCTACATACGTAAGTGTTGCAGTTGAGTTGTTACTATTTTCTCAAATGCCTTAGGTATTATAGCCAATTTGGAAATACCCCTAGTTATTTATATCGGACTTTGAGACATTTTTATGGAGAGGAGTAATAAAGGACTCCTTACAAATAGCGGGGAAAGAACAAGTATCAACAGACAAAGTCAATAAATTAAGTAAATGTTTAAAAAGAGGCTTATAGCAGTACTTGAGTACACATATCGGAACTCCATCTAGACCTTACGAAAACCCGGGCTTGATTGAATGTACATATGCCGGCAAGAAGTGACTTTGCAGTGATCACAGGACCAAAAATGCAATTAGACCTTTGAACAAGGTAAGGAAAGGGTAGATTGGGTGAATAGTTAGAGGAGGAATAGGTAGATTGAAAATACTCTGCAAACAGATCGGCTGCAGCCTGTTCATTCTTTGCTTTAGTATCTTCATAAAAAACGGAGTTCGGTAATGAAGACGATTTACGTTTCATATTTACAAAGTTATAGAACTACCTAGGATCCTGTGCAAATTGCAGCCTACGGCGAGGAAGATAATTATTATAATAACGCGAGTCATGAGTAATAAAAGTTGCTTTAGCAACCAAATATCGAGAGTAATCAAAACGATTACTTGATATCTTAAACTTTTTAAAATACATAGACTTCATATTTTTCAACCTGGCTAATTCCCGCGAAAGCCAGGGATCCTATTAGCCTTCACATGATTCGTACGGGGAACACAAGTAACTAAATGTGAGTTTAAGGTTGTATAAAATATTGATATTGCAATATCCATATTGGTACATGAATTTAATTCTGACCAGTTAGTATCTAATAATAAATAATTAAGTTTCAAAAAATCTGCTTTACAAAAGCAACGATTATTACGTGTCGAATCCATTGCTACAAATGGGACAAGAGTTGACAACTCTATAATCAAATTCAGAAGATTGGTTGAGAATAAATTATAGATAAGATTGGAAATGTGCGAATTTATGAAGCATATGGTAAAATATTTAAGATTCCACATATCGAAAGAGTGTACTAAAGCCGCTGATAAGGGTCTGGATGCAATAAACAATTTTCTGACACCTGACAAGATTCAGTCTGTACAAAGCTTTCTTAGACTTTGTTCATACTTTCGAAAATTTATAAAAGATTTTTCAATTATGGCAAAAGAATTCTATGATTTGCACCCAATTTTCTTTTTCTCAAAACGAACTACAATAATCGAAGCAAAATACCATAGTTTCGAGCTGGAAACCCTTGCTATTTTTTATGAAATTCGTGGAATTAGAATATATGTACAGGGAAGAAAATGCAAAACAGCGACAGATTGTAACTCTTTGACCCTAACTGTTGGGAGTGGCTTCAATCAAAAAATCCTTTTTCTTGTCATTTCTTCTTCAGTGCACTTCTAGGGTTGGTTTACAATTGTCGCTTATGTGAACTTAAGGTAGCTTCAGCTAATTACAGCGTTGAGAGGAGAAAGCATTTTTTAGGAGAGGATGTGGATCCTATATTAATTATGCTAAAATGACACGAGTTGATAACCTAAGCATAACATAACTAACATAAAGTTTGTCTTTGCACCAGTGTGGAGCAGCATAATAGCGGTCGGTAGAATGCTCTTGTGCTGTATCAGCGAGGCCAGCGACGTCCTAATTGGGGCGCTTGGAGGTGGGGATGGGGAGGGACGTTCCTTCGGCGTTGTGCATCTCCTTTCCCACTCACTTGTCGCCGACGCCTTGACACTTGAGCGTTTTCTCGAAGATGGAGCAGAGTGTGGTTCGTCACACACCTGGCAGGACGCACCACTACGGCAAGAATGCCAGGATTCCTGATGGGCCGGGCAGTTCGGGCAGTACTGATTGACGAGCACTGCTCTCAACCTCTTCTCGACAGTCAGGTTAAGGAATCGTTGGCACTTGCGCAGTGCGTGAACACTTCTGCAAACTCGGCACCGGAACGAGTTGGATGTGGGGTGATTCGACATGGTTTTTTGTTTGCGGGAAGGCTTGTTGAGCTTGAAAACGGAAGAAAATGGAGAAAAAATTAAAATAAAAAAACTTATGAATTCGACGAATGGAAAAAACGGTGCAAGGATATGCAATAAATAAGGAGGAACTGGGAATTATTTGGATTCTGTGAACTTATCATTAATGGGAAGAAGGATCAATTTGCCGACTGGTCTCTTGATGACCCCGCGGTTTGTAAGAACATCAACAACACGGACCATGCCATCGGAACCAGGATAGGCGACCCAGTCGCCATTCATTGATCGGAATGTTATCGTCTTTTAGGACTACCATATCGCCACCTTGGAGGTTTCTTGTCGCAAATTGCCATTTTACGCCTGCTTCCCATAGACCTCCCACATGTGGAGCGCTGGGAGGATTGAAGTGCCATGAAAAGTTTTGGTGACTATACTTAGTTGAGAGACGCGATTTTGTTGTTTCCAGGAAGTCACGACTAAGGCTTTTTGAGGCTCCAATGAATGTTTTGCCGATATCGGAATACATTTGCTGAGAACAGCTACGTCGTACTACAAAGCGAGCAAAAGCCGCCAGGAATTTCTCAGTTGTGAGATCAGATGTGGCTTCCAGATGGAAAGCCTTCGCAATGAAACATACGAAGACACATACATAACCTTTTGTGATGATGTAATTCTTTACGTCGAAAGGTCCAGTGAAATCAACCCATGTATGCGTAAAGGGACGCGAGAAAGTTGGTCTTTTGGCTGGTAGATTCCCTATGAGTTGGGTTTGGAGCTTCTTCCGGTGTATTAGGCAAACCTTTTATATATCCCTTTGCAACGCTTAATAAAGCCATAACGCGGAGCGCCCTATCGTTGTTCTACCTCTGTCTCATGTATTGACACGATTGAGGATGGCCATTGCTCTTGAGGCAGTTGTAACCATTCTGGTCCATGCCACCACAGACTGTCCATTGCTAGGTCCTTTGGAGAGACTTCTCTGCTAGCCAGGTCAGCTGAATTATGTTCAGAGCGAACAAACCATTTCGAGGCATCGACGGACTGCGTGATCTTAACCACTCTGTTAGCCACAAACGTTGTCCATTTGCATGATGGTTTATTTAACAAAGCTAGCACAATCGTTGAATCTGTCCGGAAATATGACTCCAAACGATCGGTGGGCAATTGTGGAAGGAGAGCAGAAATTAATTCTGCCAAAAGAACTGCACCGGACAACTCTAGACGAGGCAAGGAAATTGTCTTCACTGGCGCAACCTTTGTTTTTGCCGTGAGATGAATTAGGATACGCACATAGATTGCAGCACCGTATGCTCGTTGGGAAGCATCGCAGAAGCCATGGTATTGCAATCTTGTCTTCGGATGGAACTGTACCCATCTTGGAATGGGGAAGTATCGGAGATCCGGATAACCCGTCAGAAGCTCTTACCCAGTCAAGATCTTTGAGCCAAATTTGCTGCATAAAGATGTTTGGTATGTGCCACGGCCAGAACGTCATCGACGGACATAGAATTGAATATAATATCGCTAGCGAGGGGGTAGTTGGAGTTCACATCCTGAGTAAGTTAGTGGAGAACTTGTATGGCGAGGAAAGGAGCACAGTTCATACCGAACGTGACTATGTTTAGTTTATAATCGCACACTTCTTGGTTCTTGTTACGAAAGAGAATTCTTTGAATGGGAGTGTGCTTTGGATGAACAAGGATTTGTCGATACATCTTAGTGATGTCGGCGTTGAAGACATAGCGAAAGAATCGCTACCTCAGGATCTAAACTGTCAGATCGGATTGGAGAACAGGTCCTGGATGAAGGATGTCATTCAAACTATTTCCATTTGTAGATGGAATTGATGCGTTAAACACAACGTGAACTTTAGTTGTCGTGCTGCCCGGTTCGAAGACAGCATGATGCGGGAGGTAATAGTTATTTGAAATATCATGTGGGGGGTCTCGTTGCATATGCCGTAAATCTCTGTACTCCTGAATCACTGAGTCGTATTGCTACTTGAGGGAGTCGTTTGCGTTCAAACGGCTCTCGTTTCTTAGTAATTGAGCAAGCGCCATGGACCTAGAATGTCCCAAAGCTATATGATCAGGATTGCAAAATGGTAGTGTGACGACAACAAGGAGTTGCCGTATCAACAACCTGGTTGTCTTCGCATGGGACTGTGAATTTGTTATCGGCCTCATATCCTATATGGCTTCGAGCGTGCGATAACGCTCACTGAGGAAGTTGTTTAATTCTTTGCATAGCGTGATAGCGGCCTTGTCGGACAGCAACTGCTCCCACAGCGACAAAGTGATCTTTGGCAGTTTGGAAGAGTACAGGAAAACCAATACGCAATCCCAGTTACATATGGAAAGACCTGTTAGGTAAGGTTCCTGTCCCGACTGTGACAACTGGCTATTCTAAAAAGTCGCTTCTTTTCAAAACGCTCACAAAGAGCTCGCCACGCAGAAGAAAATCCATCATGGGTGAGTGAGGACTTTGCGCCGATCGACTTGGCCTAACCACCAATTTTAGCGTTCAAGTGTAATAGTTTCTCGACTGGGGTGAGGCAAGGATTGTCGATATTGATAGGCCATTTTAAGTTATCTCCGTTAAACCCCTCTGTGTCGACAGGTGGAAGGTTACAAACTCTGGAGATGGACGAAAGGAGTGGGAGTGCCATGGACTGCCGATTTACGATTGATGCTTGTTCGATTTTCTCGTTTAATTGTGCAGTCCATCTTTCATAATTCCTTTCATGATTCCAGGGCTGAGACATCGCCACTGGAAGCCCATTGACTTAATGCTCTTGAACATGTTTCGGATAATGGCATCTTCGATTCGTATATGTTTAGCGCTGATGTTTGTGCCTTTGTTAAAGGAGAAGAAGATTCGCTCTTAGTTCGTGTGGCTTGCGAGCTTGAAATTCGCTTTGCTGCTGGAATTCGAGACGAAGAAGTACTTCTGACACCACGAACGCACGAAATAATTAAATGTTTTTTCCTTTTTTATTTGGTTCCGTGGACATGCTATGTTCTCACAGTTAAAGGAAAATATTTGCCTCGAGTGAAAACGGTACAATTAATTTCCCGCAGTAAGAAAGTGGAACGATGGAAACCACGGAACAGAAAATCGTGATCTCGATATGTCGTTTTCTGTTTGGTTTTTTTTTTTTTTTTTTTAAGAGACCACATTGAAGAATAAAATGTACCTATATTTCCCGCTATAAGTTATTGTTGATTGTTAAACATTTTTTTTAATTAATAAGAAAAAAAAATATAAATTAACATTAAATTTTGCCTAAATTGTTTATCGGTGGTTTGGCTATCATTTTGCTTATTGATTTGTTTGGACAACAAACATATGTTAATACATAAACAAACGTATGTTCATTTTTTCGAGGAATGTGCTGGTTTGGCGCATAGATTATTACATTAATAATATTAAAATTGTGAATGTTAATGGTTACTGTGTGTTAAATTTATGTGCCTTTTTGCCGTCGCTAATGTGGGTATTTTTTTTAAAACATACATACATATCTTATGAATTTAAGTAATTATCTATACTTGTTATGGTTTACCGCTCGTATTATCTTTATTAATCCTTTACATTGTGTGCGGCCAAATTTTATATTCATTTCATTTTCATTTTATGTATGTTTATATATGTATGTATGTTTGGTTTTTGGCAAAGACTTGAATATATGTATGTGTATAATTATGTTAATAAAATATGTAATACTTTTCCAATTTTATTTTGCAGGTTGCTGCTGTTGCAGCATGCAAATTGGTGAGGACGTTTATGTATGCATGCATGTAAGTATATGCAGAAATTGATTTGCATTTGTTCCCGAAAATTAACTAATGCTTGTTTCTTTTTACAGATGACAAGCTGTGCTCACTTTGGATGCAAAATAAGACGATGGAGCGGTTGGATGTGTGTGTGTTTGGAAAATGGCCGTGGTGAAGAACATTTTCACTGCACAATTTTGTACCTCTGAATGGCTTTTCGCTTGGCGAATTGCAGACGATGTAACACGTTCTGGTGTGTGGACGGAGTAGGAGGTCCAAATTTTCCTTGAATATATATAAATATATAAAGTAATTTGGAAAAATATAATTAATTGCGTTTGAGTTTACAGATGAAAGTATCCGGCTCGGAAGACCAAAATCCTTTTTCTTGTCATTTTTTCTTCAGTGCACTTCTAGGGTTGATTTACAATTGTCGTTTATATTAACTTAAGGTAGCTTCAGCTAATTATAGCGTTGAGAGGAGAGAGCATAATTTATGTTGATTCTGCTAAAGTGACACGAGGTGATAAGCTAAGCATATCATAACATAACTAAAATAACCACTAACATTAAACAAGATAGATTTCAACCCTAGGATTGCGAAGTAGACATTAGAGCTCCATGAATTTGATTATGAATTAGTGCATAGATCCGGCAAACAGATGCAACATGTAGATGCACTTTTTGTTGTATATTGTTTTACGTGCCGGAAGGAATAGAATATAATGTTTTGTATAAATACCACGACGAATTGGGACACGTTGGGAGGGACAAAATGTTAAATGCAATTGAAAAGACTTACTGGTTTACCGGAATGAAACGCAAAGCTGTGGACTACATGGAAAAAGAAAGCGAAGTCTTACACACCATACCTAAGGGTAAAAAACCATTCGAAATCATCCACATAGATCATTAAGGGTAGATCCAAGAAGTATATATTTGCGGTGGTGAATAGTTACACAAAATTTGTCTGGCTGTATACGACAAATAATATAAACATCAAAGAGGCGATCAGTGCACTAAGAGAATTTTTTCAATGGTATAGTAGGCCAAGTTGCATCATATCTGATCGAGAAAGTTATTTTACATCAGCTGAGTTTGAAGAGTTTAGAAATGCCACAAATATGAAACACATAAAGATTGCAACAGGCTCTCCGCAAGCAAACGGCCAAATAGAGCGTATAAATAGTTCTTTAGGAGCCATGATAGCAAAGCTTACCGAGGCGAAAATTTGACAGTATTGAGACGTTACTAAAGAGAAAGTAGAATATACCTTAAACAACACTCAACATTGCAGCATTAAGTAATTTCCCGGCGCTATGTTGTTTGGTTTAGTTTAAAAAGGTGAAATCAGCGATGACCTAATATATATATGCACTCCGCCAAATTCGATTAACTGTACTTAATTGTTTAATTAAAAAATTGAAAACAAAGTTTAAAAATTTGTTTTTTTTTTCCACCAGAGTATTGTTTACCTAAACTGGGTTAAAGCTAGATATTTCCGATCATTCAATATTTTCTAACAGATACACCCCTTATAGATGTGATCTTTTGTCGGATTATTTCTTACTTCCGTTCTCTCTTGATAAGTATTAAAATTCTGCTTAATACTCTATGACATGTTCCCACATTCCACCTCAATCAGATGTCTCTGTCTATTTAAATCAGTATCAGTATCAATATTTTAAACAACTTTAAACTCACATTTAGTTGTTTGTGTTCCCCGTACGAATCATGTGAAGGCTAATAGGATCCCTGGCTTTCGCGGGAATTAGCCAGGTTGAAAAATATGAAGTCTATGTATTTTAAAAAGTTTAAGATATCAAGTAATCGTTTTGATTACTCTCGATATTTGGTTGCTAAAGCAACTTTTATTACTCATGACTCGCGTTATTATAATAATTATCTTACTCGCCGTAGGCTGCAATTTGCACAGGATCCTAGGTAGTTCTATAACTTTGTAAATATGAAACGTAAATCGTCTTCATTACCGATCTCCGTTTTTTATGAAGATACTAAAGCAAAGAATGACCAGGCTGCAACCGATAAAAAAAACTACTGATTATTTAAATATTATTCATGCTCACAAACGAAGAAAAAAGAAGAAGAAAAATAATAATACGTAATAGAAGAAAAACTTAAGAAAAAAAAAAAACAGTTTTCTCAATTAACTATATTCTGTACCTCTACAACGCATAAAAAAAACCACACAAACATTCTTTTAAGCGTGTACGCGCTGTACACGCTGTTTTATTGCCAGCTTCGCTCACTGACGTGCGAAGTACAGTGGCTGCGATGATGGTTCGCCGACTTTACTATTATTTTTTTACAAAATTTTGGCTTTAATTTAAATAATTAAAATTACATTTTTAAAAGCTTTTTGTTGACATTTTTTTTATTTATTTTTATACTTGATGTTTTTATTAGATTTTTTCATTAATTTGAATCATTTTTTTTTTAAATTAAAATGTTATAAATGTTAATTTTCAATTAATTGTTAAATAATTGATTTTTAGAATTAATTTTTTTAATTGAAATTTTTAAAATTTAAAATTTAATATTATAAATTATTAGAATTGATTTTTTAATTAAAATTCTAAAAAATTAAAGTTTGGAATTTTCGACTAACTGCGACGGTCATGGTTGGGTTATAGAAGGGTCTAGAACGTGAGAGTCGACTACCACCTCAGATCTCGCCCATTTCAAAACACCCTATACAGGTGACAGCCACCTACAAAGTGAATTGGTCGAGTCCATAAATAGTTTGTGTGGTTTGTGAACACAAACGAACTCTTCGAGGAGTATCGTCTCCCTAAAAAAATGAAATGAAAATGTTGTCCCTACTGAGACTCAGCACCAACCCACCCCCTCCCGAAAGAGCTACGGGCCAGAGGATTTCGCCAGCTTTGTCCCTTAGTGGCTATAAACGTTTTCCAGATAAGAAGAACAAAAAGAAGAAAAAGACCAATCGTACGTACCCGACAACCAATTTTGATGACGTATTCGCTCGAACAGTCGATGAAAATTGGTCAAACATTATAGTTTTTGGCGCCCAAAGTGGGGTACTACCGCAAGGCTCTCTCTCTCCGAGATCACCCCGAAGTGGAATCTACATTTCGATGGATCCGCTGAGGGCTTGGGAGTCGAGGAGTTCATATATCGGTTTAAATCTCTCACGGATGAAACTTTAGATAGTGAATTTATCGCTTTATGCAAGCATATGCATGTGTTGTTTGCTGGGAAAGCACGAGATTGGCTTCGGAGATACCATAAGCAAGTCGACCGGATTGTCTGGTCTGATGTCTGTGCTTCTCTCCGACAGCAATACAAGGATTATCGCTGTGGCCTCTTTAATCTATAAATCTGCATTCCGTATACATTAAGAAGAGTTGATAGAGATATTACAAAACAATTTGCTTCCGGAGACGCCCGAAAAGTTGTTATATCAGCCGGTTCATTTGGTTGGACATTTACGGCGATTAGTTCAAATGAGTGAGAATATCACTTTTGAGCTTAACTGTCGCCCGGAAAATAGTTCTTGACCAAAGTCCTTTCAACGTCGTCAAGTATACGCCCTAGGAGACCCAGACCATGACCACAATGTCGACATCGCCGAACGTGAGTTATCAATTGAGAAAATTGTCTGTCCGATCGACGCATATTTTGTTATGGATCTAGTGCTCCCAATGTCTATAAGCCCCAATATAAAAATTGTCTATGAAGACAGTCGGAGAACCGTCGATAGGGTGCACCCAACAACAGCCGGATGCCCCCGAAAGCCTAACGCTATCCTTGTCGGTTCCAGAGAAACATACGCAATCCGCCGGAATTAATCCCACTCCACGTTTTGATAAAGCGAATCCCTCTGTGAAGCCTGACACCGTTCCTCTTTGTTATCGTCCTCATGATGAAAGGTTAGCATATTATCTAAACGTAAGGAATCGTATATTTAATGATATAGAGCCGCAATATAATAAGTGTACGTTAAGTCTTAGGAAGTTCTATACGAATGTAAAACGAAACCGGAGATTACAAATATACTACTACTATTACTACTATTTTTAGTAATCAGCAAGATTTACGTAGCTATGCAGAAGTTTCGTTTCTGGATGTTACAGAACTTGGTCTGTTGGATACAGGAGTTAATATAAGCTACATAGACTCGACTCTGGCGTTGCAGGAATTCAAACAGTACAGAGAGTTTAGACTTTTAAAGTCCCATGCCCAAACTGCTGATGGAGAAAGTCAGAATATCAGTGGAGTTCTAAACATTGAGATGAAATCTATGAAGCTCTATATAATTCCCTCGATCACGCAGAACCTTATACTAGGACATGATTTTTTGAGAACTTTTGCTCTCGTTCCAAATATTATTAGTTACCTTGAAGGAGATTCTAGCGAAGTTCGAGCTGCAGACACTGCGAGCTATCCGTTAAACGTCCAACAGCTTCAACAGCTAGAGGTCGTCAAATTATTGTTTCCAAATGCTAGTGAAAGTTTAGGTCGAACTACGCTTATTCAGCATCATATTGAGGTGGGAGATGCGAAGCCGGTAAAACAAAGATTCTACCCAGTGAGTCCAGCCGTGGAGAAGTTACTCTATGCAGAAATATACCGCATTATTCAACTTGATATCATTGAACCTTCTGTGAGTACCTGGAGTTCACCAGAGCGTCTTGTAGTAAAACCTAACAAAGTTCGCTTATGCCTAGACGCTCCTAAGCTGAATGAGGCAACCAAAAAGGATGTATATCCACTACCCAGTATAGATGGCATCTTTTACCGGTGGCCCAATGTAAATCTCGATTTAAAGGATGCGTACTGGCAAATTGAGATAAGCGCGGAATCAAAGCCTTTAACTGCATTTACCATCCCTGGTAGACCGCTTTACCAGTTTAAAGTTATGCCTTTTGGCCTTTGTAACGCTCCCTCTACTTTGTGTGGTGTGATGGATGATATTATTCCGCAAGATCTCCGACATTGTGTTTTTAATTATTTAGATGACTTGTGCATAGTGTCTGAAGAATTTTCTTCCCATCTTGCCATATTAGTCAGAATCGCTGAGCAGTTTCGAAAATCAAAAATAACCCTAAACCTTGCCAAAAGCCACTTTTGCGTAACAAGTATCAATTACTTAGGTTATGATATTAGTAGTACCGGTATACATAACGACCCGGATAAAGTTTCGTGTATTCTGAATTGGCCTCAACCGAAGAATCTGAAGCAAGTGCGTGGATTTCTTGGAGTTTGTGGATGGTATAGAAGATTTATTCAGAACTTCGCTGACCGCACTTGTCCTATTACCGAGGTACTATCGACCAAAAAGAAGTTTCTATGGACTACCGAAGCTGAACTGGTGATGTCCAATTTAAAACAGATTTTAACCTCAGCGCCAACATTAACGAATCCCGATTTTGGAAAAAGTTTTTCCTGCACTGTGATGCCAGTGATTTTGGTATAGGCGCCGGGCTAGTGCAATTGTCTGTTGAAAATGAAGAGAAGCCTATTGCATTCATGTCGAAAAAATTAAGTCATGCCCAACGTGATTATAGTGTCACGGAACGCGAATGCCTAGCCGTGATTTTAGCAATTGAGAAATGCATTTGCTATTTAGAACTCTAAGAGTTCGAGGTAGTGACTGACCACTCATAAGACAGCAAAATGTATCTGGCAGACCAGCTCGTTTGATATTTCGACTACAGCAATATAAATTCTCCATCGCACATCGTAAAGGAAAAGACCATCTGGTGCCTGATGCGTTATCTAGTGCTTGTGAAAACGAAGTGTCGACTTTGGACATGAACCCTATGGTAGATCTCGAGTCAGATGCATTTCTCTCTGATAGTTATATGTCTTTGATAGACAAGTTTAGCCAGAATTCGTCGAAATTCCCGGATATAAAACTTGTGGTTGGCAATGATTCACTGGATAAGCTCTTTGGAAATTATGGGTCGCCGAGTAACTAAAACCCAGTGTTCTCAAACAAGCACACGATAGTCTTACGTCTACTCATGCGGGTATGAAAAAGACTATTGAAAAAGTGCATCGCTATCCTTTCTGGCCAGGCTAAAGATGTGCGTGATTAGATTCGACAATGCGAAAGAGACAAAAGCTCACAACTTTTGCACACGTCCGTTGATGGGTACTCACACCACAACCTGTAGACCCAGTATATTCAGAGATTGTATATTGACCTACTTGGCCCGTATCCTCGTAGTAATAATGGTCATATAGGATTACTGATCGTGTTAGACCACTTTAGTAAAAATTGTCTGCAACCGATGAAAAAGTCTAGTTTCCAGGTCTTCCAAGAATTTTTATCACAAGATATTTTCCATTGCTTCGGTGTGCACGAAACTATCGTAAGTGATAATGGCACACAATATAAAGCCAATGACTTTAATGCATTCCTCACCGAATTAGGCATACAGCATGTGTATAATGCGCTTTACTCACCGCAGAGTAATGCGGCCGAACGCGTCAATCGTTATTTGATAGCTGCTGTTCGTTCTTGTTTGAAGCATGATAAGACTGAGCGGGACCGGCATCTTACAAGCATTTCATGTTCTTTAAGATCGGAGTTGAATCAATTCCTAGATTTTTCTCCGTATCGCGCATTATTTAGCTTGGACATGATTACTCATGAATCCGATTATAAATTACTAGAAGAGCCTATTACTACCCTTTCGCGAGCAGATAAGCTGACGTTACTGAGAAAGGATATTCAGGCCAATATTTGTAAGGCCTACCAGCGCAACGACAATCAATACAACCTTAGGTCCAAGCCCATATCCTTTCGAGAATACCAAGAAGTGTTTCGGCGTAATTTTGCACTCAGTAAGTTTACGCAAAACTTCAATGTGAAACTTGGATCGCAATTTGTAAAATGACGCGTTCGACAGAAACTCGGAAATTGTTACTATTTGCTTGAAAATTGGCAAGGGAAAGAGATAGGAACCTACCACGCTAAAGATTTGTAAGCTAATTCACGCTAATATTCCGTTTAACGGTGGGATATTATCGGATGGCTGTTGGAGGGATTGCGGAACTGCTAAATTTTAAAATTTACCGCTTTATTTTTTGTTCGATAATGTCGATCGATGGCGATAAAATTTGATTCAGTTTCATAGCACGCAGCCTTCAGTGACCTTATTAGAAATGTTGCCGAGCTCGGTCACCTGGCTTTCTGAAACAGCAATTCAAAATTCGAAAAAGAAAACCTTTTGTTTTCTTTTTGCTGCTTATAAAAGACCTGGCGGAGGCAGGCTGCAACCTTTTCGCCTCGTGGTTTTATAAAATAAGTCCGCATCCTCCACGCCGGTTAGATCGATTGCTAAACGTGAGAGGTTAAATCCGCGCGCCTTCCAATTATTCCATATTTTTGGGGAGTAAGGCCTGGCCTCGACCACCAGCACAGGAAAAAGCGAAACAAGTTCAACTTGGAGGCCATCGCGGACAACGATAAAACAAGTTTTTGTAATATTCTAAAGTCCAAATCACCTTCTTAGCACACTTTGGATTAAAGTCCAAGTCAACCCCACACTAGCGAAACATGTGTTGGCGCAGTCGCTTCAGGTGTGGGGGGTGATAACCGCCAATTCGAAAATCATTGGAATTAAATTTGGCGCCCTTCCGTCGCCGTGCCATCCCTGGGCCTTCTCCAATTGGGACACAATTGTCATCGGGAGTACGGGCGCCCTTTGTCAACACTCGCTGTGAAAGTTCGCCCGCCCAGCTGCGTTGGCGCAAAGCTTTGGGCCGAAGCTTTGTGTTTGGTTTTCTTCACACCCGCTGCTAGCAGTGCATCGCAACCTGCCGCCGAAACCGGCCCTCCGGATTTTTTCGTAGATAAATCGGTTCTAATTTTGTTATGTGCTCAAAAAACCAAATTAATTTAGACATTCAAATTACGTCTATGTGCTTGCCCCTCTAAGATTCTGCAGACGCAGAATTCATCGCAATTCAAATCGCTACAGCATAAGCGCAGCTTGAAGTGAGTGTTGTGGCTGTTGTTGTGAGAGCAAAAGCTTTTACTTACTCCGACAGCAATACAAGGATTATCGCTTTGATTTTATGAGTATGGAACTCACAAGATCCCGTAAGCAGAAAATTGGTGAATCCTTTTCGTCTTTTTACGAGGCTGTGGCCTCTTTAATAGATAAATCTACATTACGTATACACGAGGAAGAGTTGATAGAGATATCAAAAAACAATTTGCTTCCGGAGACGCCCGAAAGGTTTTTATATCAGCCGGTTCATTCGGTTGGACATTTACGGCGATTGGTTCAAATGAGTGAGAATATCACTTTTGAGCTTAACTGTCGCCCGGAAAATAGTTCTCGACCAAAGCCCTTTCAACGTCGTCAAGTATACGCACTAGAAGACCAGACCATAACGTAGACCCGGATGCCCCCGAAAGCCTAACGCTATCCTTGTCGGTTCCAGAGAAACATACGCACTCCGCCGTAATTAATCCCACTGCACGTTTGGGGAAAGCGAGTCCCTCTGTGCAGCCTGACACCGTTCCTCTTTGTTATCGTCCTTTTGACGAAAGGCTAGCAAATTATCTGAATGTAAGGAACCGTATATTTAATGATATAGAGCCCCAATATAATAAGCGTACGTTAAGACTTAGGAAGTTCTATACGAATGTAAAACGAAACCGGAGATTACAAATATACTACTACTATTACTACTATTTTTAGTAATCAGCAAGATTTACGTAGCTATGCAGAAGTTTCGTTTCTGGATGTTACAGAACTTGGTCTGTTGGATACAGGAGCTAATATAACTTGCATAGGTTCCACTCGGGCGTACAGAGAGTTTAGACCTTTGAAGTCCCATGCCCGAATTGCTAATGGAGAAAGTCAGAATATCAGTGGAGTTCTAAACATTGGGATGACATATAAGTCCGCCAAGAAATCTACGAAGCTCTATATAATTCCATCGATCACGCAGAACCTTATACTGGGACATGGTTTTTGGAGAACTTTTGCTCTCGCTCCAAATATTGTTAGTTACCTTGAAGGAGATTCTAGCGAAGTTCGAGCTGCAGACACTGCGAGCTATCCGTTAAACGTCCAACAGCTTCAACAGCTAAAGGTCGTCAAATTATTGTTTCCAAATGCTAGTGAAAGTTTAGGTCGAACTACGCTTATTCAGCATCATATTGAGGTGGGAGATGCGAAGCCGGTAAAACAAAGATTCTACCCAGTGAGTCCAGCCGTGGAGAAGTTACTCTATGCAGAAATATACCGCATGATTCAACTTGATATTATTGAATCTTCTGTGAGTACCTGGAGTTCACCAGAGCGTCTTGTAGTAAAACCTAACAAAGTTCACTTATGCCTAGACGCTCCTAAGCTGAATGAGGCAACCAAAAAGGATTTATATCCACTACCCAGTATAGATGGCATCTTTTACCGGTGGCCCAATGTAAATCTCGATTTAAAGGTTGCGTACTGGCAAATTGAGATAAGCGCGGAATCAAAGCCTTTAACTGCATTTACCATCCCTGTTAGACCGCTTTACCAGTTTAAAGTTCTGCCTTTTGGCCTTTGTAACGCTCCCTCTACTTTGTGTGGTGTGATGGATGATATTATTCCGCAAGATCTCCGACATTGTGTTTTTAATTATTTAGATGACTTGTGCATAGTGTCTGAAGAATTTTCTTCCCATCTTGCCATATTAGTCAGAATCGCTGAGCAGTTTCGAAAAGCAAAAATAACCCTAAACCTTGCCAAAAGCCACTTTTGCGTAACAAGTATCAATTACTTAGGTTATGATATTAGTAGTACCGGTATACATAACGACCCGGATAAAGTTTCGTGTATTCTGAATTGGCCTCAACCGAAGAATCTGAAGCAAGTGCGTGGATTTCTTGGAGTTTGTGGATGGTATAGAAGATTTATTCAGAACTTCGCTGACCGCACTTGTCCTATTACCGAGGTACTATCGACCAAAAAGAAGTTTCTATGGACTACCGAAGCTGAACTGGTGATGTCCAATTTAAAACAGATTTTAACCTCAGCGCCAACATTAACGAATCCCGATTTTGGAAAAAGTTTTTCCTGCACTGTGATGCCAGTGATTTTGGTATAGGCGCCGGGCTAGTGCAATTGTCTGTTGAAAATGAAGAGAAGCCTATTGCATTCATGTCGAAAAAATTAAGTCATGCCCAACGTGATTATAGTGTCACGGAACGCGAATGCCTAGCCGTGATTTTAGCAATTGAGAAATGCATTTGCTATTTAGAACTCCAAGAGTTCGAGGTAGTGACTGACCACTCATAAGACAGCAAAATGTATCTGGCAGACCAGCTTGTTTGATATTTCGACTACAGCAATATAAATTCTCCATCGCACATCGTAAAGGAAAAAACCATCTGGTGCCTGATGCGTTATCTAGTGCTTGTGAAAACGAAGTGTCGACTTTGGACATGAACCCTATGGTAGATCTCGAGTCAGATGCATTTCTCTCTGATAGTTATATGTCTTTGATAGACAAGTTTAGCCAGAATTCGTCGAAATTCCCGGATATAAAACTTGTGGTTGGCAATGATTTACTGGATAAGCTCTTTGGAAATTATGGGTCGCCGAGTAACTAAAACCCAGTGTTCTCAAACAAGCACACGATAGTCTTACGTCTACTCATGCGGGTATGAAAAAGACTATTGAAAAAGTGCATCGCTATCCTTTCTGGCCAGGCTAAAGATGTGCGTGATTAGATTCGACAATGCGAAAGAGACAAAAGCTCACAACTTTTGCACACGTCCGTTGATGGGTACTCACACCACAACCTGTAGACCCTTTCAGAGATTGTATATTGACCTACTTGGCCCGTATCCCCGTAGTAATAAAGGTCATATAGGATTACTGATCGTGTAAGACCACTTTAGTAAAAATTGTCTGCAACCGATGAAAAAGTCTATTTCCCAGGTCTTCCAAGAATTTTTATTACAAGGTATTTTCCATTGCACGAAACTATCGTGAGTGATAATGGCACACAATATAAAGCCAATGAGTTTAATGCATTCCTCACCGAATTAGGCATAAAGCATGTGTATAATGCGCTTTACTCACCGCAGAGTAATGCGGCCGAACGCGTCAATCGATCTTTGATAGCTGCTGTTCGTTCTTATTTGAAGCATGATAAGACTGAGCGGGACCTGCATCTTACAAGCATTTCATGTTCTTTAAGATTGGAGTTGAATCAATCCCTAGATTGTTCTCCGTATCGCGCATTATTTAGCTTGGACATGATTACTCATGAATCCGATTATAAATTACTAGAAGAGCCTATTACTACCATTTCGCGAGCAGATAAGCTGACGTTACTGAGAAAGGATATTCAGGCCAATATTTGTAAGGCCTACCAGCGCAACGACAATCAATACAACCTTAGGTCCAAGCCCATATCCTTTCGAGAATACCAAGAAGTGTTTCGGCGTAATTTTGCACTCAGTAAGTTTACGCAAAACTTCAATGTGAAACTTGGATCGCAATTTGTAAAATGACGCGTTCGACAGAAACTCGGAAATTGTTACTATTTGCTTGAAAATTGGCAAGGGAAAGAGATAGGAACCTACCACGCTAAAGATTTGTAAGCTAATTCACGCTAATATTCCGTTTAACGGCGGGATATTATCGGATGGCTGTTGGAGGGATTGCGGAACTGCTAAATTTTAAAATTTACCGCTTTATTTTTTGTTCGATAATGTCGATCGATGGCGATAAAATTTGATTCAGTTTCGTAGCACGCAGCCTTCAGTGACCTTATTAGAAATGTTGCCGAGCTCGGTCACCTGGCTTTCTGAAACAGCAATTCAAAATTCGAAAAAGAAAACCTTTTGTTTTCTTTTTGCTGCTTATAAAAGACCTGGCGGAGGCAGGCTGCAACCTTTTCGCCTCGTGGTTTTATAAAATAAGTCCGCATCCTCCACGCCGGTTAGATCGATTGCTAAACGTGAGAGGTTAAATCCGCGCGCCTTCCAATTATTCCATATTTTTGGGGAGTAAGGCCTGGCCTCGACCACCAGCACAGGAAAAAGCGAAACAAGTTCAACTTGGAGGCCATCGCGGACAACGATAAAACAAGTTTTTGTAATATTCTAAAGTCCAAATCACCTTCTTAGCACACTTTGGATTAAAGTCCAAGTCAACCCCACACTAGCGAAACGTGTGTTGGCGCAGTCGCTTCAGGTGTGGGGGGTGATAACCGCCAATTCGAAAATCATTGGAATTAAATTTGGCGCCCTTCCGTCGCCGTGCCATCCCTGGGCCTTCTCCAATTGGGACACAATTGTCATCGGGAGTACGGGCGCCCTTTGTCAACACTCGCTGTGAAAGTTCGCCCGCCCAGCTGCGTTGGCGCAAAGCTTTGGGCCGAAGCTTTGTGTTTGGTTTTCTTCACACCCGCTGCTAGCAGTGCATCGCAACCTGCCGCCGAAACCGGCCCTCCGGATTTTTTCGTAGATAAATCGGTTCTAATTTTGTTATGTGCTCAAAAAACCAAAGTAATTTAGACATTCAAATTACGTCTATGAATTCATCGCAATTCAAATCGCTACAGCATAAGCGCAGCTTGAAGTGAGTGTTGTGGCTGTTGTTGTGAGAGCAAAAGCTTTTACTTACTCCGACAGCAATACAAGGATTATCGCTTTGATTTTATGAGTATGGAACTCACAAGATCCCGTAAGCAGAAAATTGGTGAATCCTTTTCGTCTTTTTACGAGGCTGTGGCCTCTTTAATAGATAAATCTACATTACGTATACACGAGGAAGAGTTGATAGAGATATCAAAAAACAATTTGCTTCCGGAGACGCCCGAAAGGTTTTTATATCAGCCGGTTCATTCGGTTGGACATTTACGGCGATTGGTTCAAATGAGTGAGAATATCACTTTTGAGCTTAACTGTCGCCCGGAAAATAGTTCTCGACCAAAGCCCTTTCAACGTCGTCAAGTATACGCACTAGAAGACCAGACCATAACGTAGACCCGGATGCCCCCGAAAGCCTAACGCTATCCTTGTCGGTTCCAGAGAAACATACGCACTCCGCCGTAATTAATCCCACTGCACGTTTGGGGAAAGCGAGTCCCTCTGTGCAGCCTGACACCGTTCCTCTTTGTTATCGTCCTTTTGACGAAAGGCTAGCAAATTATCTGAATGTAAGGAACCGTATATTTAATGATATAGAGCCCCAATATAATAAGCGTACGTTAAGACTTAGGAAGTTCTATACGAATGTAAAACGAAACCGGAGATTACAAATATACTACTACTATTACTACTATTTTTAGTAATCAGCAAGATTTACGTAGCTATGCAGAAGTTTCGTTTCTGGATGTTACAGAACTTGGTCTGTTGGATACAGGAGCTAATATAACTTGCATAGGTTCCACTCGGGCGTACAGAGAGTTTAGACCTTTGAAGTCCCATGCCCGAATTGCTAATGGAGAAAGTCAGAATATCAGTGGAGTTCTAAACATTGGGATGACATATAAGTCCGCCAAGAAATCTACGAAGCTCTATATAATTCCATCGATCACGCAGAACCTTATACTGGGACATGGTTTTTGGAGAACTTTTGCTCTCGCTCCAAATATTGTTAGTTACCTTGAAGGAGATTCTAGCGAAGTTCGAGCTGCAGACACTGCGAGCTATCCGTTAAACGTCCAACAGCTTCAACAGCTAGAGGTCGTCAAATTATTGTTTCCAAATGCTAGTGAAAGATTAGGTCGAACTACGCTTATTCAGCATCATATTGAGGTGGGAGATGCGAAGCCGGTAAAACAAAGATTCTACCCAGTGAGTCCAGCCGTGGAGAAGTTACTCTATGCAGAAATATACCGCATGATTCAATTTGATATTATTGAATCTTCTGTGAGTACCTGGAGTTCACCAGAGCGTCTTGTAGTAAAACCTAACAAAGTTCGCTTATGCCTAGACGCTCCTAAGCTGAATGAGGCAACCAAAAAGGATGTATATCCGCTACCCAGTATAGATGGCATCTTTTACCGGTGGCCCAAGGTAAATCTCGATTTAAAGGTTGCGTACTGGCAAATTGAGATAAGCGCGGAATCAAAGCCTTTAACTGCATTTACCATCCCTGTTAGACCGCTTTACCAGTTTAAAGTTCTGCCTTTTGGCCTTTGTAACGCTCCCTCTACTTTGTGTGGTGTGATGGATGATATTATTCCGCAAGATCTCCGACATTGTGTTTTTAGTTATTTAGATGACTTGTGCATAGTGTCTGAAGAATTTTCTTCCCATCTTGCCATATTAGTCAGAATCGCTGAGCAGTTTCGAAAAGCAAAAATAACCCTAAACCTTGCCAAAAGCCACTTTTGCGTAACAAGTATCAATTACTTAGGTTATGATATTAGTAGTACCGGTATACATAACGACCCGGATAAAGTTTCGTGTATTCTGAATTGGCCTCAACCGAAGAATCTGAAGCAAGTGCGTGGATTTCTTGGAGTTTGTGGATGGTATAGAAGATTTATTCAGAACTTCGCTGACCGCACTTGTCCTATTACCGACGTACTATCGCCCAAAAAGAAGTTTCTATGGACTACCGAAGCTGAACTGGTGATGACCAATATTAACGAATCCCGTTTTTTGGAAAAAAGTTTGTGCTGTACTGTGATGCCAGCGATTTTGGTATAGGCGCCGGGCTAGTGCAATTGTCTGTTGAAAATGAAGAGAAGCCTATTGCATTCATGTCGAAAAAATTAAGTCATGCCCAACGTGATTATAGTGTCACGGAACGCGAATGCCTAGCCGTGATTTTAGCAATTGAGAAATGCATTTGCTATTTAGAACTCCAAGAGTTCGAGGTAGTGACTGACAACTCATAAGACAGCAAAATGTATCTGGCAGACCAGCTTGTTTGATATTTCGACTACAGCAATATAAATTCTCCATCGCACATCGTAAAGGAAAAGACCATCTGGTGCCTGATGCGTTATCTAGTGCTTGTGAAAACGAAGTGTCGACTTTGGACATGAACCCTATGGTAGATCTCGAGTCAGATGCATTTCTCTCTGATAGTTATATGTCTTTGATAGACAAGTTTAGCTAGAATTCGTCGAAATTCCCGGATACAAAACTTGTGGTTGGCAATGATTCACTGGATAAGCTCTTTGGAAATTATGGGTCGCCGAGCAACTAAAACCCAGTGTTCTCAAACAAGCACACGATAGTCCTACGTCTACTCATGCGGGTATGAAAAAGACTATTGAAAAAGTGCATCGCTATCCTTTCTGGCCAGGCTAAAGATGTGCGTGATTACATTCGACAATGCGAAAGAGACAAAAGCTCACAATTTTTGCACACGTCCGTTGATGGGTACTCACACCACAACCTGTAGACCCTTTCAGAGATTGTATATTGACGTACTTGGCCCGTATCCCCGTAGTAATAAAGGTCATATAGGATTACTGATCGTGTAAGACCACTTTAGTAAAAATTGTCTGCAACCGATGAAAAAGTCTAGTTCCCAGGTCTTCCAAGAATTTTTATTACAAGGTATTTTCCATTGCACGAAACTATCGTGAGTGATAATGGCACACAATATAAAGCCAATGACTTTAATGCATTCCTCACCGAATTAGGCATAAAGCATGTGTATAATGCGCTTTACTCACCGCAGAGTAATGCGGCCGAACGCGTCAATCGATCTTTGATAGCTGCTGTTCGTTCTTATTTGAAGCATGATAAGACTGAGCGGGACCTGCATCTTACAAGCATTTCATGTTCTTTAAGATTGGAGTTGAATCAATCCCTAGATTGTTCTCCGTATCGCGCATTATTTAGCTTGGACATGATTACTCATGAATCCGATTATAAATTACTAGAAGAGCCTATTACTACCCTTTCGCGAGCAGATAAGCTGACGTTACTGAGAAAGGATATTCAGGCCAATATTTGTAAGGCCTACCAGCGCAACGACAATCAATACAACCTTAGGTCCAAGCCCATATCCTTTCGAGAATACCAAGAAGTGTTTCGGCGTAATTTTGCACTCAGTAAGTTTACGCAAAACTTCAATGTGAAACTTGGATCGCAATTTGTAAAATGACGCGTTCGACAGAAACTCGGAAATTGTTACTATTTGCTTGAAAATTGGCAAGGGAAAGAGATAGGAACCTACCACGCTAAAGATTTGTAAGCTAATTCACGCTAATATTCCGTTTAACGGTGGGATATTATCGGATGGCTGTTGGAGGGATTGCGGAACTGCTAAATTTTAAAATTTACCGCTTTATTTTTTGTTCGATAATGTCGATCGATGGCGATAAAATTTGATTCAGTTTCGTAGCACGCAGCCTTCAGTGACCTTATTAGAAATGTTGCCGAGCTCGGTCACCTGGCTTTCTGAAACAGCAATTCAAAATTCGAAAAAGAAAACCTTTTGTTTTCTTTTTGCTGCTTATAAAAGACCTGGCGGAGGCAGGCTGCAACCTTTTCGCCTCGTGGTTTTATAAAATAAGTCCGCATCCTCCACGCCGGTTAGATCGATTGCTAAACGTGAGAGGTTAAATCCGCGCGCCTTCCAATTATTCCATATTTTTGGGGAGTAAGGCCTGGCCTCGACCACCAGCACAGGAAAAAGCGAAACAAGTTCAACTTGGAGGCCATCGCGGACAACGATAAAACAAGTTTTTGTAATATTCTAAAGTCCAAATCACCTTCTTAGCACACTTTGGATTAAAGTCCAAGTCAACCCCACACTAGCGAAACGTGTGTTGGCGCAGTCGCTTCAGGTGTGGGGGGTGATAACCGCCAATTCGAAAATCATTGGAATTAAATTTGGCGCCCTTCCGTCGCCGTGCCATCCCTGGGCCTTCTCCAATTGGGACACAATTGTCATCGGGAGTACGGGCGCCCTTTGTCAACACTCGCTGTGAAAGTTCGCCCGCCCAGCTGCGTTGGCGCAAAGCTTTGGGCCGAAGCTTTGTGTTTGGTTTTCTTCACACCCGCTGCTAGCAGTGCATCGCAACCTGCCGCCGAAACCGGCCCTCCGGATTTTTTCGTAGATAAATCGGTTCTAATTTTGTTATGTGCTCAAAAAACCAAAGTAATTTAGACATTCAAATTACGTCTATGAATTCATCGCAATTCAAATCGCTACAGCATAAGCGCAGCTTGAAGTGAGTGTTGTGGCTGTTGTTGTGAGAGCAAAAGCTTTTACTTACTCCGACAGCAATACAAGGATTATCGCTTTGATTTTATGAGTATGGAACTCACAAGATCCCGTAAGCAGAAAATTGGTGAATCCTTTTCGTCTTTTTACGAGGCTGTGGCCTCTTTAATAGATAAATCTACATTACGTATACACGAGGAAGAGTTGATAGAGATATCAAAAAACAATTTGCTTCCGGAGACGCCCGAAAGGTTTTTATATCAGCCGGTTCATTCGGTTGGACATTTACGGCGATTGGTTCAAATGAGTGAGAATATCACTTTTGAGCTTAACTGTCGCCCGGAAAATAGTTCTCGACCAAAGCCCTTTCAACGTCGTCAAGTATACGCACTAGAAGACCAGACCATAACGTAGACCCGGATGCCCCCGAAAGCCTAACGCTATCCTTGTCGGTTCCAGAGAAACATACGCACTCCGCCGTAATTAATCCCACTGCACGTTTGGGGAAAGCGAGTCCCTCTGTGCAGCCTGACACCGTTCCTCTTTGTTATCGTCCTTTTGACGAAAGGCTAGCAAATTATCTGAATGTAAGGAACCGTATATTTAATGATATAGAGCCCCAATATAATAAGCGTACGTTAAGACTTAGGAAGTTCTATACGAATGTAAAACGAAACCGGAGATTACAAATATACTACTACTATTACTACTATTTTTAGTAATCAGCAAGATTTACGTAGCTATGCAGAAGTTTCGTTTCTGGATGTTACAGAACTTGGTCTGTTGGATACAGGAGCTAATATAACTTGCATAGGTTCCACTCGGGCGTACAGAGAGTTTAGACCTTTGAAGTCCCATGCCCGAATTGCTAATGGAGAAAGTCAGAATATCAGTGGAGTTCTAAACATTGGGATGACATATAAGTCCGCCAAGAAATCTACGAAGCTCTATATAATTCCATCGATCACGCAGAACCTTATACTGGGACATGGTTTTTGGAGAACTTTTGCTCTCGCTCCAAATATTGTTAGTTACCTTGAAGGAGATTCTAGCGAAGTTCGAGCTGCAGACACTGCGAGCTATCCGTTAAACGTCCAACAGCTTCAACAGCTAGAGGTCGTCAAATTATTGTTTCCAAATGCTAGTGAAAGTTTAGGTCGAACTACGCTTATTCAGCATCATATTGAGGTGGGAGATGCGAAGCCGGTAAAACAAAGATTCTACCCAGTGAGTCCAGCCGTGGAGAAGTTACTCTATGCAGAAATATACCGCATGATTCAACTTGATATTATTGAATCTTCTGTGAGTACCTGGAGTTCACCAGAGCGTCTTGTAGTAAAACCTAACAAAGTTCACTTATGCCTAGACGCTCCTAAGCTGAATGAGGCAACCAAAAAGGATTTATATCCACTACCCAGTATAGATGGCATCTTTTACCGGTGGCCCAATGTAAATCTCGATTTAAAGGTTGCGTACTGGCAAATTGAGATAAGCGCGGAATCAAAGCCTTTAACTGCATTTACCATCCCTGTTAGACCGCTTTACCAGTTTAAAGTTCTGCCTTTTGGCCTTTGTAACGCTCCCTCTACTTTGTGTGGTGTGATGGATGATATTATTCCGCAAGATCTCCGACATTGTGTTTTTAATTATTTAGATGACTTGTGCATAGTGTCTGAAGAATTTTCTTCCCATCTTGCCATATTAGTCAGAATCGCTGAGCAGTTTCGAAAAGCAAAAATAACCCTAAACCTTGCCAAAAGCCACTTTTGCGTAACAAGTATCAATTACTTAGGTTATGATATTAGTAGTACCGGTATACATAACGACCCGGATAAAGTTTCGTGTATTCTGAATTGGCCTCAACCGAAGAATCTGAAGCAAGTGCGTGGATTTCTTGGAGTTTGTGGATGGTATAGAAGATTTATTCAGAACTTCGCTGACCGCACTTGTCCTATTACCGAGGTACTATCGACCAAAAAGAAGTTTCTATGGACTACCGAAGCTGAACTGGTGATGTCCAATTTAAAACAGATTTTAACCTCAGCGCCAACATTAACGAATCCCGATTTTGGAAAAAGTTTTTCCTGCACTGTGATGCCAGTGATTTTGGTATAGGCGCCGGGCTAGTGCAATTGTCTGTTGAAAATGAAGAGAAGCCTATTGCATTCATGTCGAAAAATTTAAGTCATGCCCAACGTGATTATAGTGTCACGGAACGCGAATGCCTAGCCGTGATTTTATCAATTGAGAAATGCATTTGCTATTTAGAACTCCAAGAGTTCGAGGTAGTGACTGACCACTCATAAGACAGCAAAATGTATCTGGCAGACCAGCTTGTTTGATATTTCGACTACAGCAATATAAATTCTCCATCGCACATCGTAAAGGAAAAGACCATCTGGTGCCTGATGCGTTATCTAATGCTTGTGAAAACGAAGTGTCGACTTTGGACATGAACCCTATGGTAGATCTCGAGTCAGATGCATTTCTCTCTGATAGTTATATGTCTTTGATAGACAAGTTTAGCCAGAATTCGTCGAAATTCCCGGATATAAAACTTGTGGTTGGCAATGATTTACTGGATAAGCTCTTTGGAAATTATGGGTCGCCGAGTAACTAAAACCCAGTGTTCTCAAACAAGCACACGATAGTCTTACGTCTACTCATGCGGGTATGAAAAAGACTATTGAAAAAGTGCATCGCTATCCTTTCTGGCCAGGCTAAAGATGTGCGTGATTAGATTCGACAATGCGAAAGAGACAAAAGCTCACAACTTTTGCACACGTCCGTTGATGGGTACTCACACCACAACCTGTAGACCCAGTATATTCAGAGATTGTATATTGACCTACTTGGCCCGTATCCTCGTAGTAATAAAGGTCATATAGGATTACTGATCGTGTTAGACCACTTTAGTAAAAATTGTCTGCAACCGATGAAAAAGTCTAGTTTCCAGGTCTTCCAAGAATTTTTATCACAAGATATTTTCCATTGCTTCGGTGTGCACGAAACTATCGTAAGTGATAATGGCACACAATATAAAGCCAATGACTTTAATGCATTCCTCACCGAATTAGGCATACAGCATGTGTATAATGCGCTTTACTCACCGCAGAGTAATGCGGCCGAACGCGTCAATCGTTATTTGATAGCTGCTGTTCGTTCTTGTTTGAAGCATGATAAGACTGAGCGGGACCGGCATCTTACAAGCATTTCATGTTCTTTAAGATCGGAGTTGAATCAATTCCTAGATTTTTCTCCGTATCGCGCATTATTTAGCTTGGACATGATTACTCATGAATCCGATTATAAATTACTAGAAGAGTCTATTACTACCATTTCGCGAGCAGATAAGCTGACGTTACTGAGAAAGGATATTCAGGCCAATATTTGTAAGGCCTACCAGCGCAACGACAATCAATACAACCTTAGGTCCAAGCCCATATCCTTTCGAGAATACCAAGAAATGTTTCGGCGTAATTTTGCACTCAGTAAGTTTACGCAAAACTTCAATGTGAAACTTGGATCGCAATTTGTAAAATGTCGCGTTCGACAGAAACTCGGAAATTGTTACTATTTGCTTGAAAATTGGCAAGGGAACGAGATAGGAACCTACCACTCTACAGATTTGCGAAGTTAATTCACGCTAATATTCCGTCTAACGGTGGGATATTATCGGATGGCTGTTGGAGGGATTGCGGAACTGCTAAATTTTAAATTTTATCGCCTTTTTTTTTGTTCGATAATGTCGATCGATGGCGATAAAATTTGATTCAGTTTCGTGGTACCCAGTCTTCAGTGACCTTATTGGAAATGTTGCTGAGCTCGGTTACTTGGCTTTCTGAAACAGCCATTTAAAATTCGAAAAAGAAAACCTTCTTTTTTGTTTTTGCTGCTGTTTCGGCCTGGCGGAGGCAGGCCTTTTCGCCTCATGCTAACCTTTCATCATGAGGACGATACCAAATAGGAACGGTGTCAGGCTTCACAGAGGGATTCGCTTTCCCCAAACGTGGAGTGGGATTAATTCCGGCGGAGTGCGTATGTTTCTCTGGAACCGACAAGGATAGCGTTAGCCTTTCGGGGGCATCCGGCTGTTGTTGGGTGCACCCGATCGACGGTTGTCCGACTGTCTTCGTAGAAAAATTTTACATTGGGGCTTATAGACATTGGGAGCACTAGATCCATAACAAAATATGCGTCGATCGGACAGACAATTTTCCCAAATGTGATCTATTTCATCGCAATTTCACCATTTCAACTTGCCGTAAGCCATACGAAAAACTGCTAACTCGCGACCGGCGATGTCGACATTGTGGTCTACGTTATGGTCTGGTCTTCTAGGGCGTATACTTGACGACGTTGAAAGGGCTTTGATCGAGAACTATTTTCCGGGCGACAATTAAGCTCAAAAGTGATATTCTCACTCATTTGAACTAATCGCCGTAAATGTCCAACCGAATGAACCGGCTGATATAACAACCTTTCGGGCGTCTCCGGAAGCAAATTATTTTTTTAATATCTCTATCAACTCTTCTTAATGTATACGGAATGCAGATTTATAGATTAAAGAGGCCACAGCCTCGTAAAAGGACGAAAAGGATTCACCACGTTTCTGCTTACGGGATCTTGTGAGTTCCATACTCATAAATTAGAGTGATAATCCTTGTATTGCTGTCGGAGAGAAGCACAGACATCAGACCAGACAATCCGGTCGAACTGCTTATGGTATCTGCAATACCAATCTCGTGCTTTCCCAGCAAACAATACATGCATATGCTTCCATAAAGCGATAAAATCACTATCTAAAGTTCCATCAGTGAGAGATTTAAACCGATATATGAACTCCTCGGCTCCCAATCCCTCAGCGGATCCATCGAAATGTAGATTCCACTTCGGGGTGATCTCGGAGAGAGAGAGAGAGAGCCTTGCGTTAGTGCTCTACGTTGGGCGCCAAAAACTATAATGTTTGACCAATTCTCATCGACCGTTCGAGCGTATACGACATCAAAATTGGTAGTTGGGTACGTACGATTGGTCTTTTTCTTCTTTTTGTTCTTCTTATCTGGAAAACGTTTATATCCACTGAGGGGCAAAGCTGGCGGAATCCTCTGGACCGTAGCTCTTTCGGGAGGGGGTGTGTTGTTGCTGACTCTCAGTAGCGACAACATTTTCATTTCATTTTTTGGGACTCTGCCTGAAACTACATGGGGAGACGATACTCCTCGAAGAGTTCATTTGTGTTCACAAACCACACAAATTATTTATGGACTCGACCAATTCACTTTGTAGGTGGCTGTCACCTGTACAGGATGTTTTGAAAGGGGCGAGGTCTGAGGTGGTAGTCGACTATCGCGTTCTATACCCTTCTATAACCCAACCATGATCATCGCAGTTAGTCGATGATCCTAAATTTTAAATTTATAAAATTTTAATAAAAAATTAATTCTAAAAATTTATAATTTTAAATTTTAAATTTTAAAAATTACAATTAAAAAAATTAATTCTAAAAATCAATAATTTTAAATTTTGAATTCACAAAATTAAATTACAAAATTAATTCCAAAAATCAATTCATTGAACATTTTAGTTTATAAAATTTTAATTAAAAATTTAATTAATTGAAAATTAACATTATTTTAGTTACAAAATAATAATTAATTGAAAATTAATACTTATAAGGTTTTAATTTAAAAAATTAATTCAATTCAAATTAGTGAAAAAATCTGATAAAAACATTAAGTATAGAAATTAATAAAAAAACTTCAACAAAAAACTATTAAAAATTTGATTTTAATTATTTAAATTAAAAACAAAATTTAAAAAAAAAAAAATAAGAGTATAAGTAACCATCATCGCAGCCACTGTACTTCGCAGGTCAGTGTGCGATGCTGGCAATAAAACAGCTGTTCGGGCTGTACACTCTTAAAAGATTGTTTGTGTGGTTGTTGTATGTGTTGTAGAGGTACAGAATATAGTTAACTGATAAAACTGATTTTTTTTTTTTGATTTTTTTTTTCTTCTATTAGGTATTATTATTTTGTTTTTTTTTTTTCTTTGTTTGGGAGCATTAATAATATTTAAATAATCAGGCAAATCAAATTAAGCTTGCACTCATCTGACGCGCTATCTTCTTTCGCATACGTGTGGAGGTGATTACACGTGCAGAAAGCTTTCTCGGTACAGCTTAATATGTCCGTATGTACGGGCATGCCAGATAAGCTCAGCTTACGAAAAACAAAAGCAACAGATAAAGAATTTTACACTTACATGTGTCCAAAGTTGGAAAGCTTTCCATCGATGCTGGTATGTATGGGGTGGTGTGTGTATGTGGGTATTTTCGGCAAAGGCGTAATAGGTGAGCTTTATGTCTTTTTTTTGCTCTTCACTTATTTGATTAATGCCTTTATTTATTTTTTTATATTTTTTTTATTTGCTTTGTCTTTTACGTTTTTTTCCATTTTTCTTGTACCAGCACTTCAAATAAAAGTAAAAAACTGATGATGGCCAATTTCTGGCCGGCAAGTAAAAGTTATTGCTCTCACAACAACAACCACAACACTCACTTCAAGCTGCACTTATGCTGTAGCGATTTGAATTGCGATGATTTCTGCGTCTGCAGACTCTTTGAGGGGCAAGCGCATAAACGCAATTTGAATGTCTAAATTACTTTGGATGTTTGAGCACACCAAAAAAATTAGAACCGAATTATCCACGAAAAAATCGGGAGCCCCGGTTTCGGCGGCGGGTTGCGATGCACTGCTAGCAGCGGGTGTGAAGAAAACCAAACACAAAACTTTGGCCCAAAGCTTTGGTCCAACGTAGGTGGGCGGCCTAACTTTCACAGCGAGTGCTGACAAAGGGCGCCCGTACTCCCGATGACAATTGTGTCCCAATTGGAGAAGGCCCAGGGATGGCACGGCGACGGGAGGGCGCCAAATTTAATTCCAATGATTTTCGAATTGGCGGCTATCCACCCCCACACCTGAAGCCCCTGCGACAACACACGATTCGCTGGTGTGGGGTTAGTAGTAGGGAAATGGGGATTCTATGACAGGAAGTGGCTTATTGCTTTTGATTTTTAATTGCTTCATTATTGGAGTTAATTTATTGCTTTTGGGTGGGGAAGTGACAGGTGTGTAACCTTTTTTAGAAAAATGTGTGGTTTTGGATCACGTATGAGACATTTGTGATCGAAGGGTATAGATTTATGGCTGACCCTTTTTTTATTGTGGGTTGAATGAGGTGGAGGATCGCTCAGCAGCACTTGTGTGTGCGTACGTGATTGTGGTTTTAAGGAGGATATTGTGTGCTAGGCGTGTAACCTGTAACCTGTGTGCTAGAATCAAGCGAAAGATCAGGT